>JXCR01142998.1:156406-215709 GCA_002079205.1 Phalaenopsis hybrid cultivar | reverse complement strand
CCCCACACCACCATAGCACTTGAACAACAAAACTTGATATGAAAACTGTAAAACCTTTTGAACCTTAGACCTTAGGACTGACACTTCAACGAGGAGCTCGGAGCTAATACCATGGGTAGCAAGATGAGGATGAATAGAAGAGCAACTTTGGGAGAGCAACCGGATCTACGACAATATACCTTCCTTAGAATTAAATAACAAGCCACAGGATTTTGAGGTAGCCCGTTTAGTACAACATAAATCATGAACTTATCTTTAGACCTTTGCACAATCATGTTGTGCAATTTAAGCCCTAACTCGCTTTAAGCTCTGAGGTTGTTTCTCATTGTGACATAAACCCTCCTATCTTTCAGACTATTGTATGAATGTGTCATGCAGATGTAAGTCCTAAAATCATAAAATTGGCAGGATGAAACATCAAATAATAATTTCACAAAATTAAAGCCAAACAAATATGATAGTTTGGAAGTCATTTGAGGTTCTCCTCAAAGTCTATGCCATCCCCTACTTCATCGTCCCTTCGGACTCCAAAATAAATTTTCCCTATTTTACTTTATTATATCCATCCTTGAAAACTTAAACTTTGAAATTCTTGAGAGAAAAACCATTAGTCTAAATTGAGAGTATTCTTAGGCGACCTCGGTTACTTAAGATATAATTAACTATAGGGGTTTGCCTCTATAGGAAACTTTGGAATCTAACATAAAATAAACCCTATTTAATCTTCCATATTAAATGGGGGAATTTGTCAGATTATATAAAAAATAGTTTCATAGATTCAATAGATGTCATAAATTCTATAGTTTATTTAATCGAGTCTCATTATCAAACAATGTGTTCATTCTTCAAGATAGACGCATCGCTTGTGGTGTTGCATTCGATCATTTAAACTATTAAATATATGAGATCAATTTAGTATCGTATTTTGTTATAAACTAAAACATTACCTTTCAAAATTAAAATACTATTTTTCTACAATCAAATTCATATATATTTTAAATTAAATTTAAATTACTTCAAAAAAAATATAATAATAAAGGCCGACATGACTTTGTATCGATCTCACTTTGATATACCACTCTTATCTTACCACACCTATTGGGGGTCCAATCCACACTAAACCCTAAAGATTCTAGAGCCCTTCTATTTAAGGATGTTTAAACAGATGGCTCCAGAATCCAAAGGACTTGAATATGCATTCCCAAAAAAGAAATGAGTGAGGCATGTCAGTGGAAGAATGGTAGTCTGAGCCATGATGGACAAGGACACAGTACCAATATATGAAAATAAAACCTGTTGATTACAATAGAGAGAGGAACTAGTCCCCAGCAAAGTCGCCAAATTACATTGGTCAACTTTTTAATTTGAAAATAATTTTTATAAATTTAATTTAATTTAAGAGGTATATAATTTTTGTATTTTAAAAATAATGGTGTTTTAATTTTTAGAAAATGAGACCTAATGGATCTCTTTCATCCATTAGTTTACATAATCAAGCCCAATACCACGAATATTACACCTTTCTGAAAGATAAGTGTATACCTCGGTGATGGACCAAATTGTGCACACTAAGAGATTTGTGAAATCCATTTGGTCTGCAAACCTTTTATGTGTGATTGCCAAGTTCCCCTACCTAATACAAAGATTAAATATTTTACATGGATTCCAAGTTCTCTATAGAGAAAAACCCCTGGTATTAATTACATCTCAAATAACCAATGTTATTTGAGAAAACTCTCAATAATAATCAGAGATACTAGTCTTCAAAAATTAATTTTTTAGGTTTCCACAGTAGGACGCTAAATATCAAGTGAGAAAGAACCAACTGGGAACATTTTTTTCAGGAGTCCAAAGGAAAGAAATAGAAAAAAAACGTCTCAGATCCTGAGAGGTGACGAGTTACATTGGGAAAGAAAGCTCAAGGACTCACATCCAACCCATGAGGTAATGAAGAGAATATGATGCCTTACTCCATTTAAGGTGGTATTATACCGATATCAAAGTGTTGAGAATTTCACATTAGGAAGGAAAGCACAGGTACTCATATCCAATCTAAGGAGCTACATTGGGAAGGAAAGCTCAGGGACTCACATTTAACCCAAGAGGTAGCGAAGAGAATCAGATGCCTTAATCAATTTAAGGTGGTCTTATACAAATCTCAAAGTGCTGAGAATTTCACATTAGGAAGGAAAGCACAGGGACTCACATACAACCTAAGAGGTGACGCGCTACATTGGGAAGGAAAGCTTATGGACTCGGATCCAACCCAAGAGGTAGTGAAGATAATCGGATGCCTTACTCCTTTTAAAGTGGTCTTATATCAATCTCAAAGTGCTAAGAGTGTCACATTAGAAAGGAAAGCATAGGGGACTCACATCCAACCCAAGAGGAAGCAAAGAGAATCAGATGCCTTATTCCATTTAAGGTAGCCTTACGTCGATCTCAAAGGGATGAGAATAGGATTCCTTGGTCCATTTAAGGTGATCTTATACCTATCTCAAGATATAATAATCAGAATTTAGGTACTTATGCCAAGAGCATTGTGAGTGTGAAGAATTGGAGGAAAGAGTGTGGAAGATTCATGTGAACAATGTAGAGTGTGGAACATGTGAGAATGGGAAGTTGTGGCAACTTGTCTAGCTGGTGGAATTTGTGTTGTGAAGGGTGCAATGTTTCGAAAGAAATCACTTATCATTTTCATTATTTTTTTAAATTATTAATGTGTTTTATCAAATTTGATTTTCTTTTATTTTTCTTTAACATTGAATTTTAGTTTTCATGTATTATCAAGAGTTCTATGTATCATTTTTTGTTAATTATAGTTTAGGGCCAACATATGGTCCTGCGGCTTTTTATTAACCTCACCAAAAAGGAAATTCAACAACATCTGCTGAAATCTAAAGTGAATTTTGTTGAGTTTTCTTTTAACATTTAGTACAACTGATTATATACTGAAAGGTATCCAAAACATAAGAAGTACATCTGTGTAGAAGCTATAATCTCATATATAATATCTTCTCTGGTCAGACGCAGTACAAAAAGTAGCAAGTATATATATGTCTTATGAAACAGTATTGTAATCAAGATAACCTTCTAAGCTACGCTCTGGAACTAAAGTCCATTTGTGTCTACTGAGAGGTACAACTATCTCACAACTCGTACGGGTGTAGTCCTTCCAAATCTGGGTCGAGCCGATATGCATACGACCTTTACTGTCATCCATTCTTTGAAATGTAACTGAGACTCTGCAGCGCAACACTCCAGAAATGCAATGTTTTGTCAAGTCTGCTCTAATTTCTTTCAAAATTAATAATAATCCAACTGTTAGCAAAATCTTGATCGATCCTTAGAATTCCCCTAGGCCAATGATCAGTATCTCTTTCTCGAACAGAATATGGCTCTGACTCATGAATGAAACTGTACAGGAAGGTTTGACAAAGTT
The DNA here is from genome assembly GCA_002079205.1 of Phalaenopsis hybrid cultivar. Taxonomy (NCBI): domain Eukaryota; kingdom Viridiplantae; phylum Streptophyta; class Magnoliopsida; order Asparagales; family Orchidaceae; genus Phalaenopsis; species Phalaenopsis hybrid cultivar. The sequence goes on along the minus strand of JXCR01142998.1, from coordinate 212,267 downwards.
ATGTTGATCAATGTGGGGAGGAATGCAGTCTCCTTCTTCATAGATGTTGATGATGTGAACTTTTATATTTATGTGCATTGAATGTGTGAATTGTGGTATTTGTGTATCATGAGTGTGTTTGGACATCACAATGGGTTTCCTAAGGCTTTTATAACCTATAGGAAGCCTCTTCAGGCCTTCACACTGTGGTCTTAAGCCCTTAAAACTAAAAGTTGAGTGCTCGTGACCGCTCACATGAGGCATCTCAAAAGTGCAAGGAGGTGGTTTGAATTTCTAAAAGGGTGGGTCAAACAGAAAATTCCTAAGGCTAGATCCTAAGCTTTAAGAAGAGGAAGAGACCTTATCAAAAATAAGGTAAATAGTATCTTTCATAAATTTGGCATAATCCGACATTTGTTTCGAAGCTTCTGCAAACGGAATGTTGATTGTAAGCTTCTTAAATATTTCAAAATACTTGAAAAATTGCTGATCAAGCTTTTGATGTCTAAGTATTTAAGGAAAAGGAGGTGGTGGGCTTTCTAAATAAATTTCAGTTGGAGAGACATGTTGCTCTTTTTATTAGAAATAATTTCTTTTGGTTTTTTAGTTTCTTTAGTTTCTCTCAACTTCAATCTCCTTTTGAATTCCAATATTTAATTCCTTTCCACTCTTAAGTTGAGCAGCATTAATTTGTTCTTGTTCTTTACTTTTGTCTTTTGGATTTATCACAACATTACTAGGAAACGTTCCCTGAGGTCTATTGCTAAGTGCGTTAGTAATATGTCCTAGTTGATTCTCAATATTTCTTATTGCAGCACCTTAACTTTGTAAATGATTCTCCATTTGTAAAATTACATCTTTTAAAAAAAAAATTCTTTTCCATAAATTGTTGGTTATTGAAGCCAGGATGATAATAAGGTCAACAGTTTGAACTACTCTGGTTATTCCAATTTTTTATTGGGTTTGCTTGAGTGTTTCCCCATTGCTGATTTCCACCACCAAATTTATTATCATTATAGTTAAAGTTGGGGTGGTTTTTCCAACTTGGATTATAAAAGTTAGAATATGGGTTATTTGGGTTTATTAGTAACTGCATGTAAAGTTTCTAATTATTGAGAATCATTCAACTATCCTAATAAATTTCACTCACTCACTTGAGTTGTTTGAGAAATGTTTATTGTAAAATTATCTAATTTCTTAGATATCGCAACAACTTGAGATGTCAATATAGATATAACATCATTATCATGAATATTAGCTACTCTCTTGGGATTTACTCTTTCTGAGGGCCACTGAAAATTATTAGTAGTCATCTCCTCAATTAAAGCATAAGTTTCATCAAATGGTTTTGATATTAAAGACCTTCCATCAACAGCATCAATTATAGATCTAAGGGATCCTATTAACCCATTATAAAATGTTTGAATGATTAACCAATCAGATAGAGCATGATGTGGACACTTTCTAAGGAGTTCATTAAATCATTCCCAAGATTCATAAATTGACTCTCTTTCATACTGAGTAAGAGAAAAAAATATTATTTCTTAGCTTAGCAGTTTTTGAAGGAGGAAAATATTTAGTCAGAAATTTTTGTGTCAAATCCTCCCAAGTTATAATAGATTCAGGTACTAACAAATTTAATCATTAGCTTTATCCCTTTAAAAAAAGAAAAATGCCTAAGTCTAATAGCATCATTTGATACGCCATCATATTTAAATGTAGCACACAGTTTTAGAAAACTTGCAAGATGTAAATTTGGATTCACAGATGATGTTTCCCCAAACTGATTATTTTGCACCATTTGTATTATTGCAGATTTAAGTTCAAATGAGTTAGTCACTACAACAAGAGTTTAAATACTTAAGTAAATTTCTTCTATTGTAGGTTTTGCATAATCCCTTAAGGGTCTTTGAAAATTTGATGTTCATTTTCAGTAGTTAAAATCTAAGTGTTATGTTATGATGTGTTGGTCATTTCTTGAGAATTGTGATGTTGTTTTTGCTTTTGAATTCTTTTTATAGTTCGTTCTAATTCAGAATCGCAGGGTACTAGACCTTTAGATTCCAAACTTTGCAAGCAAAAGGCAAAAGGCAAAATTCAGAAATAAAATACTTAAAATATCTAAGTAAAAATTTTGATATTTTTTGGTTTTTGCAAATTTATTTTTATGTTATCGCAATTTTCAAAAGTTGACATAATTATAAAACTAATTTTTTAGATATTCTACAATTCAAATAAATTTTGTGAGTGAAAAATTTTTGAAATAAAATTTTCTCTTAAGTTCCCTAGTGACGGAGCCAAAAACATGACTCGACCCGCAATTACGTAGATATTTATGTTCCCGAATATGACCTAAATCTTGACCCAATTGATATTTAACGGCTAGTGAGAACAAATGTAATATTATAAAATTTAGATTGATAGTTTTATCACTATGAGTACTATGCAAGTATACGTATTTTTTCAAGTAATATAGAGTTTTCTTTAAAAACCGTAATATCAATTTCACAGGGAAATTAAACGAATGAAAAAAATTTAGGAATCTTAACTATGAAAAACCTTCACTTAAAACTACAGAAAATATTTAAAGTATTTTATGCAATGGAATAAAGTTTACTAATTCATACAAATGCAAGTTAAAAGTAAATGCAGAGTTTTAGAAAATTAAAAATATATATAAAAGAGACTTTCTCCTTGCTAATAATTCATAATCAGTGTATGATTTCAAATGTTTAGAAGTTTAACTGTGGTATTGTAACAAATAGGAGCATACCTATTTGTTACCTCTTCCGAGCATAAAGAATATTGGCTGATCTAAAGTTGGTGTTGACTTGTATAGTAGTGCTGAGTAGGTTTTAGTCTCTCACTCCCAGGTTACCCACTGTGTCCTCTCTATATGACCTACCAGTCCAATCTCTAGATCAAATAGATAAAAGAATCTAGTCTGTCACCTTAGAAACATCAATTTTATGCTCATCAAATCTTATTTCTCTATCTATTTGAATTCCCCCTTGGACGATTATCATGTCTCTTTTCAAAGTGAAATGTGACACTCACGAGTTAAAGAAATCTTAGCCCTCTCGGTTTTTTAGGTTTCTCAATAAATTTTAACAATACAAGTGGCCAAATTGTACAGTAAATGAAAGACCGATGAAAGTATCATTGCAAATTTTTGAAATAGAAGAAATTCTAATCAAGTCAAAACCACCACTTGATTACTTCATATTGAAATGAGAAAGAAGAAAACTACTCAGAACACATGGGTATAACAAAACAAAACATATTTATAAAACTCAAATCTAAAGTACAATACTTAACTAAAAGATACAAATACTTAACTGAAATGTTGCCCCAAGCACTCATTTGAATTTTCCTGACCTCTCTGACTCCAATAAACTCTCACAAAACTCACAAAACTCCGAAAATAAAAAAGACTCACAAAACCTTACTAAGGTGGTCGCCCACTCTATATGGGTGCCTCCCCTTCTCAAAATGACTTTAGAACTCTCCCTAGACATGTAGAATTAATCTATATATATAGAGCTTCGAAAATCACAAAGGGTTGCTTTAGACACCTTTACAAAATTCGGTCTCATTCAATGGATTTTCTAGAAACCGACTCTGGCGCCTAAGCTCCAAAACTATCGCGCCTAGGCATAAAAAATATCGCACCTAGACGTTGGCCGCGATGTTCATCTGGCGCCTAGGCCCCAATTCGGTTGATTTTGACAATTTTTCTTGGTTTTGTCCATTTTGCTCTTTGTTGATGTATTTTTGCTCTTTTCGCTCTTAAAATTTCTTTCTTGCACCTATAACAAAAAACAGACAAAATGTCTTTCATTAAAGCATAATATCCTCAAAAATGGGTATAAAATGTGCGTAAAAAATAGATAATTTTAAAGTGGATCACTCCCTTCACTCTGTAGTGCATGAATGTCGTGGTTTATGTAACCGAGCGTATAGGAGCCCACAATATGGCGCAGAGGTGCTGCAAACCTCATAGCGGGCACGCCCATTTAGGCGTGGGGGCGTCGTGCAGGCGAAGGTGTGTCACGCTAGAAACGCCACCTGCTCCTTCCTCGCGGTTGTGGGTGCTTCCAAGACTAGATAGCTCAATTAAATATGTAAACATATAAGAATTGAGTGGTATGTATGTAAAACTTTCAAAAAGAAATTTGTTATTTGGCTTTTTTTTTTATATAGAAGTCATTAATATCGTCAATTAGTAGTAGCAAAATCCTGAATACAATCCCAAACTTCAGCTTCCAAGCTTAGCTGCTCGCTGCTCCTAATGTGGATCCAATCATAACAGCATATTGTACCACCAATACCATAATGAAATATTGTAATCGGAGCTATAACAAAAGAAATGGTCGCAGTTTGCGCTTATTAATGCTCCATATGTGTGCTTCTTCAGCTGCTAATTCAGTTGATGCTCCTTATTAAGTTGCAATTAGTTGAGAAATTTTAGTCTTCAGTAAGCTGCAGAAAGTAGATCTATTACAATTGATATAATATTCTGCTGCAGCTATAAACTAAGAAATTATTCGAAGATGGCAATTTATCTGTTGAAAAAGAACTCACCTCTTCAATTTGTGCTGTAACATCCTTCATAAAATTCGCAGTCTTCCACTTCTGTGTTGTCTGCGAGGAAGACGAAAGAGGAACCACTCATCATGAAGCGGGAAGGCATAAGTTCTTTCATGTTGAACGCAAGGTTTATACACATATCACATAATTCTTGTGTATTTGCTTATTTAACACCCATTCTTTCATATATAATTTTATTTTTAACATATTAAAGATTTGAGTTTTTTAAATGTAAATACGTAATTTTAGGCGTTAGATTCATAAATACATAAGATTATGAGGTTTGTATGTAAATGCTCATAATGAAAATTTAACACATTGATTGAAAATAAAATTGTTGAATACTGATTTCTTATGAATAGCAAACAAGAAGTAGAATGTAAGTTAATGAGAGAGAGAGAGAGTGAGAGACTACACGAACAATTATGTGTCTTGTTTTATTCTTAAAATAATTCCCCTATTTAGTCAGGGTGCAAATGAGTCGAGTCGGCTCGTCAACGAGTTCACGAGCCGAGCTTATTGAGTCACGAGCTGGAGCTCATTTATTAAATAAGCTTGAGCTCGTCCCAGCTCGGCTCATTAGCTGGCGAGCCAGCTTGATTAGGCTATCACAAGTCATTTCGATGTATTTTCTAGTGAACTTTCGCTTCCTCCTCTAGCTCCGCCAACCACAAATGCCTTATCCCATGAGCTCCCATAAAAAAATAAATTGTTAGTTCGAGCTCGCAAGCTAGTTAATGTCTATAAGAGTCAAGCTCGTTCTTGAGCTCAAGCTCAAAATTTGCTAGACAAATCAAGCTCCGGCTAGGCATGGCTAAAGCTCAATCGACTCTTTTGCACCCCCTAGAAGAGGGTACAATAAAGTAATATATTCTTACCCTTATTTTAAAAAGATCCGTGCTAAGTATTTCTGGTTTTTTACATGTGTAAGCTTGTGATCCAGTTACCTTCTAGCTTGGATGATTAAGCATAGTTGGCTTCGGTTGGTTGGGTTAGCATGGTTGGTTGAATTTGGTCAGTATTCAAGGCTAGGTCGATCTACCCTCTAAGTCGATTATCTTGGTAGGGTTGGTTGTCTAGGTTGGGTTGGTCGTCTAGGCCGAGGCAATCATCCAGACTAGGTCAGTCGTCCAAGCGGAGTTAGTCATCCAGGTTGGGTCAGTTGTCCATCTATAGATTCAGTCAAACAAACTATTATTATAGATATTTTAGCTCCTCGATTCATTTGTCTCTTTGAAAGACGATTGCAAAAAGAATAAGAGAATTATAAAAATGGAACTAACATTACTCGTTTTTTCAAATACAAGTCAAAAAATTGTTCAAGTGAAAACGAATAGTGATTTTGAAAGATGTTTTAAACCAGATTGAATAAATGGGGCTGAAAAGATGATGGTTTTAGGTGTTATCATCTAACCCAAGTCTTACACCACCCATATCTCGATCGCTTGATTAGGTTGTCACATTGGACGGATGGCACCTTAAGCCAAATGCATTAAACAAATCTTATTTTAGTTTTTATGGAGGCAACTGTTCAGACTCGCTGTTAGAATGATTTATATAGTATCCATCGCGTATCATGTCACTAATGGCCATGGAATCATACCATTAGAGCTTAACCCATTCCAAGTCTAAGACATGGATTTTAATGATGCATGAGCAATGCACTTTCGACAATCGAGGAGAGCCAAAAAGTGTCAACTACTTAACTTTTACTTATTTGGAGGGCAAGTTCTGCAAGGGTTTGTGGCAAAATCTTTGTATGCATATTAACGAAAACTTAATAAGAAATTAATGAGGGTTATCAGAGATTTTTCTTATAGTGTCAACGATAGACTTTTTTTAGGGAGTTGTGTTTTTAACGACATGCATGATGATATGTGGAGTTGGTCGAGCAGATGTAGCTGAATGTGGGAGGGCTGAGTGTCGGCATAGTCAACTCACTCGGTTGAATCGGGTTGGTCATTCAAGCTGGGTCGGTTGTCCCTCTTAGTTGGTCATCTAAGCTAGGCCATTATGCTGGGCCGCTCATCCATACATCTTGATTGTACTTACTAGATTGTCCAGGATGGGTTAGTTGTCCGAGTTGGGATGACCGTTCAGTCGGGTTGATCATCCATATTAAGTCGGTTGTCTAGATCAGTATAACCAAGCTAAGTTGATTAAAAACTAACCTAGGTGTACTGAAGTTGGACTGGTCGAATTTAATCCTCATTTCTTCTCCTTATGCCGCTCTTCTTATTGTTTATGGCATGATTCACGCTCACCACATTTTTAGGATGTTAAATTCTGATTTATCCATGAGTTGGCCCTAAGGATAACGAGAGAGTGAGTGAGTGAGTGACATAATGAATAGTAATGTGTTATGTCTTATTGATAAAATAAATTTTCTATTTATAGAGAAGCGGAGTACAATAATGATATTATAATTTCATCTTTATTTAAAAGGGGTCTGCACTAGGTTATTATGGTTTTACATCGATAAGCTTGTTGTTTGGTTACCTCTGGCTTGACTGGCTAAACTTAGTTAACTTTAGGTCGGTAGACTTGACTGAATTGGTTGAACTGCATTAGTCATCATGGTCGGGTTGATCATCTCTATGGGTCAGTTGTTCCCTCTGGGCAGTTGCAGAGGTAGGCTTGGTTGTCCAAGTTGGGTTGGCTATCCAGCAGGGTCGGTCTGTCTTCTAAGAAATTCAATCTGACACATTTTTATTATACGAAAACGAACAAAATTCATCAACCTAATATTTTTATTAAGAATATTATATAAATAAGAATGAGTATATATAAGATTATAAAAAACTATATCATATATTAACGAGAAAAAATATTTTTTTGAATTTCATTTGCGTAAGCCAATAACTCATAAGTACTCAGAGTATACTACTTTTGCTACATAAAAAATCCTAGTAATTTGAAGTGTTGCACCCTAGTGGAGTTACAAGTCTCATTTTCATCTAAAAAATTAGAGGTCCATTGGGAGGAAGTAAATGAAAAATAACACGTTAAATCAATTTAATTTACATATAGTAATTATTAATTAGAGAAAAAAATATTAAATTGCTAACAATATTTATATGATGTAATTAAAAATATATATAATTTAAAATGAACAATTCTATTTAAAAAAAATTATTACTCTTTTTGGAGAAGTGAAGCAGTCAAGTCCGATTAACAAGCATGACAGCTGACAGCTAATTTCTTTGTTAGTATTCTGTTCCATCTACCTCCCTCTCTGTTTCAAACTCCCCTTATCCGCCTTTTTATAATCCATCTCCTCAGTCTTTATTCTTACTCTTAATGTTCTTCCAGCGCTTTCCTCCGGGGACTACGGGTTGAGCTCCGGCGACTCTTTTGCTCAGTAAGTCTTTATCCTTCGTCTCAATCCAACACTAATTTTTCCCATATTTCTGAGCCACGGGTTACTCTGCATTCATCCTTCAAGAATTTTGCTTGATTCTTGATCCCATCATGCAGAAAACAATTTGTCGAACACAATGTAAACATAGGGGAAGCACTTTTCCTTTTTCTTTGTTTCCCGCAGAACACAGCAGCCCATCTTCGCCGGTGGATCTCGCCGGATTTCCATTTTGACTCCTCCAAACTACATTAATGGCGAGTCAGATCAAATACTTCCTCGCGGAGTAAGATTTGCGAGGGGATTTCCGCAATAATTTTGCAATTAATTTGTTCATCGAATCACTCAAATCTCATTTGTTTACCATGGTAACTGTTTTAGATGTAAGCTTTGGGATTCGCGCTACCTATCCTTCTAAGCTCCACCCAGCTGCCATATTCTTTACAGTACGGGCTTAGAGCCCGGCTCTCCATAACTTGCGTCAGCGTCAATAAATGAGTCGTCCTTTTTGGCTGATGTGTTTTTGTCTTTGCTTTATGGTTTTCTTCAACCGCGCAGAACCACAGGACGATAAAGCCATCTGCTGCGGCTTCTCTGCGGATGCAATGTCGTGTCGTGTTCGGCCGGCCTGGCTCCAATCCGCTCTCACAGGTCTCTGCTCCTTTTCTGTCTACCCAGTTTTTTATTACTTTTTTCAACTTTAGCAGGGCTTCTCCGGAAAGAATTTGCAATTGGGAAAACAGTATTTTATTTGCAATTAGGGTTTGCGCTATATTTAGTATTTTGTATGCTAAAATGGATTGGCCCTCGAAAGAAGTTTTTTCTTTTTATTTCCGGTTTCTTCTTCGAACGCATAACCATCTGCTTGTGACTGAGACTAGTTTGCTTTTCATTGAGTACCACTGCTGAATCGAGTGGTCACGGGCCGCTGTTTTGCTGTTATTTATTTATTTATTTAATTTTGATCTTGCGAATGAACATATATTTTGAAGATTTTGGAGAAATTTTAAGAGCAACGGTATAGAAAAGGCAGTACACCACTTGCATTTAATTGAAACTATATGAAATTCCAAATTCATCGTTTTTAATGAAACTGAAACTGCCCCTTATCAACTTTTTATTTTTGTGGGTTTGACAATTTTTTTTTTCCGGCTGTAAAATGTTCAGATTTTGGATTGTGTAAATTTTATGATCTGACACGCAAATTTAAAAAAGAAAGAAAGAGAGAAACGATGGGATTCGAAATTTGAAATTTGAATGGTGTGTGGACTTTAGTGGATAGTTATATTTTAAGTGCACCGCTTCACTGTTTTTGTACTGTACTGATAAAAACAGGGGAAGAACGGTTTCCTGTATTTTACCTAGGAGAGATTATCAATCGATGGCGGTAAGAAATTTTTACTTTTTACTTTTTAAATATTATTTTATTTTTAAAAATACATAAGAATTGGGTGGCATGTATGTAATTTTCCTAAAAATAAATGATTAAAAAAAATAAAGGAGGATGAAATAAAAATGATCTCAAAGGTTCGGAAGAACCAAATCTTTGTGGAACGAATGCTGTTACTCTGAAGATTGCTAGATACTGGATCTTCTCTTGATGATCCGACTCCAGCTTATGCAGTTAAGTCTGGTTTATGACTAACTCGACTTTAGCCATCTATGACTAATTATCTTCAATTTGACTTGGGCATTTATATTTATCTACATATTTATGTTCATATGCCTCTCAATCTGGCCTTAAGCAGACTAGACAGGATTCAAATTTAACTATATTCATTGTCAAGTTTAGCTATATGGACGTGTTTGCTTTGAGCTCAATCTGAGTAAATATAATTGGGAGTTCTATTGAAGTAGTTGATTATAGTGGGTCTTAGTAGCTTATTGGTAAATAATGAGCATAAAATGTTTAATAAATAGATGATGTGTTCTTACCGGTCATCGTTTATCCGTTCTGTAATGTTCACAACTTTTATTACATATTGTATTGCTCGGACACATCTCTAAGCAGCTGACACACCTTACAGACTTTGTTTGCTACCTCTGNCTCAACATATTTTAACAATTCAATTGGCCAGATTGAAAGTAAATTAAGATCGAAGTGAAAAAATCATCACAACTTCTTAAACAATTTCATGGCTTCAACAATTCAAATTATCATTTCACAAATCTCGAGACAAGGAGAAAGACTAAGAAAACTACTCATAACCCATGGGGAAAATACAACAAAACTCGAAATTCATATATAAAATCAAAGTCATAGAAACTACAAGTAAAGAACTTATCTCTAATTTCTCCCCAAAAACACTTTAAAATCAAAGTCATACAAACTACAACAAGTAAATAACTTATCTCTAATTTCTCCCCATGAACACTCCTCAAAGTTCCTCTGAATCTCTTCCTTTCTTTACAGCACACAAAATTCCTCTTTGAAGTAGCAAGGAAGTTCCTCTGAATCTCTTCCTTTCTTTACAACACACAGAATTCCTCTTCGAAGTAGCAAGGAGAATCTCTAAGTTCTCCCCAAGAACACTCCTCGAAGTTCCTCTAAATCTCTTTCTTTCTTTACAGTATCTCTAATTTCTCCCCAAGCAAACTCCTTGAAGTTCCTCTAAATCTCTTCCTTTCTTTACAGCACATATTTCTCTCCAAGAAAACTCCTCGAAGTTCCTCTGAATCTCTTCCTTTCCTTACAACACACATTTCCTCTTCAAAGCAGCAAGGAGGAAGAAATCTCTCACTTTCCCTCCACTCTTACAATCTCTTTCTCCCCAAGAACTCTCCTCGAAGTTCCTCTGAATCTCTTCCTTTCTTTACAGCACACAGAATTTATTCCTCCACAAGCAAACTCCTCGAAGTTCCTCTGAATCTCTTTCTTTCTTTACAACACACAAAATTCTAATTTCTCCCCAAGAACACTCCTTGAAGTTCCTCTGAATCTCTTCCTTTCTTTACAACACAAGCAATTCCCTTCGAAACGAGCAAGGAGGAAGAAATCTCTCACTTTCCCTCCACTCTTACAATTTCTCGAAGAATTCCTCATAATATTGCTCCTCGAAGTTCCTCTGAATCTCTTTCTTTCTTTACAGCACACAGAATTCTTCTTCGAAGTGGAAGGAGGAAGAAATCTCTCACTTTCCCTCCACTCTTACAATCTCTTGAAGAATTCCTCACAATTGTTACACTCTACGAAATCTCTCACTTTCCCTCCACTCTTACAATCTCTCGAAGAATTCCTCACAATTATTACACAAAATCTCTCACTTTCCCTCCACTCTTACAATCTCTCGAAGAATTCCTCACAATTGTTACACTGTATTGGAATTTCTATACACTAATGTAACCTCTCTAACCTTCAGGGCCTCTAGACTCTCCCAATTTTCGGCTAAAATGTTCTTTTAAAGTTGTGGATGAGCTTTCCTAAGAGATGCCCAATCATCCCTTTGAAATTTGGCCTTATCCAAAGCTTGAGTAGGCATAACCGTCGATCTCGCCGTCGGCGGCCTCAAGGGCGCCGTCGGCGAGCTTCTGAAGAATTTTGTCCTGTAGTCTCGGGAAAAACTCACCGTCGAAGGGGTCGAGGGTGTCGTCGGTGGACTAGTTCAATTCTCCACATTTTGGTCATTTTCGCTCCGAATTCACTCCTTTTTGCATTCTTTTGCTCCAATGATCCTAATTCATCATTCATGCAACAAAACATCAAAAATACATTTATTTAAAGCGCAATATCATTAAAAATAGTATAAAATATGTATGAAAATCTCAACATATTTTCCTTAGGTCAGCCGCTACAACAAGAGTATAAATACTTAAGTAAATTTCTTCTACTGTAGGGTTTGCTTAATCCCTTAAAGGTCTTTGAAAATTTGATATTCATTTTCAGTAGTTAAAATCTCAGTGTTATGTAGTGATGTGTTTGTCATTTCTTGAGAATTGTGATGTTGTTTTTGCTTTTGAATTCTTTTTATAGTATGTTCTAATTCAGAATCACATGGTACTAGACCTTTAAATCCCAAACTTTGCATGCAAAAGGCAAAAGGCATAATTCAGAAATAAAATACTTAAAATATCTAAGTAAAAATTTTTATATTTTTTGGTTTTTGCAAATTTATTTGTGTTATTGTAATTTTCAAAAATTTGACATAATTTTAAAACTAATTTTTTTAGTTATTCTACAATTCAAATAAATTTTGTAAGTGAAAAAGTTCTGAAATAAAATTTTCTTTTAAGTTCCCCAGTGACGGAGCCAAAAACATGGCTCGACCCGCAATTACGTAGATATTTATGTTCCCGAATATGACCAAAATCTTGACCCAATTGATATTTAGCGGCTAGTGAGAACAAATGTAATATTATAAAATTTAGATTGATAGTTTTATCACTATGAGTACTACGCAAGTATACGTATTTTTTCAAGTAATATAGAGTTTTCTTTAAAAACCCCAATATCAATCCCACAAGGAAATTAAACGTAAGAAATAAATTTAGGAATCTTAACTATGAAAAACCTTCACTTAATACTACAGAAAATATTTAAAGTATTTTATGCAATGAAATAAAGTTTACTAATTCCTACAAATGCACGTTAAAAGTAAATGCAGAGTTTTAGAAAATTAAAAATATTTATAAAGAGACTTTCTCCTTGCAAATAGTTCATAATCAGTGTATGATTTCAAATGTTTAGAAGTTTAACTCTGGTATTATAACAAGTAGGAGCATACCTATTTGTTACCTCTTCCTAGCATAAAGAACATTGGCTAATCTAAAGTTGGTGTTGACATGTATAGTAGTGTTGAGTAGATTCTAGTCTCTCACTCCTAGGTTACCCATTGTGCCCTCTTTATATGACATATCAGTCCAGTCTCTAGATCAAATAGATAAAAGAATCTAGTCTGTCACCTTAGAAACATCAATTTTACGCTCATCAAATCTTATTTCCCTATCTATTTGAATTCCCCCTTGAACGATTGTCATGGCTCTTTCCAAAGTGAAATGTGACACTCACGAGTTAAAGAAATCTAAGCCCTCTCGGTTCTTTAATTTTCTCAACAAATTTTAATAAATGAAAAACCGATGAAAATATCATTGCAAATTTTTGAAATAGAAGAAGTTATAATCAAGTCAAAACCACTACTTGATTACTTCATATTGAAACGAGAAAGAAGAAAACTACTCAGAACACATGGGTATAACAAAACAAAACATATTTATAAAACTCAAATCTAAATTACAATACTTAACTAAAAGATACAAATACTTAACTGAAATGTTACCCCAAGCACTCTTTTGAATTTTCCTGACCTCTCTGACTCCAATAAACTCTCACAAAACTCACAAAACTCCAAAAATAAAAAATACTCACAAAACCTTAATAAGGTGGCTGCTCACTCTATATGGGTTCCTCCCCTTCTCAAAATGACTTTAGAACTCTCCTTAGACGTGTAGAATTAATCTATATATATAGCTTTGAAAATCACCAAGGGTTGCTACAGACATCTCTACAAAATTCGGTCTCATTCAATGGATCTTCTAGAAACCGACTCTGGAGCCTAAGCGCCAAAACTATCGCGAAACTAGGCATAAAAAATATCACTCCTAGACATTGGCCCCGATGTTCATCTGGCGCCTAGGCCCCAATTCGGCTGATTTTGACAATTTTTCTTGGTTTTGTCTATTTTGCTCTTTGTTGATGTATTTTTGCTCCTTGTCGCTCTTAAACTCTTTTTCTTGCACCTGTAACAAAAAACAAACAAAATACATTTCATTAAAGCATAATATCCTAAAAAATGGGTATAAAATGTGCGTAAAAAATAGATACTTTTAAAGTGGATTATTCGCTTCACTTTGTTGTGCATGAATGTCGTGGTTTATGTAACTGAGCGTATAGGAGCCCAATGGCGCAGAGGTGCTGCAAACCTCATAGTGGGCACGCCCATTTAGGCGTGGGTGCGTCACGATTAAAACCTCACCTGCTCCTTCCTCGCGGCTCTGGGTGCTTCCAAGACTCCATAGCTCCAACAATTAAATATGTAAACATATAAGAATTGAGGGTATGATGTAAATCTTTCAAAAAGAAAATTGTTATTTGGCTTTTTTTCTTAGATAGAAGTCATTAATATCGTCAATTACTAGTAGCAAAATCCTGAATAGAATCCCAACCTTCAGCTTCCAAACTTAGCTGCTCGCTGCTCCTAATGTGGTTCCAATCATAACAGCATATTGTACCACCAATACCATAAAAATATGAAATATTGTAATCGGAGCTATAACAAGAGAAATGGTCGCAGTTTGCGCTTATTAATGCTCCAAATGTGTGCTTCTTCAGCTGCTAATTCAGTTGATGCTCCTTATTAAGTTGCAATTAGTTGAGAAATTTTAGTCTTCAGTAAGCTGCAGAAAGTAGATCTATTACAATTGATATAATATTCTGCTGCAGCTATAAACTAAGAAATTATTCGAAGATGGCAATTTATCTGTTGAAAAAGAACTCACCTCTTCAATTTGTGCTGTAACATCCTTCATAAAATTCGCAGTCTTCCACTTCTGTGTTGTCTGCGAGGAAGACGAAAGAGGAACTACTCATCATGAAGCGGGAAGGCATAAGTTCTTTTATGTTGAACGCAAGATTTATACACATATCACATAATTATTGTGTATTTGCTTATTTAACACCTATACTTTCATATATAATTTCATTTTTAACATATTAAAGATTTGAGTTTTTTAAATGTAAAGACGTAATTTTAGGCGTTAGATTCATAAATACATAAGATTATGAGGTATGTATGTTAACACATTGATTGAAAATAAAATTGTTGAATACTGATTTCTTATGAATAGCAAACAAGAACTAGAATGTAAGTTAATGTGAGTGAGAGAGAGAGAGAGAGAGAGAGAGAGAGAGAGAGAGTACACGAACAATAACGTGTCGTGTTTTATTCTTAAAATAATTCCCCTATTTATAGAGAAATGGGTCAGGGTGCAAATGAGTCAAGTCGGCTCGTTAACGAGTTCACGAGCCGAGCTTATTGAGTCACGAGCTTGAGCTCATTTATTAAATAAGTTTGAGCTCGAGCTCATCCCAGCTCAAATCGTTAGCTCGCGAGCCAGCTTGATTAGGCTATCACATGTCATTTCGATGTATTTTCTAGTGAACTTTCGCTTCCTCCTCCAGCTCCTCCAACCACAAATACCACATCCCATGAGCTCCCATAAAAAAACTAAATTGTTAGTTCGAGCTCGCAAGCTAGTTGATGTCACTAAGAGTCAAGCTCGATCTTGAGCTCAAGCTCAAAATTTGCTAGACAAATTGAGCTCTGGCTAGGCATGGCTAAAGCTCAATCGACTCTTCTGCACCCCTAGAAGAGGGTAAGTACTATATTTTTACCCTTATTTTAAAGAGATCCGTGCTAAGTATTTCTGGTTTTTTACATGTGTAAGCTTGTGATTTGGTTACCTTCTAGCTTGGATGACTAAGCATAGTTGGCTTCGGTTGGTAGGGTTAGCATGGTTGGTTGAATTTGGTCAGTATTCAAGGCTAGGTCGATCTTCCCTCTAAGTCGATTATCTTGGTAGGGTTGGTTGTCTAGGTTGGGTTGGTCGTCCAGGCCGAGGCAGTCATCCAGGCTAGGTCAGTCGTCCAAGCGAGTTTAGTCATCCAGGTTGGGTCAGTTGTCCATCTTATAGATTCAGTAAAACAAACTATTATTATAGATTTTTTAGCTCCCCGATTCATTTATCTCTTTGAAAGACGATTGCAAAAAGAATAAGAGAATTATAAAAATGGAACTAACATTACTCGTTTTTCAAAAACAAGTCAAAAAAATGTTCAAGTAAAAACGAATAGTGATTTTGAAAGATGTTTTAAACCAGATTAAATAAATGATGTTATCATCTAACCCAAGTTTTACACCACCCATATCTCAATTGCTTGATTAGGTTATCACATTGGACAGATTGCACCTTAAGCCAAACGTATTAAACAAATTTTATTTTAGTTTTTATGGATGTAACGGTTCAGACTCGCTGCTAGAATGATTTATATGCTATCCATTGCGTATCATGTCGCTAATGGCCATGGAATCATACCGTTAGAGATTAACCCATTCCAAGTAAAAGACATGGATTTTAATGATGCATGAGCAATGCACTTTCGACAATCGAGGAGAGCTAAAAAGTGTCAACTACTTAACTTTAACTTATTTGGAGGACAATTTCTGCTAGTGTTTGTGGCAAAATCTTTGTATGCATATTAATGAAAGGGTCATCAAAGATTTTTCTTATAGTGTCAACGATAGACTTTTTTTAGGGAGCTATGTTTTTAACGACATGCAGGATGATATGTGGAGTTGGTCGGGCAGATGTAGCTGAGTAGATGTGGCTGAATGTGGGAGGGTTGAGTGTCGGCATAGTCAACTCACTCGGTTGAATCGGGTTGGTCATTCAAGCAGGGTCAGTTGTCCCTCTTAGTTGGTCTTCTAAGCTAGGCCATTATGCTGGGCTGGTCATCCATACATCTTGATTGTACTTACTAGATTGTCCAGGATGGGTTAGTTGTCCGAGTTGGGACGACCATGCAGGTCGGGTTTATCATCCATATTAAGTCTGTTGTCTAGATAAGTTTAACCAAGCTAGGTTGATTAGAAACTAACCTAGGTGTACTGAAGTTAGACCAGTCGAACTTAATCCTCATTTTTTCTCCTAATGCTGCTCTTCTTCTTATTTGTGGCATGATTCACGCTCACCACATTTTTAGGATGTTAAATTTTGATTTATCCATGAGTTGGCCCTAAGGATAACGAGAGAGTGAGTGCGTGAGTGACATAATGAATAGTAATGTGCTATGTCTTATTGATAAAATAAATTTTCTATTTATAGAGAAGAGGAGTACAATAATAATATTAGAATTTCATCCTTATTTAAAAGGGGTATGTACTAGGTTATTATGGTTTTACATCTATAAGCTTGTTGTTTGGTTACCTCTAGCTTGACTGGCTAAGCTTAGTTAACATTAGGTCGGTAGACTTGACTCAATTGGTTGAACCACATTAGTCATCATGGTCGGGTTGGTCATCTCTCTGGGTCAGTTGTTTGGGCTAGGTCGATCCTCAAGGCACATTGGGTCTTCCCCTCTAGGTCAGTTGCCGAGGTAGGCTTGGTCGTCCAAGTTGGGTTGGCTATCCAGGCAGGGTCGGTCTGTCTTCTAAGAAATTCAATCTGACACATTTTTATTATACAAAAACGAACAAAATTCATCACCCTAATGTTTTTATTAAGAATATTATATAAATAAGAATGAGTATATATAAGATTATAAAAAATATATGATATATTAACGAGAGAAATAAATTTTTGAATTTCATTTACGTAAGCCAATAACTCATAAGTATTCAGAGTATACTGCTTTTACTTTATTCTTGATGGACATAAAAAAATCCTAGTAATTTGAAGTGTTGCGCACTAGTTATAACCAAGGAGCCTGACTAATAGTGGAGTTATAAGTCTTATTTTCATCTAAAAAATTAGAGGTCCATTGGGCGGAAGTAAATGAAAAATAACACGTTAAATTAATTTAATTTACATATAGTAGTTATTAATTAGAGAAAAAATATTAAATTGCTAACAATATTTATATGTAATTAAAAATATATATAATTTAAAATGAACAATTCTATTTAAAAAAAAATTATTACTCTTTTTGTGAGAAGTTAAGCAGTCAAGTCCGATTAACGAGCATGACAGCTGACAGCTAATTTCTTTGTTAGTATTCTCTTCCATCTACCTCTCTGTCTCTGTTTCAAACTCCCCTTATCCCCCTTTTTATAATCCATCTCTTCAGTCTTTATTCTTACTCTTAATGTTCTTCCAGCGCTTTCCTCCGGGGACTCCGGGTTGAGCTCCGGCGACTCTTTTGCTCAGTAAGTCTTTATTCTTCGTCTCAATCCAACACTAATTTTTCCCATATTTCTGAGCCACGGGTTACTCTGCATTCCTCAAAGAATTTTGCTCGATTCTTGATCCCATCATGGAGAAAACAATTTGTCGAACACAATGTAAACATAGGGAAAGCACTTTTCCTTTTTCTTTGTTTCCCGCCGAACACAGCAGCCCATCTTCGCCGGTGGATCTCGCCGGATTTCCATTTTGATTCCTCCAAGCTACATTAATGGCAAGTTAGATCAAATACTTCCTCGCCGAGTAAGATTTGCGAGGGGATTTCCGCAATAATTTTGCAATTAATTTGTTCATCGAATCGCTCAAATCTCATTTGTTTACCATGGTAACTGTTTTCGATGTAAGCTTTGGGATTCGCGCTACCTTTCCTTCTAAGCTCCACCGAGCTGCGATATTCTTTACACAGTACGGGGTTAGAGCCCGGCTCTCCATAACTTGCGTCAGCGTCAATAAATGATTCGTCCTTTTTGGCTGATGTGANGTAAGCTTTGGGATTCGCGCTACCTTTCCTTCTAAGCTCCACCGAGCTGCGATATTCTTTACACAGTACGGGCTTAGAGCCCGGCTCGCCATAACTTGCGTCAGCGTCAATAAATGATTCGTCCTTTTTGGCTGATGTGTTTTTGTCTTTGCGTTATGGTTTTCTTCAACCGCGCAGAACCACAGGACGATAAAGCCATCTGCTACAGCTTCTCTGCGGATGCAATGTCGTGTCGTGTTCGGCCCGCCTGGCTCCAATCCGCTCTCACAGGTCTCTGCTCCTTTTCTGTCTTCCCAGTTTTTTATTACTTTTTTCAACTTTAGCAGGGCGTCTCCGGAAAGAATTTGCAATTGGGAAAACAGAATTTTATTCGCAATTAAGGTTTGCGCTATATTTAGTATTTTGTATGCTAAAATGGATTGGCCCTCGAAAGAAGTTTTTTCTTGNATGCAATGTCGTGTCGTGTTCGGCCGGCCTGGCTCCAATCCGCTCTCACAGGTCTCTGCTCCTTTTCTGTCTTTCCAGTTTTTTATTACTTTTTTCAACTTTAGCAGGGCGTCTCCGGGAAGAAATTGGAATTGGGAAAACAGTATTTTATTTGCAATTAGGGTTTGCGGNTCTTCGAACGCATAACCATCTGCTTGTGACTGAGACTAGTTTGCTTTTCATTGAGTACCACTGCTGAATCGACTGGTCACGGGCCGCTGTTTTGCTGTTTNATGCTAAAATGGATTGGCCCTCGAAAGAAGTTTTTTCTTTTTATTTCCGGTTTCTTCTTCGAACGCATAACCCTCTGCTTGTGACTGAGACTAGTTTGCTTTTTATTGAGTACCACTACTGAATCGACTGGTCACGGGCCGCTGTTTTGCTGTTATTTATTTATTTATTTAATTTTGTTCTTGCGAATGAACATATATTTAGAAGATTTTGGAGAAATTTTAAGGGCAACGGTATAGAAAAGGCAGTACACCACTTGCATTTAATTGAAACTATCTGAAATTCTAAATTCATCGATTTCAAAGAAACTCCCCCTTATCAACTTTTTATTTTTGTGGGTTTGACAATTTTTTTTTCNTTATTTATTTATTTATTTAATTTTGTTCTTGCGAATGAACATATATTTAGAAGATTTTGGAGAAATTTTAAGAGCTACGGCATAGAAAAGGCAGTACAACACTTGCATTTCATCGAAACTTTATGAAATTCCAAATTCATCGTTTTTAATGAAACTGCCCCTTATCAACTTTTTATTTTTGTATGTTTTACAATTTTTTTTTTCGGCTGTAAAATGTTCAGATTTTGGATTGTGTAAATTTTATGATCTGACACGCAAATTTAAAAAGGAAAGAAAGAGAGAAACGATGGGATTCGAAATTTGAAATTTGAATGGTGTGCGGACTTTAGTGGAATAGTTAAAATAGTGCACCGCTTCACTGCTTTTGTACTGTACTGATAAAAAACAGGGGAAGAACAGTTTCCTGTATTTTACCTAGGAGAGATTATCAATCGATGGCGGTAAGAAATTTCTACTTTTTACTTTTTTTTAAATATTATTTTATTTTTAAAATATATAAGAATTGCGTGGCATGTATGCAATTTTCCTAAAAATAAATGATTTTAAAAAAAAATAAAGAAGGATGAAATAAAAATGATCTCAAAGGTTCGGAAGAACCAAATCTTTGTGGAGCGAATGCTGTTCTTCCAAAGATTGCTAGATACTGGATCTTCTCTTGATGATCCGACTCCAGCTTATGCAGTATATTGTGTTAATCTAATTGTCTCTAGAAATTGTTTATGTATTTTTGCACATTTTTCATGTGTATTAGGAAGTTTTGAAAACCGTTTTGTGGTTAGGTGGTTAGGAAAACCGTTAAGTGGTTAGTTAGTTTTATTTTCAGAAAAATGTGTTGTATTTGCTTATAAATTAAACCAGAAAATGTAGAGGGTGTGAAGTACTAAAAAATTCTTTCATTTTTGTTGGCGTTTAAAGTTTGGCTTTGATAACCTAAGNGACCTTGGGTTACTAAGCTACTATTTGAGAATTGAAGTATTTCAAAATTCTCAAAGGATTACACTTAATCAGCCGGCATATGTAAGAAAGATTTTAGACAAATGTTGCATGAAAGATTGTAACCCTTCACAAGTTCCGATTGAACCTCGTCTAAAACTGAATAAGGAAAGCACAAGTCCACATGTAGAAACAATTTTGTACCGAAGTATTGTTGGCAGTTTAAGATATCTACTACACACGCGCCCAGATTTGGCATTCTCTGTTGGCATGGTGAGTAGATACATGGAAAGACCCACAACGGAGCACATGGTCGCAGTGAAACACATATTACGGTATGTGAAAGGAACTTTAAACCTTGGTTGTGTTTATGAGAAGAAGAAAGGAAGCTTGGAACTGATCGGTTATTCAGATAGTGATCTAGCTGGTGGTGATCTAGCTGGTGATACTAATGATAGGAAAAGTACCTCAGGTTTAATATTTTTCCTTGGGTCAAGTCCTATTAGTTGGTGTTCACAAAAACAGAAAGTGGTTGCTCTATCTTCCTATGAAGCAGAGTACATCGCTGCATGTGCAGCAGCGTGTCAAGGAGTGTGGCTGGGACGACTATTGACAGATTTGTTAAAAACTAAAGTTAAGAATGTAGTTCTGAAGATTGATAATCACTCCGCAATTGCATTAAACAAGAATTCAGTTTACCATGAGAGGAGCAAACATATCGATACCCGATTTCACTACATTAGAGATTGTGTTGAATCTAGAATGATTGAAATTCAACATGTTTGCACAGAAGATCAACGTGCTGATATTCTGACAAAGTCACTTGCAAGATTGAAGTTCTTGGAGATGAGAGAAAAAATTGGTGTGCGAATCGTCAGTGAAGGACAACAAGCTTAAGGAGGAGATTATTGTGTTAATCTAGTTGTCTCTAGAAATTGTTTATGTATTTTTGCACATTTTTCATGTGGATTAGGAGATTTTGAATACCGTTTTGTGGTTAGGTGGTTAGGAAAACTGTTAAGTGGTTAGTTAGTTTTATTTTCAGAAAAATGTGTTGTATTTGCTTATAAATTAAACCAGAAAATGTAGAGGGTGTGAAGTACTAAAAAATTCCTCTATTTTTGTTGGCGTTTAAAGTTTGGCTTTGATAACCAACACAGTAAAGTCTGGTTTATGACTAACTCGACTTTAGCCATCTATGACTAATTATCTTCAATTTGACTTGGGCATTTATATTTATCTACATATTTATGTTCATATGCCTTTCAATCTGACCTTAAGCAGACTAGACAGGATTCAAATTTTAACTATATTCATTGTCAAATTTAGCTATATGGACTTGTTGTGTTTGCTTTGAGCTCAATCTGAGTAAATATAATTGGGAGTTCTATTGAAGTAGTTGATTATAGTGGGTCTTAGTAGCTTATCGGTAAATAGGGAGCATAAAATGTTTAATAAATAGATAATGTGTTCTTACCGGTCATCGTTTATCCCTTATGTAATGTTCATCACATCTTTTATTACATATTGCATTGCTCCGACACATCTCTTAGCAGCCGACACACCTTACAAACTTTGTTTGCTATCTCCANGAAAGAAAGAGAGAAACGATGGGATTCGAAATTTGAAATTTGAATGGTGTGCGGACTTTAGTGGAATAGTTATATTTTAAGTGCACCGCTTCACTGCTTTTGTACTGTACTGGTAAAAAACAGGGGAAGAACAGTTTCCTGTATTTTACCTGGGAGAGATTATCAGTCGATGGCGGTAAGAAATTTTTACTTTTTACTTTTTACTTTTTAAATATTATTTTATTTTTAAAAATACATAAGAATTGGGTGTCATGTATGTAATTTTCCTAAAAATAAATGATTTAAAAAGAAAAAAAACAAGGAGGATGAAATAAAAATGATCTCAAAGGTTCGGAAGAACCAAATCTTTGTGGAGCGAATGCTGTTCTTCTGAAGATTGCTAGATACTGGATCTTCTCTTGATGATCCGACTCGAGCTTATGCAGTTAAGTCTGGTTTATGACTAACTCGACTTTAGCCATCTATGACTAATTATCTTCAATTTGACTTGGGTATTTATATTTATCTACATATTTATGTTCAGATGCCTTTCAATCAGACCTTAAGCAGACTAGACAGGATTCAAATTTAACTATATTCATTGTCAAATTTAGCTATATGGACTTGTTGTGTTTGCTTTGAGCTCAATCTGAGTAAATATAATTGGGAGTTCTATTGAAGTAGTTGATTATAGTGGGTCTTAGTAACTTATCGGTAAATAGTGAGCACAAAATGTTTAATAAATAGATAATGTGTTCTTACCGGTCATCGTTTATCCCTTCTGTAATGTTCACAACTTTTATTACATATTGCATTGCTCCGACACATCTCTAAGCAGCCGACACACCTTACAGACTTTGTTTGCTACCTCCGCAGCTTCTCTCCAATGGCATTGATTCCATATACAATGCAAATCACCAAATTCTTATGCCTGCCAGGAAAACCATATCCCGCTTCCGCCAATATAGTCCAAATCCTTATTACAATGTCTCTGTTCCCATATCAAATGCCCATACCCAACTCTGTTCTTATTGTAGTGCAATACCAAACTAGTGCCTTATCTCGATGTTCTAGATGCCTTTTTTTCTAATTATAAAGGCTCAACATCCATATCATTGACTAAATTGTTGCCATGGATTTGCGAAATATTCTCATCGAATGGAATTTCCTTAATCACAGAGTGTTCCATGTGGCCAATTGCAGGATATTTCAAATCTGTTCAACGAATGCCTCTCAATTATAATAGCTAATGACATGGGTAGAGCAACTAAGGTGCTAGATTGTCTCCACAATGTTGAACAAAAACTTAATGAGCTTTGGGAGATTATATGTGACATCAATTAGAGATTGACTGAGTTTGAAATAAAATTTGAGCAACATTAACATCTTTACTTGTCAAAGATGGGGCTGCATGATTGCGCCACGTTATCAAGATCTAGATCTTGTCAAGTGGTGTTTCGTAGTATGACATATGACACGATCTTTGCAATGCATTTTATGTCTTTAAGTGCAAAAACTTGTTTCGGTGATTCAACCAATGATCTAAGCTTCACACCATCAACCAATAAAATTTGTCACCTACATTTTTTGTATATGACAAACCATGCATAACAAAGGTGGCTTTAACCACCCTATGGCAATNATATATATATATATATATATATATAATGGCGTTGGGCTGGCGTTGGAGGCTGCCTTGGCGCTCCAGAAGGCAGCTGAACTAGCCCGGTGCGTGGTGAAGATGCGCGACGACAAACGTGTTTTTATGTTTGGTAGGTAGGAAGATTAAGGAGCTGCACAAGCTGGTGTATGGGTTGGAGAGGAGGAATAAGGAATGTTATGAGGCTATGGCAAAGAGGGAGGTGGAGAAGGTGGAGGTGAGGATGGATGTGGAGAGGCTGAAGGAGGTGAAGGAGGAGAATCACAGGTTGGGAGAGATGGTGAAGAGGAGAAAGGGTAAGGAGGTTTTGACCAGGTGGTGAGGAAGGTTGAGGAGTTTAAAGTGGGTGATATCGCCTTGTGGGCCGGAGATTACTGATAAGGAAGATGAGTTTGCTTTTGTTATTTTGTTTATCCTTTTGTAAAGTTAGGTTTCAAGTATGTTGGTATGGTTGTGCTGTTGATATTGTCTGTTAGAGNGATTAGTTTGCTTTTGTTATTTTGTTTATCCTTTTGTAAAGTTAGGTTTCAAGTCTGTTGGTATGGTTGTGCTGCTGATATTGTCCGTTAGAAAAGGATTGTTGTTATTCGTTAAACGTGGAGTTTTGCCTGGTCATCATGTTCTGTTTTTGCAAATTATTGAACTTTTGTGTACTCTGATTTTCATGAATTGTTATTGCATCATTTAGATGTGGCTGTCACTCATGATGTAAAATCATTAGCCATTTTGATTGTTATAGAGGGATCAACTTGAACATCGCACAATTTGTATATTATATATCTAACAACTGAATTTTATTTTTATTTTTTGTGTAATACTTAAATATTGAATTATATTAAAAATATTATTTGTAATAAGGAAAATAAACTTTCACTATATTATAATCCTAATGTTAAGTTTTAGTGTTAGATATACAAATGGATTGAAATTATTGTATGAAAATTTCTCTTATCATCTTTTTTTATATTCTTTTCAACCTGAAGACAAGTTGACAATGAATTCGACTAAATTCGTATTGAGCTTTGATTCAGCGTGGAATACATTTGTATATCTAACAATGACATGTATAAAATAAATAAGAATTATTCAATAAATAGATGCACCCTATATGCTCAATTTAGGTTTTGGATCAAACGATTTTTATTTAGAGTCTATTTGGGGTAGTTGCAGCTTATTTTTACATTGAAATTATTGTGGATAAATTGTCTGGCTACTTGAAAATAATTACGACACAAATGTTTCTGGACTAATTATCATTTTGCTCATGTGGAGTAAGGATATTTGCAATAACTTTCATAGCAATATATTTAGTACTTTATAAGCAAAAATTCAATTCATAACAGTGCAAAAAAATAAGATATACAATTCACTTAGGAGTGAGTATCATCATTATTAAAATAAAAAAAATACTATTAAAATAATATTTAATAATATGAAAATATTATTTTTAAAATGAAGACTACGTATGCCACCGGACAAACCGTCCTCCAACGATACTATCAATTTATGATCACTCTCGGTGCCGAAAGAAGTCATACTTGGCTGTAATTCTCCGTGGATATCTGTAAAACAGTCTCTCGTAGCTATGTGACTGACAAGATTTGAGCAGGGAACTCTGTAGTTCGCGGTGGCATAGCACTCCTCGAGAGGCTCTTGAAATCACTAAACTCACCTTTTCTGAATGCTTCAAAAGACAATCCATTAGTTATAATATAAGTATAAATTGATAAAAAAAAATAATTAATTACAGTTTTATGCAGGCATGAGGTTTCAGTGCAAACAGTATACCCACCAGCAAATCCGTCACTACAAGAAAACCACATAATACCAAACTCGTGTGTGTCACATATGCATATCACCAAAAAATGCATCCAGAAGAATCTCAAAAAATATATCGTCGAAAAACAGAGAGGAACTTGGTTTCCTTCAATAGGATTTCACATATGACACCAATCAATACAGATAACTGGACCATCCCGAAGAACCTATAAGGTCTAATGTCTAATCATGGACTTCTCAAACCCACAAAAAGAAAAACAAAAGAAAGGAAAAAAAGAAAAAAAAATGCTTAAAAACATCATAAAAATCTTGAACAATCATAATCAAATGTACATGTATCTAATAAACAAGCAGAAATACATAAAAGAAGTAATTACTCACATTTTTCAGGAGCTATGACTTCCCAAAAAACTCAGTAAAACACTCAACGAATCTGTCATAACAATATGATTGCTGACATTATAAAAAAAGAGCTCTTGGTTGCCTTTAGCCCATGTAATACCAATCTCGTGCGTGTCATATATGCATATCACTAACAAAAAATCATCCAGAAGAACCTTAAAACATCAACATCAAAAATAATAGAGGAACATGGTTACCTTCATTAGGATTTAATATATGGCACCAACCAACAACTGATAGGTCATTCAGAAGAACCCATAAGGTCAAACGACTCATCATGGACCTCTCAAACCCACCAAAAGAAAAAATAAAAAAATGGAAAACAAAAAAGAAATAATTACAAGTAATGTAAGAAACCCAAAGAAACAATATCATAATACAAGGAACAAAATTAAACATGACCTGTATAAAATTAATAAGAATCATGTATTCAACATCCAACAATGACATCTGTAATCAACTCTCTCAATTCAACCATTTCTCTGACACCTTCGCTATCCTGGGTGCAACCTTCTTATGATTGTACTTTTGGTTGTGGTATAGATTGTCCTATGTGATATTCAAATGCTTCAGGAGGGACATTTAAATGATCATCATTAGCTATGCTGAAGTCTACATTAGTTCGAGAATGATGTCATCAAATGTAGTTGTGGAGAGCCATTATAGTCACTACAATCTGCACCATATTTGGAAATAGATATGTGACATCGACTTTATATATGTTTAAAAATATAAGAATTTGATACTGTTGCTAAAATATTTAAGTCCCCGGCAACGGCGCTAAAAACTTGACAACGGTTATAGACTTGATAAAAATGTATATAAAATATTCAATAATTGCAAAGTCACACTTATCAACGCAAGTATAAGTATCGCTCAAATAATACAGGGCTCTAATGGAGTCTTGGATATCGATCCCACATAGAGTAATACTAGAGGCTACGAACTAGGATTTAGAAAATCAATACTTAATCACATCAATACAGTTCAAATTGCTTATTTGTCACTAATAGGTAATTGAAATAAATATGTAATTTTAAGNGCCGGAGATTACTGATAAGGAAGATTAGTTTGCTTTTGTTATTTTGTTTATCCTTTTGTAAAGTTAGGTTTCGAGTCTGTTGGTATGGTTGTGCTGCTGATATTGTCCGTTAGAAAAGGATTCTTGTTATTCGTTAAACGTGGAGTTTTGCCTAGTCATCATGTTCTGTTTTTGCAAATTATTGAACTTTTGTGTACTCTGATTTTCATGAATTTTTATTGCATCATTTAGATGTGGCTGTCACTCATGATGTAAAATCATTAGCCATTTTGGTTGTTATAGAGGGATCAACATGAACATCCCACAATTTGTATATTATATATCTAACAACTGAATTTTATTTTTATTTTTGTGTGTAATACTTAAATATTGAATTATATTAAAAATATTATTTGTAATAAGGAAAATATACTCACTATATTATGATCCTAATGTTAAGTTTTAGTGTTAGATATACAAATTGATTGAAATTATTGTATGAAAATTTCTCTTATCTCTTTTTATATTCTTTTCAATCGGAAGACGACGAGTTGACAATGAGTTCGACTAAATTTGTATGGAGCTTTGATTCAGCTTGGAATACATTTGTATATCTAACAATGATATCTGTATAAAATAAATAAGAATTATCCAATAAATAGATATACCCTATATGCTCAATTTAGGTTTTGGATCAAACGATTTTTATTTAGGATCTGTTTGGGGTAGTTGCAGTTTATTTATAAGTTATTATATTGAAATTGTTGTGGATAAACTGCCTGGCTGTTTGAAAATGATTACAACACAACTGTTTCTACATAAATGATCATTCTGGTCATGTGGAGTAAGGTTGTTTGCAATAACTATCATAACAATATATTAGAAGCAAAAATTCACTTCAGAACAGTGCAAAAAAAATAAGATATACATTTCACTTAGCAGTGAGTACCATCATTATTAAAATAAAAAAAAGACTATTAAAATAATATTTAATAATATGAAAATATTATTTTTAAAATGGAGACGACGTATGCCACCAGGCAAACCGTCCTTCAACGATACTATCAATTCCTGATCACTCTCGGCGGTATAATCTATCAGCCTGTCTATCCGCCGGAAGAAGTCTTACTTGTCCGTGATTCTTCGTGGGCATCTGTAGAACAGCCTCTCGTAGCTATGTGACTGACATGATTTGAGCAGAGAACTCTGTAGTCCGCGGTGGCATAACACTCCTCGGGAGGCTCTTGAAATCCTTAAACTCATCTTTTCTGAATGCTTCAAAAGATAATCCATTAGTCATAATATAAGTATAAATTGATAAAAAAAAGTAATTAATTACAGTTTTATGCAGGCATGAGGTTTTAGTGCACACAGTATACTAACCAGCAAATCTGTCACTACAAGAAAACCACATAATACCAAACTCTTGTGTGTCACATATGCATATCACCATAAAATGCATCTAGAAGAATCTCAAAAACTTTATCGTCGAAAAAATGAGAAGAACTTGTTTTCCTTTAATAGGATTTCACATATGACACCAACCAATACAGACAATCGGACCATCCCGAAGAACCCATAAGGTCTAATGTCTAATCATGGACTTCTCAAACCCACAAAAAGAAAACAAAAGAAAGGAAAAAAGAAAAAAAAACGCTTTAAAACATCATTAAAATCTTGAATAATCATAATCAAATGTACATGTATCTAATAAACAAGCAAAAATAAATAAAAGAAATAATTACTCACATTTTTTTAGGAGCTATGATGTCCCAAAAAACTCAATACAACACTCAACGAATCTGTCATAACAAGATGACTGCGGACATTATAAAAAAAGAGCTCTTGGTTGCCTTTAGCCCATGTAATACCCATCTCGTGCGTGTCACATATGCATATCACTAAAAAAAATCATCCAGAAGAACCTTAAAAACATCAACATCAAAAAGAATAGAGGAACTTGGTTACCTTCACTAGGATTTAATATATGACACCAACCAACAACTAATAGGTCATTCAGAAGAACCCATAAGGTCAAACGACTCATCATGGACCTCTCAAATCCACTAAAAGAAAAAATAAAAAAATAAAAAAAGAAAAAAAGAAAAAAAAATAATTACAAATAACGTAAGAAACCTAAAGAAACAATATCATAATACAAGGAACAAAATTAAACATGACCTGTATAAAATAAACAAGAATCATCTATTCAACATCCAACAATGACATATGTAATCAGCTCAATTCAACCATTTCTCTGACACCTTCGCTATCCTGGGTGCAACCTTCTTATGATTCTACTTCTGGTTGTGGTATAGATTGTCCTATGTGATATTCAAATGCTTCAGGAGGGACATTTAAATAATCATCACTAGCTATGCTGAAGTCTACATTAGTTCGAGAATGATGTCATCAAATGTAGTTGTGGATAGCCATTGTAGCCACTGCAATCTGCACCATCTTTAGAAATAGATACGTCGACATATCACGCAATATGACCTATTTTTTTCTTCCGGACTCCAAATATTCTTTCAATTACACAGCTTAATGAAGACTGTCTCTCGTTAAATATTATTTTCCTGCCCCGAGCAACGCTGCTGGATCTTTCAAAATTGAGAATATGATATTTCATATCTGGAAATGACTTCAGATACCCTCCTTGTAAGAGAGGTTCAACATCGACCAAATAATATTTATCTGTTCTAAATACATTAATTAATAATGAATTTTAATAACATGAACAAACCTAGGGTTTGGTGAGGGAAGTTGTGCTTTTGATTTCTTATCGCAAAAGCAAATATACGACTATCATGTGCATTGTCTTCCCAACCAGCCATAATAAAACTAAGTACATGTCGAAATCACATACGAACCTGATATTTTGCATAGGTGATCCACACCAGCCAATAAATTTGACATTTTCATTATTGGATACACATGCATCCATGTGGGTTTCATCGATCGCTCAAATACAGTTCTGACAAATTAAGTAAAGTTGTGATAACCACGCAACTCATTTTATCTTTTGAATATAATGAGTAAAAAATTTTACCTTAAGAAATGGCATTGACAATAGATAATTTACAATCTTTGTTGGATTCTTCTCAAATGTTGGATCATCATGCTTAATAAATTATGCCGATAAATTGACAAGGGCCTTCAACTCCACATAGAAATATTTGTTGATTGTCTCCGATGAATGTTGAAATTGCTCCATTGCTCCTATTGATTCATTCTATTATAAAATGTAGAGGTATATTGCTAACACCTCTCGGGTTGTCATTCTTGAGGAGCCTTAAAGTCCACGACTCTTATGTAGTTCATGATGCAGATCCATAAATCTAGGCTTTGTCATACGAAACATATTGCAGAATCTTGTAGGGTGTCCTTATAGTAGCTCCCCCCAACCCATTTATCACCAACGTAAGTACATGTCATGCAAGGAGTTCGATCAACATATGAGTTGCAGTATTCGTACAACATACGAACTGCTATAACAATTTTCATTCTATGCCTCTCTTTGTAAATTCATACTAAACAAGTGCTACGTTTAGGTAAATCATGTGAATCAAACAACATTAAAGAACATTAAAATTCAAATCACAAAGAGTACAATAAAATGACATAAATACAAAATAATAAATAGATTGCTCCTGCAAGAAAAGAAAAAACATCCAAATCAGAAATCCAAAAAAACTACTAGAAAATAAATACAAATAATTCATAGGTAACAACACAAAATCAATCATCCTTGCTGCAAGAAAAAAAAATGACCCTACGATAGAGGCCATCTTCATGAAGATCTGTTTATGGGTTGGGTCCTCCAGCAACAAGGAGTTCAAATATAATGACATGTCCCCAAAAAATTCAGGAGTTGCCTCCATCAGTCAGATAGCCTTGTCTATGGAGGTCACATGTGAAGTCCTCGGATCACTCGTGTATGAAGCCATTAGTTTTGATATTTTGCTTTAGATGAAAGTAGCTCCATCTTTCTTTCTTATTCTATACGCTAGGACTCTTTGACCTGCATGTGGACTCCAATTCATTTTGGTTTGGGCCTTCACCAGAGCCAGTTACATGCTCAACATCCAAGTCCTCTGACATGCCTTCAAACCCTAGCTCACTAGGGTCCTAGAGATGAGTCCCCATTTTCACAACCTCACCAAATATACAATCCAACTTTTCTTTCATATCAAGGTCAATTCCACTTAGTTTGAATTTCTTGGCGGTTAACACTGTCTTCAATGTACATACAAGTTGATTACTACATACAACTATGGAAGAGAAAATAATAAAAAAGGTCTTTCTTTGAAAAGTTGTTACCTCCAATTTTACAACCCACCATTCCTCCGAAGCATCAACATTCTATTTCATTAGATCCCAACCTAAGCCTGTGGGTGTCTGTTTTAATTCCTTCGATAACTTTTAGTTCTTTTTCAACGGATTCAAGTTGTTCTTAAGTTGCAACCTGTCATACTCTCTTCCTTTCATTTTCTTAAACTCCCTCAAAATATTTTGCCATCCTTTCTTGTTAAAACAGGTGGTGGGTCTATTTCCCACCTCAACCTCTTTAAGATAGAGGTCGCAAAAGATGAGTTTGGCTTCCCTATCCAACATGGTTGATGAACCGACTTCTTTAATCATAACCATTACATTACTAGTACATAAAAAAAAAACAAAACATTAATATTTGATTTTAACCACATCACACACATTAACCCTCACAACCCCACAACCACAACCACCACAGTTCAAGATAGAACAACTTCACACACATCACCTAGCAAGCACACCACAACACACATCACAATCAAATCCACCACAACACAACTAAAGCCATCACCCAACCCACATCACAGCCACCACAACCCACAACACAGTAAGATGTACAACCACCCAGACCACAACAATCCAACTACACCACCACACACATCCCACAACCAACACATCATATGACACAACCCCTCAGCCACCAGAAACTCAACACAACCACCACAACCGACAACACAACCACCACAACCCACAACACATCCACTCAGCACAAGGTTGATCCCGATTTTCTATATATATAGATGTAAAATGTGATGTATGCCATTATATGATTAATTTACTCAATAATTATTCTTAATTTACAACAAAGAAAACAAATTGATCCAATGCAAAAGCTAGGTAAATATTTCACTATGAAGCAAATAAGAATGCAGTTGTAATATTTTAATATGCGATACTACGCAAGTATACATATCATTATCAAGTAATATAAAACTTTCTGATTAAGTCCCCAATATCAAACGCATAGGGAGAACTAGATTTTGATAAAAAAAATTTAATTAGCAATATATTCCTACTTAAACTTAAAATGCTAAAATAGGAATGAAAGTTCAATTCTTTTTGTAATTTTTGATGATTAAAAATTACGTAAGCAACTAATTAACTTAACTAAAATACTTACAAGATGAAGACAATATAAATAAAATATCATTTTCCATATTATGAATCTGTGATAAATATAGAAATTCTGTTGTGGAAGTATGCTAAATGTGTTGTGCCAAATAAAAGCAATAATATTCTTTACCCTTACTAAAGATGCTATAAAGAGCATTGACTAATCTATAGTTTGAATAGACTTGAAGACCATCTAGGCAGGGAAGATGCTAGCTCTCACTCTAGAGTTCCCTCTTCTCCCTCCACATGGGGGCTAACATCTCGTATCAAAACCTAAAATTATAAAGCAAATTAGGGCCTTTAGCCTCTCACTCTAAAGTCTTATAATTCTACTCCCATTAAAAGTTTATTTCCCTATTTATTTGCACTCAAACCCATGAACTACACTCTCATTCATGAAATCAATATGTGATTCTAACCATTTGCTGGCTGAGACAATTCCATCTCGGATCTTACATATTCTCACAACAAGTATTAACATCTTAATTGGCCAAATCAAAAAGTAAATGAAGTGTAAGGTTTCAAATCATTACAACTTCTTCCAACATTGAAGCCTAATACTTCCACAACTTCCTTTAAATATTTAATCACTTATCATTTTAAAGAAAAAGATAAAAGAAAACTACTCAGAATCTATGGAGAAAACGCAACCACACATGAGTTTAAAAGTAGAAATCATGCACACCAACAAGAATTCTAAATTAAAACCAAGTGCAGTCACAAAGATAAACACTTATCTCAAATCGCCTTCACCAAATATCTTGAAGTTTCTTTGAATTCTCTTCCTTTACTCGCAATACAAACTAAAACTCAAAATAAAAAGAAAAGGTGGCCGGCAGCGACAGAGACGACTTAAATGGATGATGGCGTAAAGTTGATGGGTGGTTGGCCTCCACTCTTGGAAAATCTAAGTCTTCTCTTATAAAAATCCAAGGGGTGCCTTGGTGTTTCTTGAAAATGGTGTCTCCATCAATAAATCTTCTAAAAGTTGCTTCCTCAAAAGCCAATTAAATGAATTTTCGTGTTCATGGGCTATTTCCCACGTTTTTATAAAGGGTTACTTCAAACACTTCTTCAAAAATCTGCTCAAATTAAATATATCATCAAGTAACTACTTTTGACACTTAAGCGCGGTGTACCTGGCGCCTAAGCGTCAGACTTGGGCACTTAGGCGTCCTAGTTCATTTTTGCACTTTCTTCATTTTTGCTCCAAATTTGACCCTTTTTCACTCTTTTTAGCATTTTCCATCCATTTAATTGTGCCTGAAAGAAAAACACACAAATTCCTTTTATTAAAGTGCAATATCTCAAAAATAGGTATAAAAATATGTATACAAATACTATATATTTTAGATGTATCAAAATCCACCAAACTTAAAGAAGTTACTTATCCTCAAGTGACCTTTCAATCTTAAAAAACCAATATAAGTAAATAATGTATATGAGTTTCTTTAGAAGTTACCAAAATTTTGTGTAGCAATATAATAGTCCAATTTAGAAAAAATATTAGTAAATGAGACCAACTTAATGTTTCCAAAATTTTTAATGTTAAGAAATATGAAAATATGAGTTCCTATCTAATTCAGAAATATTGTAGATTTTCCAAATATAGAGTTTAGGCATTTTATCATCTCCGCTTAAAAATTTTTATTAAGCATAATTTTACTCGCTATATTATATCCTTAAGCTTAAGAGTTTCTCAAGTCTTATACTTTAAAAAGATCAGATGTGGAACCAATTCTTGATTAGACACTAATCCTCAAGCTTCTCCTCCATTCTTCAACTTTCTTTTTATTTTATTTTTCTTTTTCTTTTCCTTTTTATTTTTATTTTTCTTTCTTTTTATGGTAAGAATTTCTATATCTGGATAGGCCTTTAATGGTTTTAAATTCCACTCTTCCTTTCCTAAAGCAAGGAGTTGATATTTTTATTTCACTTAAGAACATAATAAAAGGTCTATATTTCTAATTTTTTTCAAAAATACAATTCCTCCTACTAAAGATAGTTACATATTACTTAGCATCTTCAACACTAAAAAATTTTTTAACTTTAAGTTTTTTTTCATTACTATAAATTTTAATTAAATTCACTAACTCATTTCAAAAATAAAAAATTTACTTCCCTAATATAACTTCATATACATAATCATTTTTAATTCAAAGTCAAATTTATTTGAAATACATTTGAGAATAAATAAACATTTAAGTTTCTCTAAAATTTTTCATCCCCCTAAACTTAAATTTTTAATAGAAATAAAACATTTTAGCATCATATATAAATAAGCAGGAATGAAAACTAACTATAACATGCTTGCAGGAATTTTTATATCCTAAATATGCAAGTACAAAAATTAAAACAGAAGTAAAAATTTAATTCATCAAATTTTAATTTACTTAAAATACAGAGATTCATCAGACTTCTATGTAGTAGAGTATAACATAAAAGTAAATAAACACACTAATAAACATACATGACTGCAACATACAGAAAAATAACTCGTAGTAAATTGAAAATTTTAAACATGTGAATTTAAGTAGCAAGTAGCTAGATTCTAAACCTTTCTAAGATTCTAGAATTAAGTTCAACAAATACTAAAAAAATACAACAATACAATTAAAACAATTACTACCACTAAAACATACTAACTTAACACAAATACATCACAATAGGAGTACGGAACAGAACACAAAATAACAAAAACTAGTATTCATTACAATCACACTTAAAAACATAACAAAAAGTACAAAATAGTAGTACCAACAACAGTTCATAACAATATAAAAACTAAAAACATAAAACAGAACTAAAGATCCAACTAATCATCTCCCTCTTCTTCATCAATATCGTCACTACGCCAAACAACTATAAGCTCATATGGTGGATATCTGGGATACTGAGGAAATACTGCATCCCGATTACCTCAATTGAGATACTCCATAGCTATGTTGTATTCCTCCTCATAATCAATTCATCTCTTCATATACCCATCCATATGCTCTGCAAAATGCTCTAAATTTGATACCTTAATCCTCTGTAATATCTCTGACCTAGAATCAGATCCAGAAGTCCGACCCCGTGATGTAGAAGCTCATGAAGTAGAGGCAGCAGAACTACTGGAGATTCAACCCCTCTAGCAAAAAATAGAATGATGTGAATAAGTATTCACATTCACACTGGTAATGAGATTCAACGGCTGTAAGATCTCCTCGCAGCTGTCATATCTAACACCAGTTGCTTGCATAAGAAAAAGATCAATGATGTGAATCACAAACCTGGAGTAGTAGCAGTGACAACCGAACGGGTAATAACTCCATAAATCAATCCTCTAATATCAATAAGCTTGGACTGTTGAATACAATATTTCAAGGTTGCTCTATCTCGACTCACTTCACTTAAATGATTTGTAGGTAGCAGACGAGCAAAAATAAATTAATGGCATGCTTTTGCAATGGCATCCAAATTTGAAGTAGAAAAGTTTACTCTTCTTTCATTTGTACTCTTCCATAACCCTCTCGCAGCTGTCAAAGATGAAATAATTTCTTTTAGCTCCTCCTCAGTAGCACTATAGTTTGAATAAAAACACAAAGTACTCGGGTGTAAATGATAGAACTAATTAATTACCTCATGAGAAAATGATACTATCTTCCCTCTCACTATGACTCCTTCTTCATCAGCTTCAAACATATTAACATAGAACACTTGTACCACAGAAATCACGGTGACAGCAGAAAAATAACAAAACTGCTCCCATTGGAGGCTAATAATCAACTCTTCTACAACTCCTCCTAGACTTTTAAAACATAACTCAAGAATTAATTTTCTTGAATGCAGTGCATCAATATATCGATCCTGAGCTTTCGAACTAAAAAATTTACTTGAATTGAATGGAGCTTTTCCCTTGCTTCTCTTCATTCTTTGTCATTTTCTAAAAAAAATGTATAAAATTCAAAATAAATTCCACAAACAACTCCAAATCACTAAACTCAACTCCTAAAAGCTTAAACTAACAAATCCATGCATTTCCCATCAATTTTTCTCAAATTTTCATCATGAATAGTGATTTTCAGGTAGCGCGTGAATGTGCTCAAGATACATGGTGAAAATAAAAAAATTTTGCATAGAAGTGAAGTTCTTACCTTAAGAAGATCAAATCTAACAAATTTGGCTTGAAACAACTAAGAAATTTTCACTTAAAATGATGCCCTAGCTCTCCCAATCTCGAAATCCAAAGGTAGGAGACGAAGTCGAGGCTCGGTAATGGTGTTTTTGGTCTAATTTTTCACTTAAAAATGTTCGTGAACCGACACTTAAATGTGAATGGTTTGGCTCTTAGGCGGCTACCTCTCTGTTTAGGCTACGCTTAAGTGCGGGTTTTGGCACTTAGGCGCCAGTGCACAAATTTTGATTTTTTTCAATTTAAGTGAAATGCACGTCTAGCCTAAGTTAACCAACCCTATATGGTCTCAAAACACTGTAATAACAATTTCCTCCACTCTTTTCTCTTCTTTTACTCAAGATTCACCAATCTTAACTAATTCAATTCAACACTAAATAACATAAAATTTTACACAAATAAAACGTTTATATTAATTCACAAATGATTACAAACACTTTCAAATACATAAATTCTCATTCCAAATAGTCTCGAATGAGAAAATTCCTAAACATAATACTAGATCTTAATAACAAGAAACACACATTAAAACACTTAGGATAAATAAACACTAAACACAAACACTAAATCATGAACTTAATTCCACTCACTAGTTGATGGAACAAATTGAGGCATATCGTTAGTCTCTCCTTCAGCCTTTGGAATGTATATCTGAAAGAACGGACGATGATTAATAACTCCGGTTGAATCTTCTTCAATCCACTTGCTCTTTAGATACATTGCCTTGTTTGCTTCTTCTATATAACTGGTATGACTAAACAACATCTTAGGTTGCCATCCCATATGATCTAGATGTGCGTTAACATCCATCACTTTCTCTTCAATTGAAGCTAAGTTAGCCTCAATTTTAGTGATTTTCTTCGCTATTCCTTTGATACTAACGACAAGGAAACCGTTATACACCTCTTGCGCACTCTGAATAATAAAATTTTTTCTCATTACTTCATTCTTCTTCTTCAAATCACTCTCCCAAGAAGATATTTCTAAAAAAATTCTCTTTTTACTTAAAATTCAGGGTCAAATGGAGGTATGGTGAAAATCTTTACATAACCCTTCTATTTATAGGCTTTGAACTCTTCCAATAACTCATAGGCACGTCCTAAAACTACTCTCACACGTTAAAGTAAACCAATTTGCAATTAAAACTTCTAGAAACCAAATTCACACATGTTTTTTAACTATCGCGCTTAAGCGCCGAATTTTGGCGCTTAAGTGCTCAATTTAGCATAGGTCAACTTAATGTCCAAACATTCATTCTAACATGTCTATGTCCTTTTTTAAGGTCTTAAAATAATCACTAACTCAATATATGGTCAAAATACTACCAAAATTTTCTAAATCACACACAAAAACATAAAAACAAACACAGATAACTATGGGGTGCCTCCCACAGAGCACTTAATTTAACGTCATCAGCCCAACATAACCAATGCTTATTCTGGTTAACCTAACATTAAAAAATCATTTAATTTAAGTTGGTCACCTAAAAAGTAGGATTTCAGCCTGTGACCATTCACTTTGAATATTTTATCAGTTTTAGGATTTTTGATATCCACAGCTCCGTAGGGATAAACTATCATCACAATAAATGGGCCCATCTACCTGAACTTAAGTTTGTCTAGAAATAATCTTAACCTTGCATTGTAAAGCAAAACTTATTGCCTTAGCTAAAAATTTTTAGTAAGAATCCTTCGATCATGCCACATTTTCATCTT
This sequence comes from Phalaenopsis hybrid cultivar, assembly GCA_002079205.1. Classification (NCBI taxonomy): domain Eukaryota; kingdom Viridiplantae; phylum Streptophyta; class Magnoliopsida; order Asparagales; family Orchidaceae; genus Phalaenopsis; species Phalaenopsis hybrid cultivar. The sequence continues at coordinate 174,130 of JXCR01142998.1, read as the reverse complement.
TTCTTTGTAAATCTTAGCATTTTCATAAGATTCGTTCCATATCTCTTCAAGCCCATTCAATTGCAATAACCTCTTCTCACCAACATGTTTCAAATTGTAATTAAATTCCTTAATCAACCCATATGCTTTATGATCAAGTTCAACTGGTAAGTGACACACTTTCCCAAATATTAGCCTGTATGGAGACATTCCCATAGGAGTTCTGTCTGTAGTCCTATTAGCCCACTAAGCATAGTCAAGTTTAGCTGAACAACCCATTTTAGTTGGATTTACAGATTTTTCAAATATTCTTTTAATTTCATGATTGGATAATTCAGCTAAACTACTTGTCCAAGGATGATAAGCAGTAGCAATCTATGATTAATATGATATTTCTTTAATAATTTCTCTATTATTTCATTTCTGAAATGACTTCCCCTGTCAGTTATGATTACTCTCAGCATCACAAATCTATAAAATATATGAGTTCTTAAAAACTTTGCAACATTTTGAGCTTCACATCGAGGTAAAGTAACAACTTATATCCATTTGGATACATAGTCTACTGTTAACAATATATATAAATTTTTGAAAGATGGTATAAATGGTCTAATGAAATCTAATCCCAAAACATTAAATATCTCAACTTCTAACACATAATTGAGGGGCATCTCATTCATCTTAAAATTATTGCTTACTCGTTGACATCGATCACAAGTTTTAATATAAGCATTAACATCTCTAAAGATTTGTAGGCTAATTAAAATCCAGATTGTAGAATTTTGTATGTTGTTTTATCAACACCAAAATGTCCCCCAAAATCTGTCCAGATTGTAGAATTTTGTATGTTATTTTATCAACACCAAAATGTCCCCCAAAATCAGAATAATGACATTTTTGAATAATTTCATAAGTTTCTTCTAAAGGTACACATCTTCGAATAATAAGATCCTCCTTGTTTATATAAAAATGGGTCATCCCAAAAATAAGTCTTAGCTTCAGATACAAATTTCCTCTTATGTCGGTATGTCTTTCCATATGGTATAATATCACTAACAATGAAGTTCACAATGTCGGTATACCATGGAACACGCCACTCATTAACATTGAAAATTCTTCATCTGGAAAATTTTCATTATTTTCTTTTTCAAAATTGAGTGGTTTTTCCAATTGAAATCTAGACAAATGATCAACAATTTGATTCTCAGCTCCTTTCCTATCTACTATTTCAAAGTCAAATTCTTGCAAAAGAAGAACTCATCTTATCAGTCTTGGCTTTGCATCCTTCCTTTTCATTAAATACTTAATAGTAAAATGATCTGTTTGCACTATACATTTAGTTTCAATTAAGTATGATCAAAATTTATAAAAAACATATAATACAACTGATAACTCTTTCTCAGTTATGGTATAATTAATTTAAGCTTCATTAAGAGTTCTACTAGTATAGTAGATAACTTTGAAAATCTTATCATGCTTCTGTCCTAAAATAGCTCTAATAGCATAATCACTAGCATCACACAATAATTCAAATGGTTTTTCTCAATCTGGTGAAACAATTGTTGGTGCAATGACTAATTTTTCTTTTAATAATTTAAAAGCTTTTAGGCACTCTTTATCAAAATTAAAAATTATATCTTTTTTAAGTAAATGGCATTGAGGCTTAGCAATTTTTGAAAACTCTTTAATATAACGCATATAAAATCCAGCATGTCCTAAAAAACTCCTAATCTCCTTCACACTTGTTGGGTGAGGTAAATTAGTGATCACTTGAAATTTTGCAGAGTCTACTTACATAACATTTTTTGAAATTTGATGTCCTAAAACTATTCCTCCTGCTATCATAAATTAGCAATTTTCCCAATTAAGGACTAAATTTGTTTCTTCACAGCGATTAAGAACTTTTGATAGATGTTCTAAACATGAGTCAAATGAAGTTCCAAACGCTGAAAAATCATCCATAAAAACTTCAATCCCTTTTTCAATTAAATCTCAAAAAATAGCCATCATGCATTTTTGAGAAGTAGCAGGTACATCACATAAACCAAAGGACATTCTTCTAAAACAAATGTACCATAAGGACTGGTAAAAATTATTTTCTCTTGATCCTTAGAAGCTCATTGTATTTGGTGATAACAAATATATCCATCCAGAAAACAAAAGTATTTATGCTCAACTAGTTTATCCAGTTTATGATCTAGAAAGGGTAGTGGAAAATGATCTTTCCTAGTGGCGAGATTAAATTTTCTATAGTCAATGCATATTCACTATCCTGTGACTTGTCTTGTTGGTACTAACTCATTATGTTCATTAAAAGTCACAGTCACTCATTTCTTAGGAAAGCTGTGAATTGGACTAACCCACGCACCATCTAAAATAGAGTAGATAATTCCAACATCTAACCACTTTAGAATTTCTTTCTTAACAAATTCTTTCATAATAGGATTTAATCTCCTTTAAGGATCAACCCTGAGTTTGCAGTTATCTTCCACATGAATTCTATGCATACAAATTGAAGGACTGATTCCTTTTATATCAACAATTGTCCATTCAAAGGCTTTCTTATAACTCTTTAAAATTTTCATCAAACTCTCTTCTTTTTTTATAATTAATTTTAAGGAAATTATAACAGGTAATGTAGAGGAATCACCTAAAAAGGCATTCTTCAAATGTTCAGGAAGCAACTTCAACTCAAGCTCAGGAGGTTTTCAATTGATGAACAAAAAGTTGTATCTTTTTTTGTTGTGTCCAAAACTTCAAAACTTTCTCGAATATAATTTGAATCTTCCTTATAGAAATCTTCATATTGATCCAATTCCTTTTCTTGCTCGTGTTCTAACTATTTCATCTCAAATTTCTATTCTTAAGTTATTTAGAAATTACATTCACTTATGTATCTTATAACATCCATTCTATAGCATTCATCACCTTTACCTTTTGCAAGGTATTTCATTGATTTAGAAATATTAAATGTAACTATTTGATCATTGGCACACATAGTTAATTTTCTTTTATGTACATCTATCATTGCACTTTCTATGGCTAGGAAAGGACTTCCCAAAAAGATAGGTATCTCCTTATCTTCCTCCATATCTAACACAATGAAATCAACAACAAAGAAAAATTGATCCACTTTCACTAGGACATCTTCTATAACTCCTTTTGGATAAGTTATTGAACGATCTGCAAACTGCTGAGTTACAGTAGTAGGGGTTATTTATCCTAATCCCAATCTTTTAAATATTGATAATGACATAAGGTTGGTGCTTGCTCCTAAATCACATAAAGCTTTCCCATAAAATATGTCTCCTATTGCACATGGAATTATGAAGCTACCAGGATCTATAAGCTTTTCATAAAGCTTTTTCTGAATTATAGCACTGCACTCCTCACTAAGTGTAATAATCTCCTTATCTTTAAAATTCTTTTTCCTATTATGAATATCTTTCATAAACTTCACATAGCTTGGCATTTGTTTTAGAGCTTCATCAAATGAAATATTAATTGTAAGCTTCTTAATAATTTCCAGAAATTTAGAAATTTCCTTATCTAACCTTTGTTGTCAAAGCCTTTAAGAAAATGGAGGTGGTGGTTTTTCCAAATTAACTTTAAGTAGAGAAATAGGTCTCTCTAATCCTTTTGGAGCGTCTTCTTTTGGTTCTTCAATGTATTCTCTCTCTACTTTAGTCTTTTTTTGAATTCTTCCTTCCAATTCTCTTCCACTTCTGAGTTGAACGACTTTAACTTGCTCTTTATTCTGGTCTTTTAGATTTATTTCTGTATTACTAGGAAGTGCTCCTTGAGATCTATTATTTAATGAATTTACTATTTGTCCCAATTTCTTCTCAATATTTCTAATTGTAGCTCCTTGATTTTGTAACTGATTTTCCATTCGTAACACCACTTCTTCTATAGACAACTTATTCTCCTTAAATTGTGGATTACTGTTAAAACTTGGAGGATAAGTGGGCTATAATTATTATTCTCTTGGTTGTTCCAGTTTTCCAATGCGTTTACATGACTGTTCCCCCATTGCTGATTATTACCACCCGTAGTTTTATTCCAATTGAAGTTAGGATGGTTTTTCCAACTTGGGTTATAATAATTTAAATATGGGTTATTCTGATTATTGTTTATGGCATTCAAAGTTTCTAATGATGCTTGAGCATCTACTATTGGGCCGAATGAATTCTCTTCAATCATAGGATTTGGTTTAGAAAAATTCATTCTAAATTGGTCTAATTTCCTTGAAATTGCCGCAACTTGATTTGCTAACATGGCAAAAGCATCAGTTTCGTTAAAATTGGCTACTTTCTTAAGATTAACCCTTTTAGAAGGCCATTGAAAATTATTTGTAGCCATCTCATCAATTAAAGCATAAGTGTCATGAAATGATTTTGACATCACTGAACCACCAGTAGTGACATCGATAAAAGATCTAAGAGATCCAGTTAAACCATTATAAAATGCTTGAATTATTAACCAATCTAGTATAGCATGGTGTGGACACTTTCTTAACAGTTCTTTAAATTGTTCCCATGCTTCATAAATAGATTCCCCTCCAAACTGACAAAAAGATGTAATATAATTTCTAAGCTTCATAGTTTTTTATGGTGAAAAATATTTAACAAGGAATTTCTATGCTAAATCACTCCAAGTTTTGATAGATCCAGGTGATAAAGAATGTAACCATGTCTTAGCTTTATCCCTTAGTGAGAAAGGAAATAATCAAAGTTTTATAGCATCATCTGATACACCATCATATTTAAATGTAGCACATAATTCCAGAAAATTGGCAAGATGTAAATTTGGATCTTCAATTTGTACTCCCTCAAACTGATTATTTGATACCATTTGGATAATAACAGGTTTAACCTCAAATGAATTAGCCAATATATTGGGTTTTTGAATACTAGAATGAAGTTCATCCACTGTAGGGTTTGCATAATCTCTTAAAGGTCTAAGCTCTTTAACATTTTTATTATTTTGATTTTCACCTTTTGAAATTTTTCAGTAATTATTAATTTTTTTGCTTTTTCTAATAGTTTTTTCTAAATCAGAATCGTAAGACACATGTCCCGTGGAACCTGAACTACACATACTTTACTATCAAAAACACAAAATAAAATAAAACAAAAAATAAAAACACACAAACAAGAACCTTATATATAAACGACAGCACAATATTCCTAAAATAAATCTTAAAGTTTAAATAAGACTTACTAAAAATTTTGTTTTCTAAAAACTTTTTTTTTTTTGAAAATATTTTTGCAAATTACTATTATATTTCTCCCCAGCAACGATGCCAAAAATTTGATCATGATTTTCTATATATATAGATGTAAAATGCGATGTATGCAATTATATGATTAATTTCCTTAATAGTTATTCTTAATATGCAAAAAATCTAAAAATTTGATCCAAAGCAAAAGCTAGGTAAATCTTTCACAATGAAGCAAATAAGAATGTGGTTATAATATTTCAATATGGGATACTACGCAAGTATACGTATCATTATCAAGTAATATAGAACTTTCTGATTAAGTCCCAAATTTCAAACCCGCAGGGAGAACTAGATCTAGATAACAAAATTTACTTAGCAATATATTCCTACTTAAACTTAAGATGCTAAAATAGGAATGAAAGTTTGATTCTTTTTGTCATTTTTGATAACTGAAAATAACTTAAGCAACTAATTAACTTAACTAAAATACTTGCGAGATGAAGACAATATAAAAAAATATCTTTTTCCTTATTATGAATCAGTGATAAATATAGAAATTCTATTGTGGAAGTCTGCTAAATGTGTTGTGCCAAATAGGAGCAATAATATTCTTTACCCTTACTAGAGAAGCTGTAAGGAATATTGGCTAATATATAGTTTGAATAGCCTTGAAGACCGGCTATAAATGGAAGATACTAGCTCTCACTCTAGAGTTTCCTCTTCTTCCTCCATTTGGGGGCTAACATCTTGTATCAAAACCTAAAACTATAAACCAAATTGGGGACTTTAGCTTGTCACTATAAAGTCCTCTAATTCTGCACCCTTTAAAAGTTTATTTCCCTATTTATTTGCACTCAACCCCATGAACTACATTCTCATTCATGAAATCAATATGTGATTCTAATCATTTGTTGCCTGAGACAATATAATCTCGAATATTACATGTTCTCACAACAGGTATTAACATCTTAATTGGCCAGATCAAGAAGTAAATGAAGTGTAAGGTATCAAATCATCACAACTTCTTCCAACATTAAAGCCTAATACCTCATAAAACCTCTTTTAAATATTTAATCACTTATCATTTTAAGGAAAAAGATAAGGAAAATTACTAAGAATCCATGAAGAAAACAAAATCATACATGAGTTCAAAAGTAGAAATCATGCACACCAACAAGAAATCTAAATTAAAACCAAGTGTAGTCACAAAGATAAACACTTTTCTCAAATACTCTCCACCAAATGTCTTGAAGTTCCTTTGAATTCTCTTCCTTCACTCACAATACAAACTAAAACACAAAATAAAAAGAAAAGGTGCCCGACGACGACTTAGATGGATGTGGCTGTAAAGTTGATGGGTGGTTGGCGTCCTCTCTTGGAAAATCTAGGTCTTTTCTTATAGGAATCCAAGGGGTGCCTTGGTGTCTCTTCAAAAAGGTGTCTCCATTAAATGAATCTTCTAGAAGTTGCCACCTCAAAAGCCAATTGAATGAATTTTCATGTTCATGGGCTACTTCCCACGTTGTTATTAAGGGCTGCTTCAAACGTCTCTTCAAAACTCTGCTCAAATTAAATATATCATCAAATAACTACTTCTGGCTCGTAAGCGCAGGGTACCTGGCGCTTAAGCGTGGAGCCTATGGCGCTTAGGCGTCAGACTTGGGTGCTTAGGCGCATCATTTCATTTTTGAACTTTCTTTATTTTTGCTCCAAATTTGTTCATTTTTCACTCCTTTTAGAATTTTCCATCCATTTGATTATACCTGAAAGAAAAACACACAAATACCCTTCATTAAAGCATAATATCTCAAAAATAGGTATAAAAATGTGTATAAAAATACAGTATATTTTAGGTGTATCAAAGGTCACCAAACATCAACTACCCAACCACACCTCCACACACATCCCATAACCACCACAACTTAAGACAAAACACCACAACCACCCAACCCCAACCACCAAACCATAACCATTGAACTACACCTCCACAGATCTCCCATAGCCACCACACCATAGTGACACAACACCACGACAACCCTACCCACAACATAGCCACCATAGCCCACAACACAGTCATTAATTTTGAGTACCATAGATGTAATTTGAAGAAATAATTGTCATCTACAAATAAATCATCTTATTTCAGCCTTGTCTCAAATTCTCACTTAAACATGAAATGTGGTGATGATACCCCATCATATATTTGCCATTTTAGTTAATTACATACAGGGCACCCAAAACATTGTTATGTACGAATTAAGACCCCTCCTTCATCCATTTTTTCAAACTCTTGCTTAAACATGAAATCCTTAATTTTGAATTGAGGCAATTATATACAGGGAACCCGAAACAATCTTATGTACAAATCTAGCCCCTTATTTCAATCATTTTTCAAATTCTCACTCAAACATCAATGGAAGTGATAAGAACCCATCCCATATTTTTCATTTGATACAATTACATACATGTCACCCAAAATGTTGCTATCTTTAAATTAAGCACCTTCTTTCATCCATTTTTTAGATTCTTGTTAAATAAAATAAAATAAAAACTTAATGTAATTTTAAACTGAGGCAATTACAAGTCGGGCCCCAAAATAATGCTATGTACAAATCAAGAGGCTATTTCATCCATTTTCAAATTCTCACTTAAACAACAAAGGAAGTGACAAAACCACATTCCATATTTTTCATTTGAGGCAATTACATACAAGGCACTTGAAATGTTGTTATCTACAATTTAAGCAGCCTCTCACATCCATTTTTTAGATTCTTGCCAAATAAAATAAAAAAAATAAAAAACTATATGTAAATTTGAGGACACCAGAAACAATTATATGCACAAATCAAGCACCCTATTTCATACATTTTTCAAATTCTCACTAAAAAAATAGTGTAGGAAATGGTAGAAGCTCATCCCATATTCAACATTTCATTAGGTTACATATCGGGTACCTGATCTTGACTATTTATATGCAACAGTAATACAATGTACGCAATTATATTCTTCACTTATTTTTCCTACTTTGCAACATCATCAAAAACTTGATCCTGAGAAAATAAGAATTTAACTTTTTGATTTATATATATATATATTGGGATACTACATAAGTATACGTATCGTTATCAAGTAGTATAGAACTTTTTGATTATGCCTCGAATATCAAACCCACAGGGAGTGTTCACAATATCCACATCAAAATAACAAACTTTCTATTTCAAAAAGACAATTACTTAAACTATAGATATTTTTATAGTAATTAAAATTTAATTCTTTTTGGTATTTTTGATATTTTAACAAAACAAAAACAACTTCTAAATATAACTTGAGTTTATATAGTAGAAAAACACTGAATATGAAATATCTTTCTCCTTATCAAGAATCAGTAATAAGTATAAGAATTCTATTATGGAAGTATTCAAATTGTGATGTGCCAAATATGAGCAATAATATTGTTTACCCGTACTAGAGATGCTATAAAGAACATTGGCTAATTTAAAGTTTGAATAGTTCTGAAGACCGACTTGGCAGGGAAGATACCATCTCTCACTCTAAAGTTCCCTCGATTCCCTCCACTTGGGGGCTAACATCTCGTATCAAAACCTAAAATAATAAACTAAGTTGGGGGCTTTAGCCTGTCACTCTAAAGTCATCTAAATCTACACCCTTCAAAGATTATTTCCGTATTTATTTGCACTAAATCATATGAATTACATTCTCAATCATAAAACCTCATGTGATTTTTTCCAATTGTTGACTGAGACAATACCATATCGGTTCTTACATGTTCTCACAACAAATTTTAACTTCTAGATGTGCTAGATCAAGAAGTAAATGAAGTACATGGAATTAAATCATCACAAGTTCTTCCAACATTAAAGATTAATAATCTCCACAACTTCCACGTTCATGGATTTAAATCATCAAAACTTCTTCCAACATTAAAGATCAATACTCTCCACAACTTCCATCCATATTTAAATTTTCACAACTTTTTCCAACATTAAAGATCAATACTCTCCACAACTTCCATCAAATTTAATTACTTATCATTTTAAGGAGAAAGATAAAGAAAACTACTCAGAATCCATGGAGAAAATAAAAACACACTTTAGTTTAAAAGTAGAAATCATTATCAAACCAACAAGAAGTCTCGATTAAAACCAAAAGTAGTTAAAAAACAAAGATAAAAACTAATCTTAAATCCTCCACCAAACTCTTGAAGTTCTTTTGAATCTCTTCTCTCTTACAACACTCTTTACTCTCACAATAAAAATAAAAACAAAAATGATAAAGTAAATTTGTGGTGCCTGAAAAATCTCTCGAAAAGTTTCTCCATAAACTATTTCAAGAACTTCTTAGAACTCCCCCCTTTTTTCTCTCAACTTCCTTTTTTTATAATTTTCCAAGAGGTGCCTTGGCATCTCTTCAAATTGTGTCCTGATTCTATGTATTTTCCAAGGGATGCCTCCTTTCACAAGTCTTTTAACCATATTTTTGTTTCTAGTAGTCATAACCACCCTCTTTAGCCAATAGGTGCCTCAAATTCCCCTTCAAAATTTGAAAAAATGAATTAACCCGTCAAATAACTTCCTCTAGCGCTTAAGTGCAGGGCCTCTAGCAGTTGGAGCGATCTTCTCTGCTTCAGCGGCGCTTAAGCTCCATATCTGACGCTTAGGCGCCAAAATACTTTTGCAACATATTTGTATTTTTGCTCCAAATTTGATCTTTTTTCACTCCTTTTAGTATTTTTCACCTTTTTTACTTGTACCTGAAAGAAAAACTCACAAATACCTTCCATTAAAGTGCAATATCTCAAAAATAGGTATAAAAAAGTGTAAAAAAACACTATATATTTTAGGTGTATCAAAATCCCCCAAAATAAAAATATTACTTGTCCTCAAGTGACACTTCAATCTTTAAAAATTAAATAAATATGATATGTATATGAGTTTCTTTAGAAGTTACTAAAATTTAGATTTAGAAACATAGTAGTCCAATTTAGAAAAAATATTTAGTAAATGAGACCAACTTAAAGTTTAGAAATTTTGAATGATAAGAAATATGAAAATATGAGTTCTTATCTAATACAGAAATATTGCAGATTTTCCAAATATAGAATTTAGTCCTTTTATTATCTCCATTTAACAAAAGTTTATTAAGAATAATTAAACTTACTATATTATATCCTTAAGTTTAACGGTTTCACAAGTCTTATACTTTAAAAAGATCAAATGTGGAACCAATTTTTTATTAGGCACTAATCTTTAAACTTCTCCTACCTTATTTTTTTTCTTTTTCTTTTTCAGGCAAGGATTACTATATCTAGATAGACCTTTAATAGTTTTGAATTCCACTTCTCCTTTCTTACAGCAAAGTCCTGATATAAATCTTTTACTTATAAATATTATAATAGTTTTAAAAATTATTTTNACCCCCCAAACTTAAATTTTTAACAAGATTAAACAGTCTAGCAGCAAATACATATAAGCAGGAATAAAAATTGAAATAACATGCTTACAAGAATTTTTTACCCTAATTATACTAGTATAAAACTAAAAATAGGAGTAAAATTAATTTTGATCATTTTTCTAGCATTTTACTTTTAATTCAATGTGTAGAGATTCATTAGACTTCTAAGTAGTAGGTACAGACATAAAAACAAACAAACACACTAACTTTGATTTCACAGTCTAAACATAAAAACAAACACACTAACAAGATAGAAGAAAAATACAGGGTAGCAATTTTCTGAAATTAAAGTTTAAAATTAAAACTAGCAAGATTTTCAACTTTTCAAAAGACAGTAATAAGTTCAATCCTAACAAACTAAAACACATTACTCAACACACAACAACAATTACTACCCTAGGATTTAAAACAAAATACTAATAAAACACAAACATCACAATAACAACTAAATAAAAAAAAAATCCAACACATCACATAGTCCAAACAAGTACACAAATTTAAATGTCTCGAGTTCACACCACGTAGTCTATCATATATTACAAATATTAAAATAAATTAGTCCTCCTCATCATCTGAATTACCATTGTTCCAGACATCTGTAGGCACATAATCAGGGTATCTTGGATATGAAGGAAATTCCACTCCTTAGTTACCCCTAATGAGGCTTTCCAAAGATTAGTGAAATTTCTCCTCATAATTACTATGCCTCTAGCATACCCATTAATATGTCCTATAAAATGCTCTAGATTTTGAACCTTATCTTTGGTATAATTAATATTATTCATCATCCTCTGCAATAATTGATCCTGAGTTTTAGTAGACTCACATTTAGAAGTAGATGCTCGCAAGGTAGATGGTCTCGATGTAGAAGCAACAGAGGTGGATGCAGCAAACGTTGACATTCTATAACTTCTCGAAAATCCTCCTCTCCACCAAAAAAATAGAGTGCTCAAAATACGATTTCACATTGACACTTGTAATTGGCTTTAGAGGCAGCAATACTTCTTCCCAGCTATCATATCTCACACCAGCTTGCTCACACAAAGAAAAGATCAAGGAAGGAAATCCCAAACCTGCTGTAGTAGCGGTAGTGGCATAACTGATGATAGTCTGTTAAATCAAAGCTACAATATTGATAAGCTTGCCTTCCTGAATACAATAATTTAATGCTGCTCTCTCCCTCGTAACTTCACTAAGATGATTCATTGGTAATAGACGAGCTGAAATAAAGTAGTGCCACGCCTTTGATGGTGCACTTAGCTTTGAAGTGGAAAAGTTGACTCTCCTCTCATTTGTAATTCTTCAGAGTCCCCTTCCAACACTCAAATATGAAATAATCTTGTCTAGTTCCATCTCTATCGGACTATAATTTGCATAAGAACATAAAGTATCAGGCGGTAAATGGTAGAACATATTGATTACCTCCAGTGAAAAAGGTACCAATTTGCCTTTGACCATGACTCGATCCTCTTCCGCCTCAAAAAGGTTTGCATTAAACTCCCATACTACAAATATCATATCCACAACAGAAAAATAATAGAATAGTTCCCATTATTGGCAAATGATCAAATCTTCCACGGATCCACCTGGATTTTTTAAAACACCTCTCAGGAATCAATTTTCGTGACTGTAGGGCATCACTATATCTGTCCTAAGCTTTTGAACTCACAAACTTGCTCGAATCAAAGTGGGTCTTTCCCTTACTCCTCTTCATTCTTGGGAAAATTCTACAAATTTCACAAAATTCCACAATAATCTCAAAAATCAAGTCTCATATACTAAAATTAACTCTTATAAGCATAAAATACACTTTTTATGCAATTTCTATAGATTTTTTTTCACTTTTCATCATGAATAGTGATTTTTGGATTTCTCCAAATGTACTCAAAATACATGGTGAAAATCCAAAATTTTTACATAGAAGTGAAGCTCTTAATCTAAATCTAGCAAATTTGACTCAAATCCCCCAAAAAATCTCCACTAAAAGGTTTTCCCTAACTTTAAAATCGCGAACTCAAGAGGAAGAAGACGACGACAGGAGTAAAAAATGGTGATTTTTAGGGTTATTTTTCAACTGTAATCGTTCGCAAACCGGTTTTCATGAACCAACACGTAAACGCGGATAAGTGGCGCTTAGGAGCCTACCTCTCAGGTTACATCATACTTAAGCATGAGAAAGTGGCGCTTAGGCGCCAGCGCACGATTTTTGATATTTTTGAACTTAAGTAAAGTGCACTATTAGCCTGTATACCACCCCTAAATGGTCTTACAACACTTAAATGACTATTTTCCTCTCCTCTAACTCTCCTCCCTCTCAAAATTCTCCAATATAACTAATTCAATTCGAGGCTAAAATAACACAAATTTTCACACCAACAAACACATATATTCATTTACAAACTATTACAAGCAACATTCAACACATAATTCTCATTCCAAAGAGTATCAGATGAGAAAATTTTCCTAAATACAAACACTAAACAAACATACTCAATTAAACACATAAAAGACATAAACAATTAAAACAAGATTTAACACAACACATCAAAACAACGACTCCTAACAAACAAACTCTAACACTGAACTTAATTCCATTCTTCATTTGTTGGAACAAATTCAGGTCTTTCATTAGTCTCTCCTTGGGCATTCGAGAAATAGAGTTGATAAAATGGACGGTGGTGACGAGCTCTGATACAATCTTGTTCAATCCATTTTTGCTTAAGATACATCGCCTTATCCGCTTCCTCTATATAACTAGTAGGACTAAATTAAATTTTTAGTTGCCATCCAATATGCTCTAGATGTGCATTAACTTCATTTACCACGCTAGTCTCAATTTTGTTGATCTTTTCCACTATTCCTTCAATACTAACGACTAAGAAACTGTTATACATCTCTTATGCAATTTGACTAATAATTTTTTTCCTTATGACCTCTTCCTTTTTCTTCAAATCCATCTCCCATGAAGACATTTTCTTAAAATCTCTCTTTCTCTTATACTTTTAGGGCTAAAAATGATTATGGGGTGAAATTCCATCACAAAACCCTTCTATTTATAGGCCAAAATCCTTCAAATAATTTCTAGGCACGTCCTAAAATTGCCATGGAACGTTTAAGTTAATCAATTAGAGGTTAAAGTTTCTAGAAATTGAATTTTACACATGATTTTAAACTTCCGCGCTTAAGCACTGAATATTGGCTCTTAAGTGCCAGTGCTCAATTTTGCACTAGTCAACTTAACGTCCAATTACTCATTCTAGCATGTCTAGATCACTAAATAAAGTCTTAAAATCATTAATAACAAATAATAGTCTAAAAAATACTACCCCAAATTTTTTTAATCACACACAAACAAAAATCAAAGCCTAAAACACACTGATAACTATGGGTTCCTCCCAAAAAATGCTTGGTTTTACATCGTCAGCCCGACGTAACCAGTGCTTATTCTGGTTGACCCAACATCATTGATCGTTAATTTACGTTGATCCCTACAAAATAAGGTTTCAATCTATAACCATTCACTTTAAATGATTTCCTAATTTTAGGATCTTTGATATCCACAGCTCCATAAGGATAAAATTTCATCACAACAAATGGGCCCATCCACCTGGACTTAAGTTTGCTTGGAAATAATCTTAACCTTGCATTATATAGCACAACTTGTTGCCTTGGCTGAAAATTTTTAGTAAGAATCCTTCGATCATGCCACATCTTCATCTTCTCTTTGTAAATCTTAGCACTCTCATAAGACTCATTCATTAGCTCTTCAAGCTCATTTAATTGTAATACTCTTTTCTCACCAGCATATTTCAAATTATAACTAAACTCTTTAATCACTCAATATGCGTTATGCTCAAGTTCAACTGGTAAATGACAAGCTTTCCCAAATATTAGCCTATACGGGGACATTTATGCAGTCCTATATCCCACAAAGCATAGTCAAGTTTGACTGACCAATCAATTTTTGTTGAATTCACATATTTTTCCTTAATTTTTTTATTTCTAGATTGGATAATTCATCCAAACCACTTTTCTGAGGATGATAAGCAGTAGCAATTCTATGTTTTATATGATATTTCTTTAATAATTTCTCCATTATGGCATTTTTGAAATGACTTCCCCCATTAATTATGATAACTCTAAGCATCCCTAATCTTCAAAATATGTTCATTTTCAAATTTTTGCAACACTTTAAGCATCACATCGAGGTAAATTAACAACTTCTATCCTTTGGATACGTAGTCCACTGCTAACAATATATATATATTTCTGAAAGTTGGTGTAAATGGTCCCATGAAATCCCCAAAAATCAAATATTTCAGCTTCTAGCATATAATTGAGGGGCATCTCATTTCTCCAAGAAATATTGCCAACTCATTAACATCTATCACAAGTTTTGATATAAGCATTAACATATCTAAAGATAGTAGGCTAATAAAATCCAGATTGTAAAATTTTATATGCTATTTTATCAACACCAAAATTTCGCCCAAAATCAGAATTATGACTTTTTTGGATAATTTCATAAGTTTCTTCTAATCTCGTCTAACTCCGCTTCTGTAGGGCAATGATTTACATAAAAACATAACGTATCCGGTGGTAAATGGTAAAACAAGTTGATTACCTTTGGCAAAAAAGTTACCAACTTTCCTCGAAGCATAACTCGATTGTCTTCAGCTTCAGGGAGATTTGCATAAAACTCCCTCACAACAGAAATAACCACCACAGCAGAGAAATAACAGAATTATTCCCATTGTCAGCGAACAATTAAATCTTCCACGTCTCCACCTAGATTTCTAAAACATCTCTCCTGAATCAGTTTGTGTGATTGCAATGCATCACTATACCGATCTTGAGCTTTTGAACTAACAAATTTACTCGAATCGAAAGGGGCTTTGCCTTTGCTCCTCTTCATTCTTGGTGCCATTCTACAAATTTGATAAATTCCAACAATAACTTTAAAAATCAAATCTAAATCACTAAACTAAACTTCCAAAAGCTTAAACTACACTTCCTATGCAATTTCCATAGATTTTTCCACATTTTTCACCATGAATAGTAAATTTTCAAATTTCTCCAAATGTACTCAAAATACATGGTGAAAATTCAAAATTTTTGCATAGAAGTAAAGCTCTTACCTTAAGAAGTCCGAATCTAGCTAATTTTTCTTGATTCCACTAAGAAATCTCCACTTAATGGTGTGCCCTAGCTCTCCAAAATCTTATTTTTAAGAGGTTGAAGGTGTCGGGAGGATAAAAATGGCAATTTTTGGCTAAAAAGTTCACTTTTAACCGTTTACAAACTGGTTTTCGTGAACTGGCGCTTAAGCGCAGGTAAGTGGTGTTTAGGCGCTTGCCTCTCGGGTTTGCTCGTGTTTAAGCGTGAGATTTGGCGCTTAGGCGCCAGTGCACGATTTTTAAAAATTTTAAATTATAGTAAAATGCACTATTTGCCTGAGTAAATCACCCATAAATGGTCTCATAACACTTAAATGACTATTTTCAACATCCTGTAACTCTCCTTTATATTAAAATTCTCTTTAATAACTATTTCAATTCGAGGCTAAAACATCCTGTAGCTCTCCAAAGTCTTAAACACTAAAACAATTAAAGACAACGTCTTTAAACACACAAAAACATAACTTTAAACATAGAACTTAATTTCATTCTTCATTAGAAGGAACAAATTCAAGTCTTTCATTAGTCTCTCCTGGGGCAACTGTAATATAAAGTTGATAAAACGGACGGTGGTGATGTGTTCTGATGCAATCTTCTTCAATCCACTTTTGCTTAAGAAACATCTCTTTATCCACTTCATCTATATAACTAGTGTGACTAAATTGTATTTTCAATTTCCATCCAATATGCTCAAGATGTGCATGAATCTCCAATACCTTAGTCTCCAGTACAGACATGATATTTTCAATTTTATTGATCTTCTCTGATATCCCTTCAACACTAATGACTAAGAAATTGTTATACATCACTTGTGCACTTTAACTAATGAATTTCTTGCTCATGGTCTCCTCCTTCTTCAAATCCATCTCCCATGAAGACACCATCTTAAAATCTCTTTCTCTCTTAGACTTTAGGGCTAAAAATGATCTAGGGTGAAATTACTTCATTAAACCCTTCTATTTATAGGCCTAAATCCTTCCAACAACTCCTATACACGTTTAGAAACTGCCTTGGAATGTTTTTGCTAACTTCTAAGTGGTTTTCCCTTCTAGAATATTAATTTTGCACATGTTTTTAAATTGCCACGCTTAAGCGCTGAATTTAGCACTTAAGCACTAGTGCACATTTTTGCACTAGTCAACTTAACGTCCAAATTCTCATTTAACATGTCTAGATCACTAAATAAAGTCTTAAAATCAATACTAACACATAATAGTCTCAAAAATACCACCCCAAATTTTCTTAATCACACATAAAACAACAATAAAAAATAAAAACACACAGATAACTATGGGTTGCCTCCCACAAAGCGCTTGGTTTTACTTCGTCAGCCCGACATAACCAGTGCTTACTGTGGTTGACCCAACATCATTCTATCATTAAACTTATGATGATCCCCTATAAAATAAGGTTTCAGTTTATGTCCATTAACATTAAATATTTTCTCTGACTTAGGATCTTTAATATCCACAGCTCCATAAGGATAAAATTTAATCACAATAAATGGGCCCATCCATCTGGTCTTAAGTTTGCCTGGAAATAATCTTAACCTTGAATTATATAGCAAAACTTGTTGCTCTGGCTGAAAATTTTTAGTAAGAATCCTTCGATCATGCCACATCTTCATCTTTTCTTTATAAATTTTGGCACTTTCATAAGACTCATTCCTTATCTCTTCAAGGTCATTTAATTGTAACAATCTTTTCTCACCAGCATCTTTCAAATTATAATCAAACTCTTTAATCACCCAATATGTCTTATGCTCAAGTTCAACTGGTAAGTGACAAGCTTTCCGAAATATTAGCCTATGTGGGGACATTCCTATAGGAGTTCTGTATGGAATCCTATAAGCCCACAAAGCATAGTCAAGTT
>JXCR01142998.1:116750-127758 GCA_002079205.1 Phalaenopsis hybrid cultivar | reverse complement strand
TTTCTTTTATAGTTTTCCAAGAGGTGCATTGGGATCTCTTCAAAATGTGTCTTGATTCAATGTATTTGCCCAAGAGATGCATCCTTTCATGATAATTTTCTTCCATGGTGGTTACAACCACCTATTAAGCCAATGGGTGCCTCAAAAACCTCTTCAAAATTTGTGAAAACTGATTTTACTCGTCTAGTAACTGCCACTGGCGCTTAAGCACGGGGTCTCGGCGCTTTTGAGCGACCTTCTCTATTTAACCGGTGCTTAAGCGCCGAATTTGACACTTAGGCGCCAAAACTCTTTTGCACAATTTTTCATCTTTTTGAAGCATTTTTTTTCATTTTTACTTGTATCTGCAAGAAAAACACAAAAATACCTTCCATTAAAGCACAATATCTCAAAAATAAGTATAAAAATGTGTCTAAAATACTATTTATTTTATGTGTTTTACTAGGTAAAGAAGATACTAGCTCTCACTCTAGAGTTCCCTCAATTCCCTCCACCTGGGGGCCAACATTCTCATATCAGAACCTAAAATAATAAACAAAGTTAGAGGCTTTAACCTTTCACTTCAAAGACCTCTAACTCTACACCCTTCAATGAATATTTCCCTATTTGTTTGCAATCAATGATATAAACTACATTCTGATTCATACAACATCATGTTATTCTTTCCAATTGTTGACTGAGGCAATACCAGCCCGGTTCTTACATGTTCTCACAACAAATTTTAACACCTGGATTGGTCATATTAAGAAGTAAATGAAGTTCATGGATTTAAATCATCATAATTTCTTCCATCATTGAAGATCAATACTTTCGATAAATTCAATCCAAAATTTAATTACTTATCATTTCAAGAAGAATGATAAAGAAAACTACTCAAAATCTATAGAGAAAACAAAACCACACTTTAGTTTAAAAGAAGAAATCATTATCAAACCAACAACAAGTTTCAATTAAAACCAAAAGCAGTCTTAAAACAAAAAGATAAAAACTTAGCTCAAGTTCTCCACCAAAGTCTTAAAGTTCTTTTGATTCTCTTCTCTTTACAATCACTAAAAATAAAATAACAAAAAGGATAAAATAAAAGTAACAGTGGTGCCTGAAAATCTCTCCAAACCAACTCCCGAAATGAGAAATTTCAAAACTTTCCAATACTTTCAGGACCTGTTTCAAAGTCCCAATCTTCTTTTTTTTAAAATTTTCCAAAAGATGCCTTAGTTTCTCTTCAAAATATGTCTAGATTCGATGCATTTCCCCAAGAGAAGCATACTTTCATGATAGTTTTTGTCCATGGTGGTTATAACCACCTATTAAGCCAATGGGTGCCATAAAAACCTTTTCAAAATTTATAGAAACCAAATTTACTCGCCCAATAACTGCCACCGGCGCTTAAGCGCGGGGCCTCTGGCGCTTAGGCATGGCCTTCTCTATTTAACCGACGCTTTAGTGCCGGATCTGGCGTTTAGGCGCCAAAACTCTTTTGCACATTTTTCAACTTTTTGCTCCAAATTTGATCCATCTAGCGCTTAGGCGCCAAAACTCTTTTGCACAATTTTTCACTTTTTTGCTCCAAATTTGATCCTTTTTCACTCCATTAAGCATTTTTTACCCTTTTTACCATGTATCTGCAAGAAAAACACAAAAATACCTTCCATTAAAGCGCAATATCTCAAAAATAGGTATAAAAATGTGCCTAAAAATACTATATATTTTAGGTGTATCAGTACCCACGGTTCACGAGAGAGATCGAGTAAGGCAGGCACCTAGGGTAGATGATACATGAGAGAAGGAGCATGGGGGTCAAGAGTGGCAGCGTGGTAATACATACGCGAGGAATGCGGGTAACGGGGTTGAACTTGCAGCCACGTGTAATAGGAATTTTTTTGAATTATATATATAATCTGCAACATCATAGTAAAAAAATGCCACTATCAGCTATTTGAGCATTTAAAATAGATATTGCATCAGAATCATGAACATTGGCTACTCTTTGGATTTACCCTTCCTGAGGGCCATTGAAAATTATTAGTAGCCATCTCTTCAATTAAAGAATATGCTTCATCAAATTATTTTGACATTAAAGATCCACCACCAACAACGTTAATTATTGATCTAAGAGACCTAAACAATCCATTATAAAAAGTTTGAATTATTAACCAATCTGGCAACGTATGGTGTGGACACATCCTAAGAAGAACTTTAAATCTTTCTCAGGCTTCATAAATTAACTCCCCTTCAGACTAACAAAAAGTTGTAATATCATTTCTAAGATTAGCAATTTTTTAAGGTGAGAAATATTTAGATAAAATTTTTTGTGAGAAATCTCCTCAAGTTCTGATAGATCCGGGTGCTAATGAGTTTAATCACATCTTAGCTTTATCCCTCAATGAAAAAGGAAAAAGTTTGAGTCTGACAGCATCATTCGACACTCCAATATATTGAAATGTAACACACAATTCAAGAAAACTAGCAAGGTGTAAATTTGGATCTTCATTTGGTGTTCCTCCCAATTGAATTTTTTTTACCATTTGGATAATAATAGGTGTAAGCTCAAATGAATTGGCAGTTACAGCAGGCTTTTGTATACTCAAATGAATTTTATCTGTTGTAGAATTAGCATAATCCCTTAAAATTATCTGATGATGTTCATTTTCATTTACAACATTACTTGAGTTGCAAGCCATTTTGCTAGAAAGATTTTCTCTTTTTGTTGTTTTCTAATTTTTCTAATAGTTCTTTCTAATTCAGAATAGTAAGGTACTATGTTTTCAGATCTTATACTACGCAAAAACAAAATAAAACAACTAATTAAAAATAAGCAATACACTTAAAAAAGAAAATTCTCAAACTAAACTAAAACACTTATATATATATATATATTTTAAAAATAAAATAACAATATTTTTTGTTACTTCCCCGGCAATGGTGCAAAAAACTTGATGCGACAGGAATTTGTTAAGCTTAATAATAATGATGTAATGTAACCTAAACTATAATATAATTTTGATGAAACTAATTTATCTTTAAAAACCTCTTTAAAATCCCATATTCCGTTTACATACTAAATATGTATACGTATTGCTCAAGTAATATAGGGCTTTAATGGAGTCCTAGATATCGATCCCACAAGGAAGCTGGAAAAATATATATGCTAGTTATTTATTTTCTATTTTAATATAAAAATAAAGTAAAGTGCTAAGTTTGAAATTAAACTACTTAAGTGAAATGCTATTAACTATGCAGATGTATGATTATAACAAGTAAATTAAATTAAATGCTAAACTTTCAAAAGTAAATTGCTGAAATAAAATAAAGGTTTTTGTTGACAAAAGTTCAAGTATGAGAAAAAATCCTTCCCCTTTACAATGAAAATATGGCTTGTGAAGAAATTGAAATCTNCATGATTATGAATTTGGAGGACATTTTGGAACAAATAGAACTACATATAAAATTTTACAAGCTGGATTTTATGGACCTACTCTTTTTAGAGATGTTAATGAATATATTAAAACATGTAATTGATGTTAGCGAGTGAGAAATATTTCTAAAAGAAATAAAATGCCTCTAAATTACACATTACAAGTTGAACAAATTTTTATGTGTGGGGATTAGATTTTATGGGACCATTTATGCCTTCATTTGGAAATTTATATATATTACTTCCTATTGATTATATGTCCAAATGGATTGAAGCTATTGTTGTACCCAAATGTGATGCTCGGAGTGTTTCTAAGTTTTTAAATAAAAATATTTTTACAAGATATAGAATGCCGAGAGTAATTATTACTGATGGAGGATCCCATTTTAAGAATAAAATAATTGAGAAATTGATTAAAAAATATGATATTATGCATAGATTCTCTACTGCTTATCATCCTTAGACTAGCTATCTAGCAGAGATATCAAATCGTTAAATAAAATGAATTTTAGAAAAAGCTATAAATCCTTATAAATTGGATTGGTCTGCTAGATTAGATAATGCATTATGGGCATACAAAACTGCTTATAAGACTCCTATTGGATGTCCCCATATAGACTTATTTTTGGAAAAACATGTCACTTACCAGTAGAATTGAAACATAAAGCGTTTTGGGCTATTAAAGAATTTAATTTTAATCTAAAAGATGCTAGTGAGAAATAATTATTGCAACTCAATAAACTTGAGAAAATTAGAAATGAAGCAAATGGTAATGTAAAAATCTATAAAGAGAAAATAAAAATATGGCATGATCAAAAGATTATTAAAAAGAAGTTTGAACCTTGATAAGAAGTTTTATTATATAATAAAAGATTGAAAGTATTTCCAGGAAAACGTAAATCCATATTGTTAGGATCATTTAATGTGATTAAAGTCTATCATTATGGAACTGTTGTTATTAAAGATCCTAAAACGGGAAAGATATTTAAAGTTAATGCGCATCGATTAAAACATTATTATGAAGGACACATACCACAATTTAAAGATGTTTTGATGTTAAGTCATCCTGATTAAACAATGGTATGTCGGGCTGACGACGTTAAACTAAGCGCTTTGTGGGAGGCAACTGATGCAACGGGAATTTGTTAAGTTAATAATAATGATGCAATGTAACCCAAACTATAATATAATTTTGATCAAAATAATTTATCTTTAAAAACCTCTTTAAAATTCTAATTCCCATATAGATACTACGCAAGTATACGTATTGCTCAAGTAATATAGGGCTCTAATGGAGTACTAGATATCGATTCCATAGGGAAGCTGGAAATATATGTAAGCTAGTTATTTATTTTCTATTATAATATAAAAACAAAGTGAAGTGCTAAGTTTGAAATTAAACTACTTATCTGAAATGCTACTAACTATGCAGATGTACGACTATAACAAGTAAACTAAACTAAATGCTAAACTTTCAAAAGTTAATTTGCTGAAATAAAATAAATGTTTTTTGTTGATGAAAGTTCAAGTATGAGAAAACATCTTTCCACTTTACAATGAAAATATGTCTTATGAAGAAATTGAATCATTTGTAAAATATATTTAAAAATTATTTTGTGCCAAATAGGAGCAATCCTATTCTCTACCCTCTTTCAAGCACTATAAAGAACATTAACTATTCCAAAGTTTGGTCCCTAATTCCGTGGTTAGGCTGGGAGGATACCAGTCGTCACTCCATAACTCCCACTACTCTCTCCCATGAGAGCTAACATGCTCGCATTAGTTTCCAATCAACTGAACCAAATTGGGGATTCTAATCTGTCACCTTAAAATCTTTTAATTTTACATCAATCAAAGTATATTTCTCTATTTATTTGCATCCAATCTCATGGATGAAATACTTTCTCATGAAATCAAATGTGATTCTCTCTTTGTCATAAAAATCATATCCCCTTTTCATAACATATAATTCTCAACACATTTTAACAATTCAATTGACCAGATGGAAAAGTAAATGAAGATCAGAGTTCAAATTGACCTTTAAAACCGTATAAAATAAAATTAATTCTTCACAACACCATTTCTTCAAAGTAGGGAGAAGGATAAAGAAAACTACTAAGAGTTCATGAGAAGGATACGATATAACACGAATTTCATATATGAAAATAATTTTACAAACAAAAGAAATAAGAAAATACAACTTATCTCACAATCATTCCATGGCAAATTCTTAGAAGTTCTCTCCAAGCCTTTATCTATTTACAATCTCTCCCAATTATCTCTTAGAAGTGTAATGAAGAAGAAATCTCTCACTTTCCCTCTCCTCTTAGAACCCTAGAAGAAAATCTCCTTTCTCTCTCTAACTCATGCCTCTCTCTCTAACTTTTCGCCCCCCTTCTAGTCTTTCTAAAGGCTCTCTTTTGTTGGCTGGTTCTTCCCTCTCAAACAAATCTCATTTCCCTATAAAATTCAAAATTCAAAACTTTGAATTTCAAAAGACGTGTTTCCTTGATCCAATAGTTAAATCCTTTAAAATTGGAACCTTCTAAAGTGTCCATATGCATTGAATCACTCCATGGGGTGCTTAGAACAAGTGTCCCTTTGAAAATTTGTGCAAAATTCATCTCGAACCGCCTTAATTTAAAAAAAATAGCGTCTAGCACATCATACGCCACTCTGGCGCATCATGCGCCAACGCTCTAGATTTTGGCGCATCATGCGCCAAACCCCAAAATTTGTTGTTTTTGTTCCAAATTTTGTTCTTTTTGTTATTTTTGCTTTAAATGCCTAAAAATGAAATACCTACAACAAAACACAAAAATATCCTTCTTCAAAGTGCAATATCACCAAAAATAGACATAGAAAATGTTAATTAAAATAATATATTATTTTTGTGGATCAGCAACTCATATATAAATCTATATATTTATATATTACTATTTTTAATGAGTGTTTTTATGAAATAATAATATTTTTGAATCCTACACAATTTTATATATAATAATATTAGATAAATATTGGTATTGGATGAACATTTGGAATCAAATTGAACAAAAAAATAAATGATGAGATTTTGGTCTTTGGCGCCGACGGCGCCAAAAAGCGAACCGACGGTGCCAGAATGAACACAAACGACACCAGAATGGGCACTGGCATTGCCCAACTATATAGACCATGGCGCCAACAACGTCATTGGGAGAAACGACGGTGTCCCAAGAAGTTTCGCACGTTCAGTGCGAATGCGGCGAACTTTGGCTGTATTTCGCTCCGAAATAACCGCTGAGAGGTGTTTCTAAAGGCCTAAAAACTGCCTTAGATGACCAGGAACTTCCTAATTTTGAATTCAATGGCTTCCAATTCTAGAAATACTTCAAGGTATGGAGTTTTTAATAGAAGAAAATTTATCAGTTTTAACGTGCAGAGATTATACGACTAAGTCATTACAAAAAGAGACTTATCAAGGAGAGAGGCTTTGCCAATCATGGATTGAGTAATACAAGATCACAGATTGAGAAAATCATTGTATAAAGCCGTTGAGAAGTTCTGTGCTACACTACTGCTGCAGTTGTTGTACCAGTGGTAAAGGAATTCTATGCTAACTTACATGAAAATACCCAAGGAGTCGTCTTCGTTCGAGGTCAGTGACAGGTTTGTCCGTTACTCTAATTATGATTCTTGTTTACTCCACGACAACGGAGCCAAAAACTTGACAGTGACTTTATATATGCTTAAAAATATAAGTATTTAATACTGCTAAAAGATTTAATTCCTCAGCAACTGTACCAAAACTTAATAACAATTATAGATTCGATAAATATGGATGTAATAAGATTTAATTCCTCAGCAACTGTACCAAAACTTAATAACAGTTATAGATTCGATAAAGATGTAGCAACTGCACCAAAACTTAATAACAGTTATAGATTCGATAAAGATGGATGTATAAAATATTTAATAATTGTAAAGTCACACTTATCAATGCAAGTACATGTATCACTCAAGTAATATAGGGCTCTAATGGAATCCTAGATATTGGTCCCACAGGGAGTAATATTGGAACTACGAACTAAGATTTTAGAAAAGCAATACTTTAATCGCAATAATGGAATTCAAATTGCTTATCTATCACTAATAGGCAATCGAAATAAATATGTAATTTTAATAACTCTTAAACAATTAATTATATTAATGAGGTTTTTAATGTGATACTCAATATATAAAAAAGCATCATTCTCCTTGTCAAGAAATTATAGTTATCGGATAAAGTGAATTAGTTTAAATTATATTGTGTCAAATAGAAGCATACCTATTCTTTACCCTTTGATACATGCATAAAGAACATTGACTAATCTTACGCTTGTTTACTGAATCTGCGGGTAGGCTGGGAAGATACTGGCTCTCACTANGGGAGGATATCGGCTGCCACTCCAGAGCCTCCACCACTCCTTTTTCTGAGGGCTAACATGCTTGCATTATTTTCCAATGAACTGAACCAAATTGGAGATTCTAATCTGTCACCTTAAAATCTTCCAATTTCACATCCATCAAAGTATATTTCCCTATTTATTTACACTGAATCCCATAGATGAAATACTCTCCCATAAAATAAAATGTGATTCTCCCTTTGTTATAAAAATCATATCCTCTTTTCAGAACATATAATTCTCAACACATTTTAACATTTCAATTTGTTAGCTCAAAAAGTAAATGAAGATCGGAGTTTAAATCATCACAAATTTTTGACATTTAAAACCGTATAAAATAAAATCAATTTTTCACAAAACCATTTCTTCAAATAAGGGAGAAGGATAAAGAAGACTACTAAGAATTCATGAGAAGGATACAATAAAATAAGGATTTCATATATGAAAACAAGTTTACAAACAAAAGAAATAAGAAAATATAACTTATCTCACAATCATTCCCAAGCAAATCCCTAGAAGTTCTCTCCAAGCCTTTCTCTCTTTACAATCTCTCCCAATTATCTCTTAGAAGTAATGAAGAAGAAATCTCTCACTTTCCCTCTCCTCTTGCAACCCTAGAAGAAAATCTCCTCCTTTATCCCCCCCTTCTAGTCTCTCTAGAGGTTCTCTTTTGTTGGCTGGCTCTTCCCTCTCAAAAGAATCTCAATTCCCTCCAAAATTCAATAGTTAAAAATTTGAATTTCAAAAGATGTGTCTCCTTGATCCAAGAGTCAAATCCATTCATATTGGAACCTTCAAAAGTATCCACATGCATTGAATCACTCCATGGGGTGCTTAAAATAAGTGTCACTTTGAAAATTCACGCAAATTTGTCTCAAACTGCCTTAATTTGAAAAAGTCGCGTCTAGCGCATCATGTGCTACTCTGGTGCATCATGCGCAAGTGCACTAGATTTTGGCGCATCTTTCGCCAAACACAAAATTGGTTGTTTTTGCTCCAATTTCACTTTTTTCCATCTTTACTCCAAATGCCTAAAAAGGGAAATACTTGCAACAAAAACATAAAAATACCCTTCTTTAAAGTGCAATATCACCAAAAATAGACATAAAAAGGGTACTGAAAATAGTATATTATTTTTGTGGATTAGTAGGGAAGATACTAGCTCTCACTCTAAAGTTTCCCCTTCTCCCTCCACCTGGGAGCTAATATCTCGTATCAAAACCTAAAACTACAAATCAAATTGGGTGCTATAGCCTGTCACTCTATTCCTTTAATTCTACAACAATGAAATTTTATTTCCTTATTTATTTTCACTTAACCCCTTGAACTACATTCTCATCCATGAAATCAAATGTGATTCAGACAATTTGTTTACTGATACAATAGCATCTCAGATCTTACATGATCTCACAACAAGTTTTAAAATCTTAATTGGCCAAATCAGGAAGTAAATGAAGTATAAGGTTTCAAATCAACACAACTTCTTCCAACATTAAAGTCTAATAGTTCACACAAATTCCTTTCAATACTTAATCACTTATCATTTTAAGGAAAAAGATAAAGAAAACTATTCAGAATCCATGGAGAAAACACAATCACATTTGATTTTAAAGGTAGAAATCATCCAAACAAACAAGAAATCTATATTAAAACTACATGTAGTCACAAAGATAAACACTTATATCAAATTCTCTCCCCCAAATGTCTTGAAGTTCTTTTGAATTCTCTTCCTTGACTCACAATACAAACTAAAACTTAAAATAAAAAGAAAGGAGGCCGGCGACAGAGGCGGTGACTACTTGGATGGATGATGGTTGTGGGTTGGGATTAGATGGCTAGGCTCTTCCTTTGATGTTCCAAGTCTTTTTTATAAAAATCCAAAAGGTGCCTTGGTGTCTCTTCAAAATGTGTCTTCATTCAATGAATCTTCTAGAAGTAGCTATTTTTCAAAAGCCAATTGAATGAGTTTTCTTGTTCATGGAATATTTCCCATGTTTTTACCAAGGGTTGCTTCAAACACCTCTTCACAAATTCATGTAAATTCAATGAATCATCAAATAACAACTTTTGACGCTTAAGCATGGGGTACGTGATACTTAGGCACGACTCCCTCTATATAACTGACGCATAAGCGCTAGTACTGGGCACTTAGGCGCCTCAGTTCATTTTTGTGCCTTCTTTCGCTCCAAATTTTATTTTTTTTCACTCATTTTACCATTTTTTATCTATTTTATTGTACTTAAAATAAAAACACTCAAATACGTTTCATTAAAAGCAATATCTCAAAAAATAAGTATAAAAATGTGTACAAAAATACTATATATTTTAGGTGTATCAAACTCCACCAAACTTAAAATGTTACTTGTCCTCAAGTGACACTTCAATCTCTTAAAAACTAAATAAGTTGATGATGTATATGAGTTTCTTTAGGAGTTTCTAAATTTTTGATGAAGAAATAAAGTAGTCCAATTCAGAAAAAATATTAATAAATGAGACCAACTTAGAGTTTAGAAATTTTTAAGGTTAAGAAATATGAAAATATGAGTTTCTATCTAGTTCAAAAAAATTGTAGATTCTCCAATTAAAGAGTTTAGCTATTCTATAATCTCCACTTAAAAATTTTTATTAAGCATAATTTTACTTACCATATTATATCCTTAAGCTTAAGAGTTTCTCGAGTCTTATACTTTAGAAAGACTAGATGTGGAACCAATTTTGATTAGGCACTAATCCTGAAGCTTCTTCTCGTGTTTTCAAATTTTATTTTCTTCTTCTTTTTCTTTTTTTTCTCTTTTTATTATTTATTTTTTCTTTTTTTCCTGGCAAGAATTACTATATCTGGATAGGCCTTTAATGATTTTGAATTCTACTCTTCCTTTCCTAAAGTAAAGAGTTGATATATTTCCTTTACTTAAAAACATAATAATAGTTTTGAAAATTATTTTTAATAAAAGAAATTTAAGTTTTGAAAATAAAAGTCTAACACTTCTACATTTTTCAAAACTACAATTTCTCCTTCTAAAGATAGTTACACAATATTTATCATTTCTACACTAAAAAAATTTACCTTTAAGTTTTTCTTCATTACCATAAATTTTAACTAAATTCTCTTACTCATTTTTATACTAAAAATTTTATTTCCCTAATATAACTTCATATACATGATCAT
>JXCR01142998.1:83397-99772 GCA_002079205.1 Phalaenopsis hybrid cultivar | reverse complement strand
AAACTCAATCAAGGCTAAGTTGGAGATACTCCGAGCCAATATTGCACAATTATCTGAAGAACAAACAAAAAATATGAATGATGAAATACACAATGTGCCAGATTACATGGACAGAAGATTAACAGAAATCAATGTTATCGAAACCCAGGCCGAGTTATCTGCGCACAACGCTTCACCTGGTGTGAAGAACACCGCGGACGATAGACAAGAGACCACCGAACAAAAGGGTGAGCAGATCATCCACCCTGAAAATAAAGTTGAGGAATTGAAAACTATTGTGATTGCAACACAAAGACAGTCAAAATCACAACAGATGACACCTCTAGGAATGAATCAACCAGAAATCATTCATGTTAAGGATAAAAGAAAAGAGTTCACCTCTGATGAACAACTAGAGAAGTATTCTGTTCAAAGGTCATACCCCTAAGTCCTAGATTCATTTTATTTTAATAAACTTTTAAATTTTAATAATTTAGAAATTTATTAACTTATCTTTTTATTGAGGAAAGTGAAATTAGTTTCTATCAATTAACCTCTATGTTTCAAACATCAAATAAATTGATTAAGATCAGAGGTTACCCATTTCCCTCCTTAAATTAAACCTAAATGTTAATTGAGGCTAATTTTCCAAAATTACATATTTGACCCTAAGGCTCTATCACTTCATAATTTGTCAAATTCAATTCAAATGACTTTGAAATTTTTATCCTAACATCATTCATGGGTCAATTAAGACATCAGAGGAGAAAATGTTATTTTTCAAAATTTAATTTAATTTATATAATTATTTTCATGAAAAAAAGGATTTTTTAAAGAAAATTCCTAACTTGACCAAGGTAGATTCTAATCCCTTGAAACTTTTACTAAAGGTAGACTTAAACTAGAGAAATCTTTGGATCAAATTTCATGATTTTTGAATTTTATTTAAATTTTCAGAATTATTTTAAATTTTGGGGTATTTATTAAGTATAAAATATCTTAAATGGAAAAATTAAGTTTTGTATTTTTGAAAAGTTTCCTTGAGGTCAAAGAACTCAGAGGAGAAGATCTTATATTTTTTAAAATTTTATTTGATTTATTAGAATTATTTTAACGAAAACTCATTTTAAGCCTTTAAAAAATCATTTTTAAGTTTTAAAATTAAATATCTTTATTTATAAAATCAAGAAAAATATTCTAATTGTCCCTAAGTGCTTAGGAAGCAATTTAGAACATTTCCATCAGTTTTATTATTTTTGTGATTTTTATGAATTTTTAATTATTTTAAATATTTAAAATAGACTAAAAATGAAGTTTTTATTTTAAATATCATTTTATTTTTATAAAATTCCCTTGATCACATAGAAGTCAAAAAATAAGTTTTGTATAAATGTTTGAGTTATATTTTGATTTTTAAAAAATCATTTAAATGCCAAAAATGATGTTTATCTTTAAAAATCAACCTAAGTTATAAAATGAACTCAAAACATTTTGAAATTTTTATGGTGAGTTTTCGGGACATAAATAATAGTGGAGATAAAAAACCAAGTCATTTAAATGTTTATATCTTTCAAAATTAATTATCTTAGTGATTTAGTGTTTGTAAAAATTAGGTGCATTTTAAATGACCTCACTCATGAAAAATTTTTCTAATGGTTCCCTAGTCATCATAAGCCTTCCAAAATTTTCTAGGAATTTTCTAATCAGCATGCTAATTTCCATGATTATTTTAAATAAATAATGTGCATAAATTTGAAAAATATGGATCTTTGTCTAGGAACCTTCTCTGACTTTAGAAAAATCAGAGGATGTTCCCTTTGACAGAGGTTACAACATGCCAAAATTTCAAGCCAAGGTGATGTGTCAATATGCATGGAAAATCAAATGATTCAAAAAAGTGTTTAATTAATTAAAAATAAAATATGCATTAAATGGACTTGAAAATTATTCCACATTATTTCCTCTGTTCACTGAGCAAGAGGGTATTTTTTATTTTATTTTTGTGATTTTTCTACACAAAGTTATGAATTTTCAAAGTTAGGGGTATTTAAATAAAAAGGAAAAAGGCCCATTTATCTACTTATCCACGCGACGCCTCGTCATCCTACGGCGGCTCCGAAACTCCACGAGGTGCGCTCCTATTTGAAGCAGTCGTCCATGCCAGCAACAACACATCCCGCTTGTTTGAGTAAAGAAGCGCTATCCGACTTCATCTTTGCCGTCCATTCAATACAAGTGCAATCAGATGAAGCGTGGTCATCGTCCCCGATATCTTAGGTCGAGAACCGTCCACCTTTGAGGCTTAAGATCTTTCTCATTTATCAAAAAAATTAAGTGAGATTTTTTTTAAAATGCTCGTGTAAGTAAGACGAACACATCCATATGGTAAATTCATCATGAAATCAAGCCTAAGTAAATGGAGAATCAAAATAGGCTCAGGAGGAGGAGAAGTTTTATACCTTTGCTCTGAGAAGGGAAGCTTCAATCGGAGGTTCTCGGCACAATCATTGAGGTCCAAGGAGGCTAGGCATTGAGTCCCTGGTCTTGGTGTAAGGCCTAGGTATGAATTTGATCACGGCCGGATTTAGGTGTTGGTCTAGAGCTATGGTAGAGGCTCTGTAGAAGGGGGATTTTATGTGGCTTTGGCTTCTTTCTTGGTTGTGAAGGTTTGGGAAGAGTTAATTTAAGTTTGGTGGAGTGTGGAGATGTGATGGGCTCTATCCTGGTTTTTGGCAAGGTTCCAAGCTCAAAATTGAGCTCCAGCAATGGGAATTAGTGGGAGAAAATGTTTGGAATGCACTGAGGGGATCTTAGGGAAGCTCTGTGAGAAGTTTGGAGAGGCCTCTCTAAGGAAATTTTGGAACCACTCCCATGGCTGTGGAGTTGAGTTTTTATAAAAAATGGCCATGGGGTGGCTCTCAGGGTATAAGTTTGGGTGTATTATGGTGCTTAGGTGGAGGGCAGAGGAGCTCCATCCATTAGCTTGGTTGAGCTGGCCTCTAGGTTTGATTTGGGTGAGGTGCTATGGGGATGGCTCTCAGTTTTGAGCTTTCCTGGCCACTAGGCTAGCCGACCGGCCAGGGTGAGGTGGCTAGGAGCTCAGGGAACCTCGGGGAATATGTCACAGCAATTTAGTGCAATAATACCTAGTTTTGGTAAGGATATCTTAAGCACATGCATTTTTGGAAATAACATCCCTTGATTTGAGGAACCTTTGGTCCATGGCTTGATTTACGTGGTTTCATGGTGTTTGGACTGGTCACTAAGTCCAACCAATGGCTGTGATGGAGTTAATTTGGTGAATATAGGGTGGTTAGGTCACATTTAGTGCATGGGCCCAAGTGGGTGCAAATGACCAAAAATTGGATTTGGGCTAGGTTAGCCATGTCAATTGGCCCAAATAAATGTTTCATTTGGTGTATATGATCATAAGGAACAACTTTGGTGAAGGATGTAGGTGGTTTTTAGCTCAATTGAAGGGTCAATTTGAGGAAATTTTGAATTTTAGTCAATTTGGTCATATTGGGCTAGGCTTGGGTCTATCTTGGGTTAGCCTTGGGCTAAGTCAAAATTGATTTTTGTAAATGATCAATAGGGACCCCATGAAGAGTTTTCAAAATGAATTGGATGCCAATTTTGAGGCTAAGGCAATCAATTGGGTGGAATTTGGGGATTTAGCCAATTTGGGGCTAAATTTGGGAGTTTTGGATTTAGGCCAAAATCAAATGGATTTGAGGCTTCAAAAAGGCCAATTTATGGTTTTTTTTTATGTGTATGAATGTTATGAAGATTTTTCAACATTTATTGGGGCCAATTGACTAGGCTATGGGTTCAATTTGGTAAGATTAGGTCATATGGTCAAAATTGGGGTTTTGATCTAAATCAAAATTGGGCTAAATTCATGAGCCAATTAAGCTTGGATTTGGTTTATCTTGACCATATAAAAAGTTAATTTGAGTTTAGGATTGGAATTGGGGTCAATTGATGTCAAATTGATGGACATTTGAGTTGAATTTGGGGAAATTTGGGCCCTTAAAGGCAAATTTGGGGGTTTTGGTTAAAAATTGTCAAATTGGCCAAATCAAGTCATGTGGCAGTTGAGAAAAATGAAATTGAGAATATTTGGGATTTATTGAGAGTTTTTGGGAATTTTTTAAATTTTTGGGATTTTGGGCCCTAGAGGGGTATTTTGGTAATTTAGGGGTATTTAGGGGCGAAAGGCCAAGATGGGCATCTTTGATAGGATTGGGTGACTAATCACCCTAAATGAGCCATGGACCAAAGGAAATCCTATTTTGGGTCCTCCATGTACTTGTCTTAGTCAACCCATAACCCTAGGGCTGGTAAGTTTAGGGGACCATCTACATGAGTATCCCAAAAAGATCAGGGGACCTAGGCTAGAAATTTGAGTTTAAAGTTGTGAGTGATTGTGAGTGTATATGAGTCTAGTGAGTGTCTTAGCTCCAGACCAAAACCCAGGGTCAACCCTAAGATCCAGACGTTATGAGGGTGACTCATCTTGAGTTTCCCTCATAGTGACCCCACCTACTAAGTGCCAGAGGTTATGATCAATACGTGGAACTTTAAGTTGAGTAAAGAATATGGTAGAATTTCTAATGGCGAGAGTTCCATGTCTAGTTTTCTAAGAATAGTCAATAGGAAAGTCCTATGGCTAGACCTTAGGCTACTAAAGAGGAAAAACTAAACCTCAACCAGAAGTGAGGTCAACAGGACCCTTTACTTTGACTCGAGTTTATACTTATGGAGCTGTTGAAATTGAAGATCAAAATACTGGATAAGATTTAAAGTAAATGGAAACAAATTAAAACCGTATTAAGGTTAAAAGACCAAATTTTAAAGAGGTTTTAATGGTCAGTCAACCTGAATAATATCTGAATAGGTTGGGCTGACGACGTTAAACGAAGCATTTTATGGGAGGCAACCCATAGTTATCTTTATTTTTATTGCAATTATAGTATTTTTTTTTTGAAATTGTCATTAGTTAGTGGTATTTTAAGCTCTACTAACTCGTATTTACCCTTGAATCATCATAAAAATTGGATCCATAGAGAAAATTGGAACGCATTCGGACTAGAGTGAAACTAGGAAATCTTTACCTTGGGTACCGATGGTGGGTTTTTTTTTAGAGTCCATATAATTAATTCTCAAGACTTGCCGACGGCGCCATCTACATCGCTGACGGTGAGAACGGTGAGATGACGGTTTTTGGAGTTTGAAATGTTAGTTTTTGGCTGTTTTAGGCGAGATTTACTCCTTATAAACTTCCAAACTCAGTTCTTAAATTCATATTACCCAAAAATGAATTGAAACTCCACCAAATTTATCTTTATGGCTTCCAATTCCACTGAAAACTCTAGATTTTGAGTGTTCAACTGGAGAAATTTTGTTAGTTTTGAGGCGTAATGAATCTTCAACAAAGTGCTGACAAAGAGGAGATTAATCAAAAAAAGAGGATACGCGAATCGAGGATTAAACAATCCTTCAACAGTAATTGAAGAGATGATTGTGCGATGACGATGGGAAGTGTTGTGCTACACTACTGCCGTCGTAGTCGTTCCTGTGGTGAAGGAGTTTTATGTTAATTTGCATGGAATCAACTAAGGAGCTTTCTATGTGTAAGGCAGATGGATAACTTTTACTCCTGCACGGATTAATGAGTTATATATGATCAAGAATGTTCCTGTCTACCATTATTCCAACTTCGGCCCGACAAGAAATCCCATGAAGGATGGAGATCTGGGAGTAAGAGTAAAGAACCTTCTATTAGTATAGATATCCCCTCTACTAGTTATGACCTTCCTTCCTCTAGTTCCCCTACCCTTCATGATTTACTGAATGAGTTAACCTTGCAGCGGAAGAGTATAGGGAAAATAAATGAAAGAATTGGGGGATTAGAACGTAGACATGACTATGATAGTGAGTACCTACAGGGGCATTTTGACTTTGAGATAGCTTACTATGAAGCTCAGGCACGACACAACAGAGGTGAGTCTGATGTTACTTTTCCTGAATGCCCATGTTATACTCAGTATCAGCCCAATCCATCTGCTAACCAAGGAGACGAGGATATAGTATGGGATTTTGATATATGATAGTGATTGATGTACTTTTTTTTTATTTAGTGATAGAGATAAATGTATGATTGTTTGTACTTTCATTTTATTCTATATTTTATTTAATGTTTGCAGTTAGATAATTTCTAATTATTGTTATAAATGTTTAGTGTTGTAGTTTGAAATTTGCATGTGTAGTTATAATAGACTTTAATTAGTATTTTGTAAAATTGTAATGTGATGTGATTTTTATATTTGCATTTTAATGTATTTGTAATTATTTTTATTTAGTATTGTGATGTGTTAGTGAAATATTGTGTTTGTATAATGTTTAGTTTTGTACTTATTTCAAAATTTTATTACCTAGCAAATTCTCTAATGCTTTATATGTATAGAAAGCTCATAATATTACAAACCAGTTATAGTAAAAATTTTGAGAAGGAACTGCAAAAATTTCAGAAAGATGAAAATGCCTAAAGTATTGAGGTATAATTTATATTTAGAATTTTTCATTCCACCTGTATCATTTCATGTTGAAAATTTTAAGTTTGGGGTAGGGAAGAAAAATATTAACTATTATATATTCTCAATTTAAATATTTTTATAAATTATTAATATGATTTTTATAGTGAATTTAATTCAGATAACTATATTTTGTAGATATTTAAATATTATGGTAGATTTAAAGGAATATTTTTGTAAGAAAAATTAATTTTGTAGATTAAGGTATTTAGTATAAGAGAATAAGGCTATAGTTAACTATTTAAAGTAAAGAAAATTATATTTTGAAATATTAAGATTCTTAGGAATTCATTTGAGAAGAAAGATTGGGGCTCAATGATGTAAAAGCTATGAAATACTTTAAAGGCAAAGGAATGCTTTGAGTTTCAAATTTACCTCAATGATGTAAAAACTATGAATATTTATAAGGTAAAGGAATGCTTTGAGTTTCAAATTTAGTTCATTTGAGAAGAAAAGATTGAGGCTCAATGATGTAAAAGCTATGAAATATTTATAAGATAATGAAATGTTGAGTTTCAAATTTAGGGAAAGAAAAGTGAAGTTCAAAATTATTAAGGCTATCCAGATATATTTCAAATTTAGGGAAAGAAAGGTGATGTTCAAAATCATTAAAGGCTATCCAGATATAGTAATCTTGGGATTCAATGATGTGAAAGCTATGAAATATTTATAAGGTAAAGGAATGCTTTGAGTTTCAATCTCAATGATGTAAAAACTATGAATATTTATAAGGTAAAGGAATGCTTTGAGTTTCAAATTTAGTTCATTTGAGAAGAAAAGATTGAGGCTCAATGATGTAAAAGCTATGAAATATTTATAAGATAATGAAATGTTTTGAGTTTCAAATTTAGGAAAAGAAAAGTGAAGTTCAAAATCATTAAAGGCTATCCAGATATAGTAATCCTCACTTGAAAATAAAAACTATGAAATGTTTATAAGGTAAAGGAATGCTTTGAGTTTCAAATTTAGGGAAAGAAAGGCGAAGTTCAAAATTATTAAAGGCTATCCAAATATAGTAATCTTCACTTGAAAAAGAAAAAGAAAGAATTGACAACAATCCCTGAAAAGAAAAGAAAAATATATAGGATTAAAAGCAATCCAAATGAAAAAAAATATATATAAGTGAGGAGAAGCTTGAGGAGATGCCTAATTAAAAATTGGCTTCACTTGGACCTACCTAAAGGAAAAACCTAAATACATTCCTGAATTTATATTTATGGAGTAGCATATTTTACTAGTAATGTTCTCATGAAGTTCCTGTCATTTGAATATTTTAAGTGACTTGATATTACAACATATAGTCATTCTTGATATGAATAGAAAACTAGAACTCTTAAACTTGATGACTAGATAGTCTTATACCTACAGAGTTAATTTAATTACTTGAAATTTTCTGAAAATCTCACTATGGTATTTACTTAAATCAAACTTATAGTATTTCTGAATTAAACCTTTACCACAGTAGATCATAACTTTTATGTAGGACTAAAATTACTTGAGAACAAGTAATAGTTAAGTTTGGGACCAAAGGAAAATATATTGATATTTTCATACCTATTTTACACTGATTTTGATGATATTGCACTTTAAAGAAAGGTATTTTTGATGTTTTGTTGCAGGTATGTTGAATTATGGTCATTGGATCAAAAAGATGCAAAAAGGCGCGAATTTGGAGCAAAAAGGACCAAAATATGAAGATTTGATCANAATTTGAACTATATTGTTGTGATTAAGTAATGATTTTTTAAATCTTAGTTCGTAACCTCTAATATTACTCCCAGTGGGATCATATCCAGGACTCCATTAGAGCCCTGTATTACTTGAGCGATACGTATACTTGCGTTGATAAGTTACAATTATTGAATATTTTATAAACATCTTTATCAAATCTATAACTGTTATCAAGTTTTTGGCGCCGTTGTCGGGGATTTAAATCTTCTAGCAGTAATATCAAATTCTTGTATTTTTAAGCATATATAAAGTCACTGTCAATACCAACAAGATAAGTCACTAGATGGTGAATATGCATTGATTATAGAAAATTAAATCTTACCACAAGGAAAGATCATTTTCCACTACCCTTTCTAGATTAAATGCGGGATAGACTAGCTGGGCATAAATACCTTTTTTTCTGTATGGATATACTGGTTATCACCAAATATAAATAGCTTCTGAGGATTAAGAGAAAACAACTTTTACTAGTCCTTATGGTATATTTTATTTTAGAAGAATGCCCTTTGGTTTATGTAATGCACCTACTACATTTCAAAGATGCATGATGGCTATTTTTTGTGATTTAATTGAGAAAGAGATTAAAGTTTTTATGGATGATTTTTCAGTTTTTAACTTCATTTGAATCATATTTAGAACATTTATCAAAAGTTCTTACGTACCCTAAAGAAATAAATTTAGTCCTTAATTTGGAAAAATGTCAATTTATGATAGTAAGAGGAATAGTTCTTTTACATCAAATTTTAGAAAATGGTATGGAAGTAGTCCCTGCAAAAATTCAAGTGATCATTAATTTACCTCACCCAACAAAGTGTGAATAAAATTAGGAGTTTTTTAGGACATGCTGGATTCTACAGGCTATTAAAGACTTTTCAAAAATTTCTAAACCTCTATGCCATTTACTTGAAAAAGATGTTATTTTTTATTTTTATAAAGATTGTCTAGAAGCTTTCGAATTATTAAAAGAAAACATAGTCACCGCACTAATGATTGTTTCACGAGATTGGGAGAAAACTTTTGAATTAATGTGTGATGCTAGTGATTATGTTATTGGAGTTATTTTAGGACAAAAGCATGATAAGATTTTCAAAGTTATCTACTATGCTAGTAGAACTCTTAATGAAGCTTAAATTAATTATACCACAAATGAGAAAGAGTTATTAGCAGTAGTATATGTTTTCGATAAATTTAGATCATACGTAATTGGAACTAAATGTATAGTGCATACAAATCATTATGCTATTAAGTATTTAATTAAAAAGAATGATGCAAAACAAAGACTGATAAGATGGATTCTTCTTTTGTAAGAATTTTACTTTGAAATAGTAGATAGGAAGGGATTTAAGAATCAAATTGTCGATCATTTGCTTAGACTTGAATTACGGAAACCACCTAGTTTTGAAAAGGAGATAAATGACATTTTTTAGATGAAGAATTGTTTAAAGTTAATGAGTGGTGTGTTCCATGGTAGTTCGACATTGTGAATTTCATTGTTATTGATATTATACCCTATGGAATGACATACCAACAGAAGAGAAAATTTTTATGTGAAGCTAAGACTTACTTTTGGGGTCTATTTATTCAAAGATGTGTGCCTTTAGAAGAAACTTATGAAATTATCCAAAAAAGTCATAATTCTGATTTTAGGGGACATTTTGATTTTAATAAAACAGCTTACAAAATTTTACAATCTAGATTTTATTGGCCTACAATCTCTAGAGATGTTAATGCTTATATCAAAACTTGTGATCGATGTCAACGAGTAGGCAATATTTCTAAGAGGAATGAGATGCCCCTCAATTATGTGTTAAAAGTTGAGATATTTGATGTTCGGGGATTAGATTTCATGAGACAAATTATACCATCTTTTAAAAATTTATATATACTGTTAGCAAAATATTATGTATCCAAATGGATAGAAGTTGTTTCTTAATCTCGATGTGATGCTCAAAATGTTGCAAAGTTTTTAAGAATGAACATATTCTGTAGATTTAAGATACCGAGAGTAATCATAACTGGCGAGGGAAGTCATTTAAGGAATGTAATAATGGAGAAATTATCAAAGAAATATCATATAAATCATAGAATTGCTACTACTTATCATCCTCAAACAAGTGGTTTGGTTGAATTATTCAATCGTGAAATTAAAATAATATTATTAAAATTTGTAAATCCAACCAAAATGGATTGGTCAGCTAAACTTGACTATGCTTTGTGGGCTTATAGACTACATATAGAACTCTTATGAGAATGTCCCCATACATGCTAATATTTGGGAAAGCATGTCACTTACCAGTTGAACTTGAGCATAAAATATATTGGGCTATTAAAGAATTTAATTACAATTTAAATGATACTGTGTGAGAAAAGGTTATTGCAATTAAATGAGCTTGAAGAGACAAGTAATCAATCTTATAAAAGTGTTAAGATTTACAAAGAAAAGATGAAGATGTAGCATGATCGGAGAATTCATACTAAAAATTTTCTGCTAGGGCAACAAATTTTTCTTTACAATGCAAGGTTAAGATTATTTTCAGGAAAACAAGTCCAGGTGGATGTGCCCATTTGTTGTGATGAAAGCTTATCCTTATGGAGCTGTAGATATCAAAGATCCTAAAGCTAACAAAATATTTAAAGTGAATGGTCACAGGCTGAAATCCTACATTTTAAGTGACCAACTTAAATTAAATGATTTTCTGATGTTGGTTTAACCAGAATAAGCACTGATTACGTTGGGCTGACAATGTTAAACCAAATGCTTTGTGGGAGGCAAGCCTTAATTATCTGTGTGTTTGTTTTTTATTATTTTGTTGTTGTGTGTAAATTAGAAAATTCTAGTAGTATTTTTTATTTTATATTAAGTTTGTGATTATTCTAAGACTTTGATAGATTACTTAGACATGTTAGAACGAGTTTTTGGACGTTAAGTTCACTTGTACTAAATTGGGCACTGACGCTTAAGTCCCAATATCCGACGCTTAAATGTGGCAATTTAAAAACATGTGTTAAATTCTTTGTCTAGAAGTTTTAACCAAGGATTGGTTAGCTTTGACATGGGAGATGGTTATAAGAAGTACCTAGAAGTTATAGGAAGAATTTGGAGCCTATAAATAGAAGGGTATGAGGAGAAATCTCACCACACTTTGATTTAACCCTAAAATCTAAGTGAAAAAGAGAGAGTTTTAGAAAAATTTTATCTTGGGAGAGTGATTTAAAGAAAAAGGAGGAAGTAACGAGAAAGAAATTTATTATTCATTGTGCGCAAGAGTTATATAACAGTTTCCTCGCCGTTAGTATCGAAGGGATAGCGAAGAAAATCACGAAAATTGAAGCTGACGTGGCTTCAATTGAGGCAAAAGTGATGGAAGTTAATGCGCATCTGGATCATATGGGATGGCAACTCAAGATGCAGTATAGCCATACCAATTTTATAGAAGATGCAGACAAGGTTATGTATCTGAAGCGGACAAGCCATACAAGTATTTATTTGTCTAATATGTAATATGTTTGTACTTCTCATTGTACCTTTCTTTGACTAGTTAGTTTGTTATTATATTTTATGCGATCACATAAGTATCAAGCTCGGTAAAATCTAAAGTATAAAATATTCCTTCATTAACTAATCTCCTAACTATATTTATGGAGAAATCTCCCAATCCTTAAGGCCAAATCTAGAAAGAGTTTTCATTTAAAATACCTCTTTTAGTGTTAGCTTGAATGTGCCTATAATATAAGTAGAATTATGTTACTCTATAGAATTTATTTATGACTTCTAAACTGTAATACATTAAATCATGTCTACAGATGATTGTGTGGATTTGATTTCATGTAAATCAGCAATTCACTCAAGAGACAAAATAAAAATTTTATTGTCATTTTAAATCTGATGATACACAAAATAAGAGCTAATCTCAAATAATATCATAATGATACAGTTTAAATCATTTATGAAACATTTTTCCATTATAACAAACAGAAAATTTAGAAATATTCTAAACCTTCAATAATCTCAAAATCCTAAGAGGCACACGAGAAAGTATTTTTCGTATTAAGGATTAACTGTTACACTTTTATTTTTTATTTTAAAAAACAAACTTATTTTTGATAAATACTTGTTTTTTTAAATAATCAAATCACCTAAAACATATTTTGAATATTTCTTAAAAAATTTGCTCAATCAAACATATTCATATTTAAATAAATATATAGATAAAATAAAAAAATAATAAGAAATAAAAGTGATCCCAAACGGCTTTGAACTAATCTCAAAATGATGGTGGTTGTATATCAAGAAAAGATTGAAGGTTAGTACTTGTTTGGAATCGCTCTTATTTTTTGTTTTTATTTTAAAAACATATTTAGTATATTTTCACTTTTTTTTTGTTTTTAATAGTATATTAGCTTATTTTTAAAAATACCCGAGACAACAAAAAATTATTTTTAAATTTTATTAATAATAACTAATTATGTTATAACATACCAAATATGTTTAATTCAAATAAAAATATAAAAAAAAATAAATAATAGAAAATTAAGGATTAAAAATTAAAGATTATCCCAAAATATCCCTTAGAAACACATCGAATCAATTTAATTTATTATGTTCATATAAAACTAATGCTAATCATACTAGTTTCAAAATTGCTACAAAGTTTATTTAGTTAGGGAAATCACTGGATCAATTTTAACTTTATTAAATTAATTGTTGCTTAATTGCTTAAGCCAAATTTAATCAAACTCTTTTTTAAATTACATATTTGAGCATCTAAAGTTGTTGAATCATTTACAAAACTAAGGTTGATGTGAAGAAAAATTAATTTAAATTAATTTAAATTCAAGCCATGTTAAATCTGTTGAAAAAAAAAACATGTAAAAATGTGAAGAAGCTTATGAATCATATCACTAAGAAAACAAACATTCACAGGGATATGATTCATATCTATTTAATGGATGTGGTCAAGAGCAATGTAAAGAAGCATGGACAATCCATGGTGAATCATATCCATTTGAAAAAGAACACTCGATGTAAATCATGTCCATGTGAAAACAAAATTTCATATGCTATATCATTCATAGCTATTTAATGGACATGATCATGAACTATGTGAAGAGGCATGAACAATCCATGGTGTATGATATTCCGGTGAAAAAGAACATTCAATGTGTATCTTATCCATGTGAAAAATAGCATTCACATGAATATGATCATAACAATTCATAACTATTCAATGTGAATCATATTATCTGAAAAAGAACATTCAAAGTGTATCATGTCCATGTTAAAAAGAACATTCACATGGATTTGATTTATAGCTATTTAATGGATACGATTAAGAATGTTAAGAAGAACGAAAAATCCATGGTGAATCCTAAGGGTTGTAATTGAGCTGAGTAGACTTGAATTTGTTATAGTTTGGACTTGTCTGCATATAATTAAAAGTTGTTTATGTTCAGTTCGAGCTTGAGATGAACTTTCACATATCTTTTTATGCTTGAATTATTTAAATTTTTTAAAATTCATACTTAATTTATACTTGATATGTTTGTTTTTAACTGAAAAGCTAAAATTTCAAATGCATATTTAATTTTTTAATTTAAAAAAAATAATTTGTATTTCATTATTCATTTAAAACTAATAAACAAGTTAAAATTTTGAATGAATATTTGAATTTATATGTAAAATTTTTACCAAATAAATTTGCATATCTAAATATATAAGCAATCGAATAGATTTTTAATTAAAATCTAACTAGTTTATATCAATAAAATAATATATAAGTTGTAATTATTTTTTTTCAATCAAATAACATAAAAAAGTACCAATTGACTAGTCCGTTGAACAAAAAAATTGAATTAAATTAATGAGCACATTGATATTTAATTATTATATTTCTATTAAATATATTATTAACTATGTTTTGGTAAAGCAAAAGTACAAAAATAATTTATATATATAAACCATTTTGTTGAACAACAAATCAATTTGTTCTTGAACATTAATAAATTTATTAGAGTGTGCTCAAATTTGGTTTATTCAAGCTCCTAGTTTTTAAGAAATATTAAAAATTATCTAAATTGAGTATTACCTGAAATAAATTAATCGAGTTGAATTCTAGTTTTTGGTCAAGGGAATTGGTTTATGTACAGCTTTATGAATCGTAATCCCTTAGCAAGTTTCCTTAGCATATTAAGGGCCGCTTTTTTCCCGCGGCGCGGCTCCAAATCGTGACATTCCACGTTTTGGATGTCAACTTCGCAGCCGCACACCTCTGAAGTCGGCAGAATGCGGGCTGCGGGATCGACTTCGCTGCCCCGCGTTCCCCGCTAATATTACCTATTGCCCCGCTCTTTTGCATCGCGAACGCTCTCAAACCGCCTGGTGTTCCCGAGTCTTCTACCGAAGCCCTGCGCCTCCTGCGCCTTTTCTTCCTCGACAACCAGGTAATCGTAGCCCCCTTTTTCGATTGTTTTCAACTCNACGTTCCCCGCTAATATTACCTATTGCCCCGCTCTTTTGCATCGCGAACGCTCTCAAACCGCCTGGTGTTCCTGAGTCTTCTACCGAAGCCCTGCGCCATCTTCTTCCTCGACAACCAGGTAATCGTAGCCCTCTTTTTCGATTGTTTTCAACTTTTCTCACAGTGGCTTTGATTCCGGGTGAAAATGCGTAAGAGAAGATCGACTCCTCAATGCTCCTTGAGAGAAGGTCTACTCCTGGCCGAAGCATTCTCGCTCGTCTTCCTCTTTGTGGCGCGTCTTAAGCTGCAGCCGCGCGATTAATCACCCATTTCTACTTGTGATAGCCGCAGCATACATCCTCTCTTCTTTTACCGCAGATAACCGAAGCCTACGATTAATCCTGGCTTCGCCCCTGTCGAATGCGTACCTATTAGAAAGAATTCATCAGAACTCGTGAACCTTTCACAAGTCCGAAAACATTCCTGTTAAGCCCAACCCGATTGCCTCTACTCTGCCCGAGCCTTCTCCTTTTAGGTTTTTTTTAAATAGTGATTGAATGCTATTTCTTTTAAGCTGAAAATAATTTCAGTGATACACAATTCAGGTATTTTGCTCGTAATTTCTATTATTAATGATAAACTTATCAACAGATTGCCTGATGGCTTTAATTTTTGCCAGTTTACACTCCAGGGCAACTAGCATAGAAGTATAGCAATCTTGTTTTTCTTCTTGTCTGATGCTGATTGTGGTGGTAATAATAAATCACTATATGTACAGGTGATGTGTTGTTTGTTTGTTGTATTGAGGTTTTGTTTGGTTTTTTCTGGTCTTAATTCTAACTAAGAATGATTTATGAAACTTCTAGGAAAGGACCAGCCTCTCTCAGTGTATGGGAATGATTTTAACCCTTATTGGAGCATGATATTGCCCTTTTCCTATGTCATTATGTCCGGTGCAATCGGATCCTGCCCAGTTTTATTTGCAAAGTCACTGTAAGTGGTTCATT
Organism: Phalaenopsis hybrid cultivar; assembly: GCA_002079205.1. Classification (NCBI taxonomy): domain Eukaryota; kingdom Viridiplantae; phylum Streptophyta; class Magnoliopsida; order Asparagales; family Orchidaceae; genus Phalaenopsis; species Phalaenopsis hybrid cultivar. Next base: position 84,001 of record JXCR01142998.1, on the reverse strand, counting down.
TAGTGGGAATTTCAAAATTTATGTTTTTAAGACATCTTTCTTATCTTTTGTAAACTAGCTTTTCCTGGAGTCATTTTGACTGGTTAGTTTGTTATTTTCCAAATCTAACATGCCTAGGCTGCCCATGAGCAGCAATTATCATTTTCATAGCTTGTTCACATACTCGCTTTTGTTGTATTCATAGGCATTACCTTGTTGGCGTCGGACGATGTTAAAGGCGGCAATTGAGGATTTTTCAATCTTATTTCTATGCTTTTATAGTAAATTAGTTAACATTTTCGATCGTGCAAAGTTTGGTCTTTTAAGAACTGCTAGTTAGAATGGCCTAGAGCTATTAGTCGAGCCCTGATCATCCCTAATGTGCCTAGAATTCGAGTAGCACCTCCATAGAGCGCACAGTCGTCTAGAGGGGATTCGAACTCTCGATCCGAGAAGACTTACAACTGACTCGCAGATGCCAACCAACAAGTGGGGTTCTGCGAGAGATTGAATGAATAAACTATGCTTAAGAATATTCTTAAGTATAGTTTATTCATTCAATCTTTCGCAGAAATCAATTCCCTTTCTAATATATATATATATATATATATATATATATATATAT
>JXCR01142998.1:60962-74808 GCA_002079205.1 Phalaenopsis hybrid cultivar | reverse complement strand
GGGGGGGGGGGGGCACTTTTCTGATCAAATTTTGGCCCTAGATAGAGCCTAGGGTCGGTTCCCCAATAGGTGCATCCAAAAACTCTTCAAAAAGCATCCAAATTAATCGAATCTTCTAGAAACAGGGCATGCACCGACACTGGCGCCATCAGCGCCCAATTTGGCGTCGTCGGCGCCAAAGTCTATTTAATTTAATCCACCTTCTATGTCAAACGACGCTGTCGGTGCTGAACAATTTGTCCAATTCTCCATTTTGACTCCAAATTTCATCCTTTTTACTCCAAATTTCATCCCTTTTTACTTCCTTTTTTGCTCCAAGTTCTAAAAATTAACAACCTATAATAAAACATAAAAAACACCTTCCATTAAAGTGCAATATCACAAAAAATGGGTATAAAATATGAGTTTAAAAATGCATATATTTTTGGTGTATCAAAATCTCTCAAACTTAAATGTTACTTGTCATCAGGTAACCCTTTTACTGCATAAAAATATGACTTATGGTAAAGATTTTAACTTCTAGATTTTCATATCTTAGTTCACTCAATATGATAGCATCACTTGAGAAAAATTCAAAATAACTCCAATAAATACTAAAGATATAAGAATATCTAGCAGTCAAGTCTAAGATTTTTTGTTCTCTATTCTTTTCAAGGAAAATTGCAAATTATTTATATTAAAGCCACTTAAAGTATCCATATGAGAAAGAACTTCATAAAACTTTACTAATAAATATACTAATACTAAAATATAAGTTTAGAAAATGTAGTCAAGTCTTCTTCTTTAAGTTGATTCAAGTGAAGATAATTTTTAATTAGACATCTTCTCAAGCTTCTTCTCACATCTTTTTTCTTTTCTTTTCTTTTCTTTTTCTTTTCAGGATCATTTTCAATCTTTTTTTCCTTTCTTTCTTTTCTTTTTTTTTTCTTTTCAAGATCATTTTTAATCCTTTTTCTTTTCTTCTTCTTCTTTTTGATGTGGGGATTACTATATCTGGATATCCTTTGATGATTTTAAACTTCACTATCCTCTTCTTAAAATTAAAAACTTGTAACATTCCTTCACTATATAAATTTATATTAGCTTTAAAGATTTTCATAAAGTTAATCTTTTCTTCTTACATGAATTTCTTAAGATTTTTAATACTTCAAAAATACAAATTCCTTTACTTAAAATAGAAAAACATAGTCTTATTCTATCATACCAAATATCTTAATCATCAAAATTAACCTTTATTATTTAAAAATTTTTACTTAAGTTTACTATATATTTAGAAACATAAATATAGTTATCTGAAGTTGCCCTCTAATGCCAAAGGAGAAGTTAATTTTTTTAAAAATAATTTGAAAATATAACTAATTTAGGACAAATAAAATTAAATCTCTTTTCTTTTAAAAAGGAATTTTTCTTTCCCCCCAAATTTAAAGTTTTAAAAGATTTTAAATGAAAAACTTAAAAATAAGGGGTGAAAGAAGACATTTAATATATAAAGAAAAGACATACTTGTTGAAGGTTCTGATTTGAAACTTGAAATATTGCAGGTGCTATTATGAAAGCTACAAGACTTAAAACATTAAATAACACATAATACATATAAAAATTTGCTCATAAAAAGTTAACTACAAATACATCCAACAAATTACTAAAAACTTTTAACTTCCAGCAGTTTCACAAATCTATAGTACACAATACAGCATACAACAAGAATAAAGTATCACAGTCCACAAACAAACATTTTCAACAATAAAGTACAACTAAACATAAAAATAAACAAAAATAAAAAAAAAACATATCACCAATCATTGTCTTCTTCTTCTTCTTCTTTCACATCCAAATTTTGCTGCTGATATGGAGTAAAAATAGGGTGAGTAGGAAACTGAACTGAGTGATCACGCTTCATGAATTTGACCATTACATCATCATAAGCAGCATCATATTCGAGATTTTGTTTTATCAAATCATCATTGTGAGCATGTCTGACCTCCATATTTTCCATTATAATATTCAGTCTTAAGATATCTCCCTGTTGGATCATCATCTACTCCATAAGTTCCTGAATAGTAGGGGTACTAGAAGTACTTGAAGTAGAAGGAATATCCTTGGTCCGACTTCCAGATCTCCATCCAACATGAGATTCATAAGTCTTTATATTGGCAGACCCAATAGGTTTTAGAGGTTCAATCCTCTCCTCATCTGCTCTATAATCAACTCTTGCCTGTTCACATTGTGTGAAGATCAGTGCAGGGTGAGCTAAACCACCAGTGGTCTCTCCCAAAGCAATAGATCCAGTGTTCTTATAAATAATTGAGCCTACATTTATCCTCATAACCTGCTGGATACATGAGTTCAAGATGGCTCTATCCTTTGTTACCTCACTATGATGGTTTGTTGGTATCATTCTTCCAAAAAGAAAATAGTAGCAGAACTTAGATGCTACATTTAACATATAAAGATGAAAGTTTACCTTAACACCATTCTTCACTTTCCAAGTTTCTCTTCCATCAGTAAGAAAAGAAATAACCTCATCCAAGGCTTCATTTGTAGCAGAAAATGATTTGTATTGGCAGGTATACATATCTTCTAACTGATAAAATTCATTAATATTCCTTGGAGTAAACTCTACCATTTTCCCTCGAACAAACAAATAGTCTTCAGAAGTTTCCTTGAAATTGACATAGAACTCCATCACCACACCAATAATCGCCTTAGTAGTAAATTAGAAAAAAATCTCTCACTGTCGAGCACTGATTAGTCTTTCAACTTCTCCGCCCGAATTTTTAAATCCTTGATGCATAATCACGATTTTAGTTGTAAGTTGACTATTGAAGCAAATGTTGGCCTTGTAGTTGGCAAACCTTTGATCATCAAAATCTACTTTTCTCTTTCCCTTGCTCATTCTAGGTGTCATGGTACATCTAAGAAAATTTGATAAAATCCAAATAAATTCTAAAAAATTCAAAGAATCACAATGTGGAATGTTTTAAACTTAAATCTAGTAAGTAAGAGTTCTTCACCGAAGGATTTTCTCAAAATCTTCCACAAAAAAATCTCAAAATTTTGGATCTCGGTAATGTAGGATAAATCCTTGGTGAAAATCCAAAATTTTGAGTTCAAAATGTAGCTCTTACCTAAAGAAGATGAAATCCAAACTTTGTTTGCCTTAAAATTGCCTCAAATTCAAGCATTAACAATCCCTAAGTGCAAAAATTGGAGGTTGAAGGTGACTCAAAGGTTAAAAATGGCGTTTTACTATGCAAATTGCAAATTTTAAGGGTGTTTGGGTCAGTTCGGATCGAGGGTGCTGTCGGTGCCCATGCCGGCGCCGTCGGCGCCAGTGGCCAAAAAATTTATATTTTGATTTTTTTATAATTTCAATTTTCTTTCAATTTACTCCAAAGTTTATTTAGTCTTTTTGAACATTAATTTTCATCTTAAAATAACTTACAAACAAGAAATTTCACTAACAATACCAAACTAACTTTTATATTAAAAATACATTTTTACAAATATGTTTTTCTAATCACACTTCCACATCCTTAAAGCAAACTAAATTATAATTCAACGTCAAAATCAAGCCACAACACTAGAACGCTGACACAAAACTATGCACACAAATAAAGTTCTAAAGCAAAGTAAAGTAAATTAAATCCACACAATTACTATAATAACATAAGTATTTTAAACTAGTACAAAGTCTAATTTCTTCAATTATTCTGCCTCATTTCAGTGCTTTCTCCTCCTCTAATATCTCCCATAGACTGGTAATGGACATATAAATTGTAGAAGGGTCTGTACGGGAATTGATCATTCGAATTTTCATCGATCCATCCATTTTTCTCAAACATCTGCACCAATCTTGCTTCAATTATCCCAGTGTGATTAAAGTTCTCCTTTCTCCATCTACATGATCGAAAAGGTAGTTAAGATTTTCTATTGCATTCGTAATACTCTAAAGTTCTCCTTCTATTTTCTTCATTTTCTTCTCCAAAGTCATTGAAATTTCAACTACTGGTGGCATCAATGGTGTTGAAGTATGTAATGAATGATTTAAAATAACATCTAATGCTTAATTTCCATTCCTTATATACTTTCCATCAATAGAAATCATGGGCTCCCAAGGTAATAAAACTTTTTTTCCCAACTTCATATTGAAATTGAGATTTACTGCAAAATAGGAAAATTGTAGAAGGATGCCCAAGTCCATATATTGGCCCATTCATAATAATACCCATAACAAATTTGAAAATAATCAACCCCACATCAATAAGTTTTTCCATTTGAATGAAATAGTTTAAAAGGACACATTCTTTTGTAACTCTACTAAACTTCATGGTAGGGAGTGATTTTACAAATATGAAGAAATGCCATTATTTTAAAATAAGATTAAGCAGTGAAGCAGAGAAACTAATGTACCCTCATCTCTGATTTCCCAATTTTCATGTTCGTCAGTCAGAAAATTATATATTTCTTGCATCATATCTCTCGTTAGGATAAATTTTGTATAATGATAGATTGGAACATTTTCTATCATATACAAATCATTAATTCGAGTCAGAGTAAATGGTACAACCTTACCTCTAACGAAGACAACTCCTTGGGTAATTCCATGTAAGCTAGCATAAAACTCCTTTACTACGAGTACTATAACTGCAGCGGTAGTGTAGCACAGAACTGCCAACGCCTTTGCACAATGATTTTCTCAAACTGTGAACTTGGATTACTCAATCCATGGTTGAAAAAGCCTCTTTCCTTGATAAGTCTCTTCTTCATGATGACTTTGCACATAATCTCTGCACGTCAAAACAGATAAACTTTATTCTATTAAAAACTACATACCTTGAAGTATTTCTTGAATTGGAAGCCATGGAATTTGAAATTAGGAAGTTTCTGGATGCCCAAGGCAGTTTTTAGGACTTTAAAAACACCTCTCAGTGGTTATTGAAGAGCGAAATCTCGCAAAAGTCGACTAAAACCGCTCTGCATATGGAAAACGACTCGGAACGTCGTCGATGCTCCTGATGACGATGTCAGCGCCATGGTCTAATAGGCGGGCGCCGTCGGCATCAGAGGCCAAATTTGCGTCTATAACTTTTTGGTTCAATTTGATTTCAAATTTTCCTCTAATACTAATATTTGTCTTAATGTATGATATATATAATTGTGTAGGACTTAAAAATACTATTATTTTCTAATACATAAGTACATATATTAAACAAAATAGTAATATATAGATATATTGATTTATATATGGGTTGCCTCCCACAAAGCACTTGGTTTAACGTCGTAAGTCTGACGTACCATTTAATTAGTTGGGAGTACGTCATACTGACTTAACATAAAAACTTTTTTAAATTTTGGTATGTGTCCTTCATAATAATGTTTCAATCGATGTCCATTAATCTTAAATATCTTTCTAGTTTTAGGATCTTTAATAACAATAGTTCCATAATGATAGACTTTAATTACTTTAAATGGTCATAACTATCTGGATTTCAATTTTCCTGAAAATAATCTTAATCTTGTATTATATAATAAAACTTCTTATCTAAGTTCAGACTTCTTCTTAATAATCTTCCAATCATGCCATATTTTTATTTTCTCTTTATAGATTTTTGTATTATCATGTGCTTCATTTCCAATCTCCTCAAGTTCATTGAGTTGCAATAATCTATTCTCACCAGCTTTTTTTAGATTAAAACTAAATTCCTTAATAGCCCAAAATGCTTTATGTTCTAATTCTACTGGTAAGTGACATGTCTTTCCAAAAATAAGTCTGTGTGGGGATATTCCTATAGGAGTCTTATAAGCAGTTATGTATGCCCATAATGCAGTATCTAATCTAGCAGATCAATCCAACTTATAAGGATTTACATCTTTTTCTAACATTTATTTTATTTCATGATTTGATATTTCTACTAGATCGTTAGTCTAATGATAATAAACAGTAGAGAATCTATGTATAATATCATATTTTTTAATTAATTTTCTATTCTCTTATTCTTAAAATGAGATCCTCAATCATTAATAATTATTCTCAGCATTCTATATCTTGTAAAAATATTTTAATTTAAAAATTTAAAAACACTCCGAGCATCACATTTAGGTACAACAACAGCTTCAATCCATTGGACATATAATCAATAAAAAGTAATATATATAAGTTCCCAAATGAAGGCATATATGGTCTCATAAAATCTGATCCTCACACATCAAAAAATTCAACTTTCAATGTGTAATTTAGAGGCATTTTATTTCTTCTAGAAATATTTTCTACTCGCTGACATTTATCGCATGTTTTAATATATTCATTAACATCTCTAAAAAGAGTAGGCCAATAAAATCTAGCTTGAAAAATTTTATAAACAACTTTAATTGTTCCAAAATGTTCTCCAAATTCAGAATCATGACATCTTTCAATTATTTGTTGAATTTCTGACCAAAGAAAAATATATTGAGATTTTCATACCTCTTTTATACTGTTTTTAATGATATTACACTTTAAAGAAAGGTAATTTTGATGTTTTGTTGCAGGAATGATGAATTAGGGTCAATGGAACGAAAAGATGCAAAAAAGAACAAAATTGGAACAAAAAGGACCAAAATGTGGAGAATTGCACTAGGGCGCCGATGGCGCCATCGAGGCCGCCGACGGTGAACTTTTCCCGAGGCTACAGGACAAATTCTTCAGAAGGCTGCCGACGACGGGATCGACGGTTATGTGACATGTACAATGGATAAGGCCAGATTTTGGATGGGTGCATAAGCAACTCTTCGGAAAACTCATCCACATCTTTAAAGAGAACATTTTGGCCAAAAATAGAGAGACTTTTGGAGTCCTGGAGGTTAGAAAGGATCCATTAATGCGTAGAAAGCTTGCTAGAGCGTATAACTATAAGGAACTCTTCAAGAAATTGTAAGAGTGGAGGGAAAGTGAGAGATTTCTTCCTCCTTACTACTTTGAAGAGGAATTCTGTGTGTTATAAAGAAAGGAAGAGATTCAGAGGAACTTTGAGGAGTGTTTTTGGGGAGAAATTTAGAGATAAGTTATTTACCTGTTGAGTTTGTATGAATTTGATTTTATATATGAATTCCAAGTTGTGTTGTGCTTTCCCCATGAGTTATGAGTAGTTTTATATGTCTTTCTCCTTGTCTCGAGATTTCTGAAATGGTGATTTGAATTGGTGAAGCCATGAAAATGTTTAAGAAATTGTGATGATCTTTTCACTTCGATCTTAATTTACTTTCAACCTGGCCAATTGATTTGTTAAAAGATTTTGAGTTTTACAGCTAAAGTGAAGATTATATCCAAGATTCAGGGAGGTCAAAGCCCTTGGAAGTTGGGTGCAAATAAATAGGGAAATATTACTATCGAGCGTAGAATTGAAGATTTTAGAGTGACTGACTAAAATTCCCAATTCGGTCCTATCGTTTGGGTGCTGAAATGTAGATGTTAGCCCTCAGGTGAGGGGAATGTGGGAGCTTCAAAGTGAGAGTCGGTATCCTCCCAGCATAGCCGCAGAATCAGTAACCGAGCATAAGATTAGTCAATGTTCTTTATGCCTGGACCAAAGGGTAAAGAATAGGTATGCTCCTATTTGACACAATATAAATTGAACTAATTCATTTTATCCATTCACTATAATTTTTTGGCAAGGAGAATGATGCTTTCTTATATATTGAATATCACAATTAAACGTTATTTTCTATAATTAGTTATTATCCAAATTATCTACTTATTTCAATTGCCTATTATTGACAGATAAGCAACTTGAACGTCGTAGTAGTTGAAGTATTACTTTTTATTAAATCTTAGTCCGTAGTATTTTGTTTGCCTATTAGTGACAGATAAGCAAATTAAACGTCGTTGTTGTGATTAAAGTATTGCTTTTCTAAGGTCTTAGTCCATAATTCTAAACTACCTCCTGTGGGATCGATATCTAGGACTCCATTAGAGCCCTATATTACTTGAGCAATATGTATACTTGTGTTGACATCGATATCTAAGATTTGCTTTTCTAAAATCTTAGTTCGTAGTTCTAAAGTTACTCCCTATGGGATCGATATCTAGGACTCTATTGGAGCCCTATATTACTTGAGTGATACATATACTTGCTGTGGGATCGATATCTAGGACTCCATTAGAGCCCTATATTACTTGAGCGATACATATACTTGTTCGATATCTAGGACTCCATTAGAGCCCTATATTACTTGAGCGATATGTATACTTGCGTTGACAAAGTATTACTTTTTATTAAGCCTTAGTCCGTAGTATTCTATTTATCCCTGTGGGATCGATAACCAGTATTGCTTTTCTAAAATCTTAGTTCGTAATTCTAAACTACTCCCTATGGGATTAATATCTATTATTACTTTTTATTAAGCCTTAGTCCATAGTATTTTATTTCTCCCTATGGGATCGATAACTAGATCCATTAGAGCCCTATATTACTTGAGCGATACATATACTTGCGTTGACAAATTTGACTTTAATATTATTAAATATTATATCTATACATCTTTATTAAATCAAACATCNGGTTAGGTGACATGTACAATGGATAAGGCCGGATTTTGGAGGGGTGTGTAAGCAACTCTTGGGAAAACTCATGCATATCTTTAAAGAGAACATTTTTGGCCAAAAATCGAGAAAAGAAGAGGGAAGAGAAGAGAAGAGGAGCAGACTTTTGGAGACCTGGAGGTTAGATAGGTTCCATTGAGCTTTGTAGAGCGTGTAATTGTGAAGAATTCTTCGAGAAATTGTAAGACTGGAGGGAAAGTGAGGGATTTCTTCCTCTTTGCTACTTTAAAGAGGAATTTTGTGTGTTGTAAAGAAAGGAAGACATTCAGAGGAACTTCGAGGAGTGTTCTTGGGGAGAAATTTAGAGATAGGTTATTTACTTTTTATAGTTTGTATGGCTTTGATTTCATTTATGAATTCCAAGTTGTGTTGTGCTTTCCCCATGAGTTTTGAGTAGTTTTCTCTGTCTTTCTCCTTGTCTCGAGATTTGTGAAATGGTGAAGCCATGAAAATGTTTAAGAAATTGTGATGATCTTTTCACTTCGATCTTCATTTACTTTCAATCTGCCTTATTGAATTACTAAAATATGTTAAGTTTTACAACTAAAGTGAAGATTACATCCAGGATTCAGGGAGGTCAAAGCCCTTGGAAGTTGGGTGCAAATAAATAAAGAAATATTACTATTGGGCGTAGAATTGAAGATTTTAGAGTGACAGAGTAAAATCCCCAATTCGGTCCTATCGTTTGGATGCTGATGTGTAGATGTTAGCCCTCAGGTGAGGGGAACGTTGGAGCTCCGAAGTGAGAGCCGATATCCACCCAGCCTAGCCGTAGAATCAGTAACCAAGCATAGGATTAGTCAATGTTCTTTTTGCCTAGACCAAAGGGTAATGAATATGTATGCTCCTATTTGGCACAATATAATTGAACTAATTCATTTTATCCATTCACAATAATTTCTTGGCAAGGAGAAGGATTCTTTCTTATATATTGAATATCACAATTAAACGTTATTCTCTATCCTTAGTTATTATCCAAAATTATCTACTTATTTCAATTGTCTATTAGTGACAAATAAGCAACTTGAGCATTGTTATAGTTGAAGTATTATTTTTTATTAAATCTTAGTCCGTAGTATTCTATTTCTCCCTGCGGGATCGATATCTAAGACTCCATTAGAGCCCTATATTACTTGAGTGATACGCATACTTGCGTTGACAATTGATTTTAACATTATTGAATAATATATCTATACATCTTTATTAAATCAAATATATATACATAAATNTGTCTATTAGTGACAGATAAGCAACTTGAACGTTGTTGTAGTTGAAGTATTACTTTTTATTAAATCTTTGTCCGTAGTATTCTATTTCTCCCTGTGGGATCAATATCTAGAACTCCATTAGAGTCCTATATTACTTGAGCGATACGTATACTTGCGTTGACAATCAACTTTAATATTATTGAATATTTTATATATACATCTTTATTAAATCAAACATATGTATATAAAGTCGTAGTCANTCATCAAATTCTTGTAATTGTTGATTTACAAAAAGGTCGGTCAAGTTTTTGGCGCCGTTGCTGGGGAGAATTTTAGGAGTAACGGACATATTAGAATTATTAAAAAGTTTTTACTTAATTTGCAATGTATCTATATATTTATATATTTATATTTTTATTTTTATTTATTTTACTAAGTACTAATTTTAAATTGTATGCGCAAATTTGGACCTGAAAATCTTATACCATACGATTTGGAATTAGAACGAACTGTTGGAAAAATTAGAAAATCAAAATGAAAACCTAGAAACTGTGATACAATGGAAAACATTATGAATCAACACCAACCTAGACCCTTAAGAGATTATGCAAATCCTACAGCAGATGAACGGAATAGAGAATGAACACCAACCTAGTCCCCTAAGAGATTATGCAAGTCCTACAGCAGATGAAATTCACTTATTCTATCTAAATTTTGTAGCTGCTAATTCATTTGAGTTTAAACCTGCTATTATCCAAATGGTACAAAACAATCAATTCGGAAGACCCATACGAGATTATGCAAATCCTACAACAGATGAAATTCACTTATCTATCCAAAATCCTGATGCCCCTAAGAGATTATGCAAATTCTACAGCAGATGAGATTCACTTATCTATCCAAAATCCTGATGTAGGTGCTATAGACCCCTAAGAGACTATGCAAATCCTACAGCAGATGAAATTCACTTATCTATCCAAAATCCTGATGTAGCCACTAATTCATTTGTCTACAACAGATGAAATTCACTTATCTATCCAAAATCTTGATGTAGCTTCTAATTCATTTGAGCTTAAATTTGAAATTCACTTATCTATCCAAAATCCTGATGTAGCTGCTAATTCATTTAAGCTTAAACCTAATCCAAATGGTACAAAACAATCAATTCAGAGGCACACCAAATGAAGATCCTAATTTACACCTCGCGGTACAAAACAATCAATTTGGAGGTACACCAAATGAAGATCCTAACTTACACCTCGCTAGTTCCTGCTATTATCCAAATGGTACAAAACAATCAATTCGGAGGTACACCAAATGAAGATCCGAATCACACCTTGCTAGTTTTTTTAGAACTATGTGCTACTTTTAAATATGATAGAGTCTCAAACGATGCTATTAGACTTAGATTTTTTCTTTTTCACTGAGGGATAAGGCTAAGATGTGGTTAATTAGCACCAGAATCTATTAGAACTTGGGGAGAACTTTCACAGAAATTTCTATCCAAATATTTTCTTAGACTTATGCTTTTTCCTTTTTCACTGAGGGATAAGGCTAAGATGTGGTTAAATTTGTTAGTAGTCTTAGACTTTTTCCTTTTTCACTGAGGGATAAGGCTAAGATGTGGTTAAATTTGTTAGCAAAGTTAGACTTTTTCCTTTTTCACTTAGGGATAAGACTAAGATGTGGTTAAATTTGTTAGCACATGTTAGACTTTTTCCTTTTTCACTGAGGGATAAGTCTAAGATGTGGTTAAACTCGTTAGCACCTGGATCTATTAGAACTTGAGGAGAACTTTCACAGAAATTTCTATCTAAATATTTCCCTCCATCCAAAACTACTAGAACTTGGGGAGAACTGAAGGCTAAGATGTGGTTAAATTTGTTAGCACCAGGATCTATTAGAACTTCGGGAGAACTTTCATTTTTTCACTTAGGGATAAGGCTAAGATGTGGTTAAATTCGTTAGCAGCTGGATCTATTAGAATTTGGGGAGAACAAATTTCTATCCAAATATTTCCCTTCATCCAAAACTGCTAAACTTAGAAATGACATAACATCGTTCTGTCAGTCCAAATATTTCCCTCCATCCAAAACTGCTAAACTTAGAAATGACATAACATCGTTCTATCAAATTGATGGAGAGTCAATATATGAAGCTTACAAATATTTCCCTCCATCCAAAACTGTTAAACTAAGAAATGACATAACATCGTTCTGTCAGAATGATGGAGAGTCAATATATGAAGCTTAGGAGTGATTTAAAGATCTTCTTAGGAAATGCCCTCATCATTTGTTACCAGAATGGTTAATAATTCAAACATTTTATAATAGATTAGTGGGATCTCTTAGATTGATTATAGATGCTGCGGCTGGTGGTNCATCTACATTACATGTTATTATATCTTCAGAATTAAATGATTTACAAGAACAAAGACTGATAGATACATTGAAAAGATATAAGAGAGCTTTTGGTTGGACCTTAGCATATATTAAAGGAATCAGTCCTTCGATCTGTATGCACATAATTATATTAGATGAACACTCTAACCCAATAGTTGATCCACAAAGGAGATTAAACCATATAATGAAATAAGTGTAAAAAAGGAAATTTTGAAATGGTTAGACACTAGAATTATATATCCTATTTCAGATAGTGCATGGGTAAGACCAATTCATTGGGTACCAAAGAAAGGAGGAGTGTTGACCTCATTTTTGGTTGAGGTGTAGTTTTTACCTCTTTAGTAGCCTAGGGTCTAGCCATAGAACTTTTCTTGTTGACTATTCCTAGAAAACTAGACATATAACCCTCACCATTAGAAATTCTACTCTCTTCTCCACTCAACTTGAAGTTCCACATGTTGCTCTCAACCTCTAGATACTTAATAGGTGGGGTCACTGTGGGGGAAACTCAGGATAAGTCACCCTTAGGATTGTTTGACCTTAAGGTTTACCTTGGGTATTGGTCTAGCTAAGGCATTCACTACACTCATCTACACTCACAATCACTCACAACCCTAAACTCAAATTTCCACTCAAATTTCTAACCACACTTATCTGTACCGACAATCACTCACAACCATGAACTTAAATTTCTAGCCTAGATCCCTTATCTTTTGGGATACTCATGTAGATGGTCCCCTAAACCTATTAGCCCTAGGGCTATGGTTTGGCTAATACCACTATGTAGAGGACCCAAAATGGGGTTCTCATTGGTCCATGCCTTATTGGTGATGCTTGGTACCCCAAATTACCAAAATACCACTCTTGGACCCAAAATTTCAAAAATTCCAAAAATTCCCAGAAAATCCCAATAAATCCCAAATATTACTAATTTCATTTTTATTGACTACCACATGACCCAATTTGGCCAATTTAACCATCTTTAAGCAAAATCCCCAAATTGCCCTTTAAAGACCCAAATTTCCCCAAATCCAACTCAAATGTCCACCAATTTGATCTCAATTGACCACAATTACAGCTCCAAACTCAAATTCACTTTTGATATGATCAAACTAAACTAAATCCAAGCTTAATTGGTCCATGATTTGAGCCCAATTTTGATTTGGGTCAAAGCCCTAATTTTCACCCATATGACCTAATCTCACCAAATTGAACCCATAGCCTAGTTAATTGGCCTCAATTAATGTTGTAAAATCTTTATTTAATCTCACCAAATTGAACCCATAGCCTAGTCAATTGGCCTCAATTAATGTTGAAAAATCCTTATTACATTCTTATACATCAAAATCAAGCATCAATTGACATTGTTGAAGTTTCAAATCGATTTGATTTTTGGCCTAAATCCAAAATTCCCAAATTTAGCCCCAAATTTGCTAAGTCCCCAAATTTCACCCACCCTAAATCCAAAATTCCCAAATTTAGCCCCAAATTGGCTAAGTCCCCAAATTTCACCCAATTGATAGTCTTAACCTCCAAATTGGCATCCAATTCATGTTGCAAACTCTTCATGAGGTCCCTATTGACCATTTATAACAATCAATTTGGACTTAGCCCAAGGCTAACCCAAGCTAGACCCAAGCCTAGCCCAACATGAC
>JXCR01142998.1:49604-60942 GCA_002079205.1 Phalaenopsis hybrid cultivar | reverse complement strand
TAGCCCAACATGACAAAATTGATTAAAGTTCAAAATTCCTTCAAATTGACCCCCCAATTGAACTCAAAACCATTTCCATCCTTCACCAAAGTTGTTACTTGTGATCATATACACCAAATGTAATAATTATTTGGGCCAATTATCCATTCTTCACCAAAGTTGTTCCTTGTGATCATCTACACCAAATGAAACAATAAATTGAGCCAATTGGGGCTAACCTAGCCCAAACCCAAGTTTTGGTCATTTGCACCCACTTGGACCCATACACTAAATATGACCTAACCACCTTAAAGCCACCAAATTAACTCCACCTTAGCCATTAGTTGGACTTAGTGACCAATCCAAACACCATGAAACCACCCAAATAAAGCCATGGACCAAAGGTCCCCCAAATTAAGGGATCTTATTTCCAAAAATGCACATGCTTAAGATATCTTTGACAAATCCAGGCACATTTGCATTAAATTGTTGTCATGGATTCCTCTGGATGCCCTGAGCACCTAGCCACCTCCCCCTGGCCGGCCGGCCAGCCTAATGGTCAGAAAAGCCCAAAACCGATAGCCACCCCCATGGCACCTCACCCAAATCAAACCTAGAGGCCAGCTCATCCAAATGAAACTATGGAGCTCCCCTGCCCTCCACCTAAGCACCCCATTACACCCTTTAATTGGCCATGACAGCCACCATAACCCCATTTTTATAAAAGGCCACCTCCATGTCCGTTGAACGTGGTGTTGAAATTTTCTTAGAGAGTCCTCTCCAAACTTCACACAGAGCTTCCTTAAGATCCCCTCAGTGCATTCCAACCATTTTCCCTCACCCATTCCCATTGCTGGAGCTCAATTTTGAGCTTGAAACCCTGCCGGAAACCAGGACAGAACCCAACACACCTCCACACTCCACCAAACTTCAATCTCTTGTGCCCACACCTTCACAATAGTGAAATAAACCAAAGGCACACCCCACCAAACTTCAATTGCTTGTGCCCACACCTTCACAAGAGTGAAAGAAGCCAGAGCCCTTTCAAATCCCCCTTCCACAGAGCCTCTACCATAGCTCTAGACCAACACTTGAAATCGAGCTTGGTCGGATTCATACCTAGGACTTATACCAAGACCAAGGACTCAATCCCTAGCCTCCTTGGTCCCCAACGAACGTGTCGAGCACCTCTAATTGAAGCCTCCCTTCTCAGAGCAAAGGTATAAAACTCATCCTCCTCCCAAGCTTATTTTGATTCTTCATTTAGTTAAACTTGATTTCATGTCATCTTAACCATATGGATGTGTTCGTCTCACTTAGACAAGTCCATAGGATCAAACCCGAAGTGATTTGGTTGAGTCTAGGCCGAGATCTTAAGGTTTTAGTGTGGACGGGCACGGGATCATTCTATCGGGGACGATGACGGGGAGCCGTTTGATCGAGCGTGTATCAAATGGACAGGGGAGATCGAGTCGGACAACACTTCGGGACATAAATAGCGGGCAGAGTCAGCAAGCTACGTGGACGGCGACGTCCAACCAGAGTGCGCCACAAATACCTTGGAAGCTGCCTAGGATCTAGTCAGCACGCGTTTGTCGGCGTTATTTCGGGGATGGTTTGTGGGGTTGCCCGGAAGAAGCTGTCGGTCATCAGAATCGAAATCCCGTCGCCAGCTTTGGAAGGACGTTAAAGTATGAAATCAAACTGACCCCATAGTTTTCATAGTTTAAAATGAAAGAGCACTGTACCTCAAATCCTGTATCTATCCCGAAGGATAAACACAAGACTTGAGGATGAGGCTCGGTCAAATAAACTAAGGAAATTATGACGTCCGTTTAGTCTGCGAAATCTTTATATTTTCCGACAAGTTCCCCTATTTAATATAAACTTGGTCTGCAAAACCTTTGTATTTGCCGACAAGTTCCTCTATTTAATATAAAAGATTAAATAGATATATTAAGCTGGGTTCGGACATGCTTCCTATAAGGGCAAGCCCCTATAGTTAATTACATCCCAAATGACCAAAGTCACCTAAGACGACTCTCGGTAAAAATCTGGAAATAATATCTTCAAGGAATTTCAAAGAGTAGGACTCTTCAATGAAAATCGACACCTAAGAAGACTCTCGATAAAAATCAGGAAATACTATCTTCAAGGAGTTTCAAAGGGTAGGACTTTTCAATGAGATCGGACATAGAGGTGTGAAAGGGGATTGGTTCAAATTTAGAACATTTTATTGTAGAATCCAAAGGAGGAGGGTGAAAGGAGATTGGTTCAAATTTGGAACATTTTATTGTAGAAAAAGGAAGAGGAACTAGGGGTTGTCATGGATCCAGAGGAGAACCTCGGTGACTTCCCAAGCTATTTCCAAAGGAAGAAGAACTAAGGGTTGTCATGGATCCAGAGGAGAACCTCGGTGACTTCCCAAGTTTTCCTAATGTTTGGCTTCAGTTTTAAGGATAAATATTTAAATGTTTCATCCTGCAAACTTTATTATTTAGGGATTACATTCGTGTGAAATGATCATACAAATATCCTGATCCTGTCAATTTCATTATTTAGGGCTTACATTCATGTGAAATTATCGCACAAATAGCCTGAATTGAGGATTTAGGTCGTGACGAACGACAACCTCGGAATCCTAAGACGAGTTAGGGCTTATATTGTACAACAGAGCTATACAAAGGCCTAAAGATGTTTTATTAGTTAGGGATTACATTTGTGTGAAATGATCACACAAATAGCCTGGAAGATGTGAGAGAGGTCGTGACAAACGACAACCTCGGAATCCTAAGACGAGTTAGGGCTTATATTGTATAACAGGTCGTGACAAACGACAACCTCAGAATCCTAAGACGAGTTAGGGCTTATATTGTATAGCAGGGTTATGCAAAGTCCTAAAGATAAGGTGAGGATTTACGTTGTATAAGCAAGCAACTTCAAAGTCCTATGACTTTGTTGTTTAATTCTAAAAGGTGAGGATTTAAGTTGCATAAGCAAGCGACCTCAAAGTCCTATGGCTTTGTTGTTTAAGTCTAGGATTTATGTTGCATAAGCAAGCAAACTCGAAGTCCTATGGCTTTGTTGTTTAAGTCTAAGGAATACGTTGCATAAGCAAGCAACCTTGAAGTCCTATGACTTAGTTGTTTAAGTCTAAGGAAGGAGAGCTGGGGAAGACAGGTTTTGCTGTTGAAGATGGTCATGCTGCCCACCATGCTAGCTCCAAGCACCTGCCGCGATGAGTTTGAGTTATCGAGTTTGTCAAGTTATAATATCAAGTCAGGTGGCCGTATGGTTGAAGTTCTTTAAATTATATGAGAGCATATTAAAGTTGATTAGAGTACACCGGTTAGGATCCTACGGTTCCCTCGTTCCGGTATCACTATTTTCTATTGGATTCACTTTGTCCAATTGAACTAACTAAACTCAACTTAATGAGTTCCATAATTTCATTTAAACCATGGGAAACCTCGTTAGCAACTATAGGTTATCTCCTCCGAGGGATTTCCGATCATCCAATAGAGACATATTAATTTAGTTGAAGTTGTGGTTTTGTGTGATGTTTGTGATTAAATTTTGAGTTGTTTTATATTTTGAATGTTGTGGCGGTGAATTTTATCTTGGTTGATTTTTAATTTTGGTTTTGGTTATGGTTAACATGCAAATTTATGTAGGTAAATGCAAGCATGAAACTGTCGGCGTTATTTCGGGGATTGGTTTGTGAGGTTGCCCGTAAGAAGCAGTCGGTCGCTGGAATCAAAATCCCATCGCCCGCTTCGGAAGGACGTTGAAGTATGAAATCAAACTGACCTCATATTTTTATAGTTTAAAATGAAAAAGTATTGTACCTCAAATCTTGTATANAGCACTGTACCTCAAATCCTGTATCTATCCCGAAGGATAAACACAAGACTTGAGGATGAGGCTCGATCAAATGAACTAAGAAAAGAATGACGTCTGTTTGGTCTGCAAAGCCTTTGTATTTTCTGACAAGTTCCCTTATTTAATATAAAGGATTAAATAGGGTTTATATTAAGTTGGGTTCGGACATGCTTCCTATAAGGGCAAGACCCTACAGTTAGTTACATCTTAAATGACCAAAGCCACATAAGAAGACTCTCGATAAAAATCAAGAAATTTCATCTTCAAANCAAATCCTGTATCTATCCCGAAGGATAAACACAAGACTTAAGGATGAGGCTCGATCAAATAAACTAAAGAAACTATGACGTCCGTTTGGTCTGCGAAACCTTTGTATTTTCAAATTTGGAACATTTTATTGTAGAATCCAAATGAGGAGAAACTAGGGATGTCATAGATCCAGAGGAGAACCTCAGTGACTTCCCAAGCTATCCTAATGTTTGGCTTTAGTTTTGAGGAGAAATATTTAAGTGTTTTATCCTGCCAATTTTATTAGTTAGGGCTTACATTCGTATGAAATGATCACAAAAATATCCTGAAAGATGTGAAGATTTAGGCCGTGTCAAACGACAACCTTAGAATTCTAAGAAGAGTTAGGGCTTATATTATATAGCAAGGCTATACAAAGACCTAAAGATAAGGTGAGGATTTACGTTGCATAAGCAAGCAACTTTGAAGTCTTATGGCTTTGTCATTTAAGTCTAAGGAAGGAAGATTGGTTTATCTGGGGAAGACAGGTTTTGTTGTTGAAGATGGTCGTGTTGCCCACCATGCTAGCTCCAAGCTCCTTGCCGTGACAATTTTGAGTTATCTAGTGTGTCAAGTTATAATGTCAAATCAGTTGGCCATATGGTTGAAGTTCTTGAAATTTTATGAGGGCATATTAAAGTTGATTAGAGCGACACCAACGGTTCCCTCGTTCCGGTATCACTATTTTCTATTGGATTCACTTAGTCCAAATGAACTTACCAAATCCCTCGTTCCGGCATCACTATTTTCTATTGGATTCACTTAGTCCAAATGAACTTATCAAACGCATCTTTAAATTTTATGAGGTCATATTAAAGTTGATTAGAGCGACACCAGTTAGGATCCTACGGCTCCCTTGTTCCGGCACCACTATTTTCTATTGGATTCACTTAGTCCAAATGAACTTACTAAACACAACTTAATGAGTTCCATAATTTCATTTAAACAGTGGGAAGCCTCGTTAGCAACCGTAGGTTGCCTCCTTCGATGAATTCCCGATCATCCGATAGAGACATCTTAGTTTAGTTGAAGTTATGGTTTTGTGTGATGTTTGTTATTAAACTTTGAGTTGTTTTATATTTTGAATGTTGTGGCTGTGAATTTTATCTTGGTTGATTTTAGTTTTGGTTCTCATTATGGTTATGTGGCTATCCTGATGGTTTTAGTTTTCATGCAGGGTGACATTGTTGTTTACCATGCAAATTTGCAGGTATAAAAGTACAGTATGAAAGTGCAAGAAAGACAACGCTGAAAACTGTAAAAACTGGCGAGTCTTCTCGTTCCACCACCTGAAACTTAAAATGCATGTTAAGGCAGTTTATGAAAGAACAGGAAAGGTAAAATTTTGGAAATTTTCCTAACCCTACGTCATATCTTGGCGGGTCCTTAGAAGTTTAATTAAGGATGATTTCATTGAGTGAAGAATATTAAGTTTAATAGACCTCTAAGGTATCCAACAAGTTAGGAGGGGGAAGCAAGTTNTCCCAAAGGATAAACACAAGACTTGAGGATGAGGCTCAATCAAATAAACTAAAGAAAGTATGACGTCCGTCTAGTCTGCAAAACCTTTGTATTTGCCGACAAATTCCCCTATTTAATATAAATGATTAAATACGATTTATATTAAGCGGGATTCAGACATGCTTCCTATAAGGGCACGCCCCTATAGTTAATTACATCCTAAATGACCAAAGTCACTTAAGAAGCTTCAAGGAATTTCAAAGGGTAGGACTCTTCAAAGAAATCGGACGTAGAGGTGTGAAAGGGGATTAGTTCAAATTTGGAACATTTTATTGTAGAATTCGAAGGAAGAAGAATTAGGGGTTGTCATGGATCCAAAGGAGAACCTCGGTGACTTCCCAAGCTATCCTAATGTTTGGCTTTAGTTTTGAGGAGAAATATTTAGGTGTTTGTTGACCTCACTTTTGGTTGAGGCCTAGAAACTTCTTTAGTAGCCTAGGTCTATCCATTGGACTTTCCTATTGACTAGTCTTAGAAAACTAGAAAAGGTACCCTCACCATTAGAAATTCAAAACTCTTCTCTTTACTCAACTTGAAATTCCACATATTGACCTTAACCTCTAGCATTTAGTAGGTAAGATCATTATGAGAGAATTCAAGAAGAGTCCCTGTAGGATTACTTGGCCTTAGGATTGACCATGGGTGTTGGTTTGGAGTTAGGGTACACAATATACTCACAATACCCTGGCTAAAACCAATACATAAGAACCAAAAATGGAGATTCCATTGATCCATGGTTCATTTAGAATGGATATTTATCCAATTCTACTTGAAATACTAATCTTGGGTCTTTTGTCCACACACTTCGAAATTACTTAATTGCCCATGAGACCCAACTTTGGCTAAAATTCCTAAATTCGCCAAAATACCCAAAATTGATCAAAACCCATTTCAAACACCTTGGATACATCCAAATTTGTCAAAATACCCAAATTTATCAAAACTCATTTCAAACGTTTCAATACATTCAAATTTGCCAAAACTGACAAAAATGCTGATCAAAACACATTTCAAACATCTTGAATAATCTAAATTTGCCAAAATTGACAAAAATTTCCAAAAATGGCCAAATTACCAAGATACCCCTCCATGACCCAAAAATCCAAAAATTTCAAAAATTCTTAAAAAATCCCAATTACCAAGATGCCCCTCCATGACCCAAAATCCAAAAATTCTAAAAATTCAAATTTCCAAAAATGACCAAATTACCAAGATACCCCTCCATGACCCAAAATCCAAAAATTCTTCCAAAAATGACCAAATTACCAAGATACCCCTCCATGACCCAAAATCCAAAAATTCCAAAATTCCAAAAATGACCAAATTACCAAAATACCCCTCCATGACCCAAAATCTAAAAATTCCAAAAAATTCAAAAATGACCAAATTACCAAGATACCCCTCCATGACCCAAAAATCCAAAAATTCCAAAAATTCTTAAAAAATCCCAATAAATCCAAAATATTACCAATTTCATTTTATCCAACTACACCCTAGTCCAATTTGGTAAATTTGACCATCTTTGACAAAACCCCCAAATTAGCCCCAATATTGGCTAACACCCCAAATCTCAACAATTGAATGCCTTAGATCTCAAATTGGCATTCAATTTTTGTTGAAAATCCTTTATAAGGTCATTTTTGACCAAATACAACAATCAATTTGAGTTTAGCTTAAAGCTAGCTCAAGTTTGACCCAAATTTGACCCTTAAGGGCTTAATTTAGGTCTAAACCCAAACCCATCAAAATCCATACAAATTGACCATCAAATCAACTTCAAAACAACTCTCATCCTTCATGAAAGTTGTTCATCATGATGTTTTACATCAAATAAAATAAGTAATTTGGACTTAGCCCAAAGCTAGCCCAAGTTTAACCCAGGTTTAGTCCTACATGCATAACTTAGGTCTAAATCCAAACCCATCAAAATCCACCCAAATTGATTACCAAATCAACTTCAAAACAATTTTCATCCTTCATGAAAGTTGTTCATTATGATGTTTTAGACCAAACAAAACAATCAATTTGGACTTAGCCCATGGCTAGCCCATGATTGACACAAACTTAGCCCAACATGCTTAAAATGGGTCCAAAACCAAAAATCCACAAAATTGATTAACTAATTGACCTCAAAATGACTTTCACCCTTCATGACAGTTATTTCTCATGGTCTTCTACACTAAATTCCATAGTTAATTGGGCCAATTGACATGTCTAAACTAGCCCAAACACAAGATTTGGCCATATGCACCTTCTTGGACTTAAGGTCAAATCCAAATCAATTAACATGCACCTTTTTGGACTTATGGTCAAATCCAAATCAATTGAGCTTGGTATGATCAAATGAGCCTTACCATGACTCACCTTAGACTCTAGGGTTGAGTTTAAAGCCAGTCATTAACCCATGGTTAGTCTTGATATTTATCCCACGGGTAAAATTTTAAGAAAAAAGTGTAAAGAGATAAGGAGGGGGTTAAATCAATGTACTTGCTATACCACATGTTCAAAACTTTTAAAGAGATAATAAAGAGGTTAAACCAATGTACTTGCCATACCACATGTCCATACCAAGAGATAATAAGAAGGTTAAATCAATGTACTTGCCCTAACACATGTCCACACCCTATGGTGTTGATCATCATAAGCTTTAACCATGGTCCAAGCCTTGGTTAGCCACCTTAACCCAAGCTAAAGTCTTGGAAGAGATAATGAAGAGGATAAATCAAAGACACATGGTCCATACCCTATAATGCCATTTTGCTGCCGCACATCAAAGCTTTAACCATGATCCAACCCTTGGTTAGCCACCTTAACCCAAGCTAAAATCCAAAAAACCGTAATGAAGAGGTTAAATCAAAGACACATGTCCATACCCTATGGTGCCATTTTTACTGAGCATCATGAGCACTTGCAATAACACATGTCCATACCCTATGGTGCCATTTTTACTGAGCATCATAAGCTTTAACCATGGTCCAAGCCTTGGTTAGCCACCTTAACCCAAGCTAAAGCCCAAAACCGTGAGCCCCCACAAGGTTAAAACCCAAACTCATGCCAAGAAGCCACCTCAGCCCAAATTTAACTCAGAGCTCCTCTGCTTGACACCGAAGCAGTGAGGCTAACCCCTCAATTGGCCAGCCAAGCAACCACATGGCCAATTTCTATAAAAATCCACCCCACGACCATGAATAGTTGTGTGGTAAAAAATTTTCACTAAGGCCTTTCAAACTCGTTTGAGAGCTTCCTTGAGAGACCCTTAGCACATTTCAATCGACTTCCCCCTCTCAAATCCACCATGGCAAGCCAATTTTGAGCTCAAATCCTTGCCTGAAACCAAGACAAATTCCAATCCCAACCTACACAGCACCAAACTCCAAATTGATTGGTCCTACAACTTCACAACAGTGAAAGAAGCCAAAGCCCCATCCAATTCCCCTTCCACAGAGCCTCTACCGTAGCTTAATTGGTAGAAACCCACTTCACCTTGTCAAATTATAGGACAAAAAAAATATATGTATGCATAATTACCATAATTATCAAAATTTTGGAAACTTCATGACTTTTGAATTTGGGGTATAATTTTGGAAATCAATGATTTCACACCCTTGTTTGATAATTAAAATGATCTTGATAATGATCACTTAAAGTTCTGAATCCTTTCAAAAATCAATGCTTACACTACTTAGGTCTAAAGGACTTAGTAGTAAATTTAAGCTNAATTTAATTTATATAATTATTTTTATGCAAAAATAGGATTTTTAAAAGAAAATTCCTAACTTGACCAAGGTATATTATAATCCCTTGAAATTTTAACAGGAGGTAGACATAGACCAGAGGAGCTTTTGGATCAAATTTCACAATTTTTTGAATTCTCTGTGATTTATTAGGATTATTTTAAGTTCTGGGTTATTTAATAAAAATAAAATATTTTAAGTGTTGAAAATAAAATTTTATATTTTTCTAATTTTTCCTTCTTTATTGAATTAAGTTTTGTATTTTTGAAAGATCTCCCTAAGGTCAGAGAACTCAGAGGAGAAAACTTTATATTTTTCTGATTTTTCTTTGATTTATTGATCAAAGGAGCAAATTTTATATTTTTCATATTTTTCTTTGATTTATTGAAATTATTTTAGTGATTTTAGCCTTTTAAAAATTATTTTTTAAGCTTTGAAATTCAATATCTTTATTTAGAAAATCAGGAGGAGAAGATTTTATATTTTTTTGAATTTTATTTGATTTATTGGCATTATTTTTAGTGAAAATTCAGCCTTTTAAAAATTATTTTAAGCTTTAAAATTCAATATCTTTATTTAGAAAATCAGGAAAAAATATTTTCATTGTTCCTAGGTGATTAGAAAATAATTTAGAATATTTTCATGAGTTTTATTATTTTTATGATTTTTATGATTTTTTAATTATTAGGAAGCAATTTAGAACATTTCCATGAGTTTTATTATTGTTGTGATTTTTATGGATTTTTAATTATTCAAATATTTAAAATAGGCCAAAAATTAAGTTTTTATTTTAAATATTATTTTATTTTTAGAAAACACCCCTGGTCACAAAGAACTCAAAAAACTAAGTTTTATAATATATTTTTTAAAAATCATTTAAATGTTAAGTGTGGTATTTATCTTTAAAAAATCAATTTAAGTTATTAAATAGACTCAAAATATTTTGAAAATTTTATGAGGAGTTCTCTAGATTATAAATCACAATGGAGATAAAAAATCAAGTCATTTAAATATTTATATTTTCCAAAATCAATTGTCTTAGTGATTCAGTATTTGAAAAATTTAAGGATGTTTTAAATGACTTGACCCATGAAATTATTTCCAAAGGTTTCTCTGGTCATGGTAAACTTTTCAAAATTTTCTTAGAATTTAATAACCAATATTCTAATTTCCATGATTATCTTAAGGAAATAATGTGAAATAACTTGAAAAATATGGATCTCTATATAGGAACCTCATCTGACTTTGGAAAAATCAGAGAATGTTCCCCCTTACAGAGGCTACAATATGTAAAAATTTCAAGTCAAGGTGATGTGTCAATATGCATGGAGAATCAGATGATTCCAGATAGTATTTAATTAATTAAAAATATTTTATGCATCAAATGGGCTTGAATACTATTCCACATTATTCTCTTCTGTTCACTGAGCAAGAAGTTTTTTTTATTTTATTTTTGTGATNGGTGGAGTGTGGAGGTGTATTGGGTTCTGTCCTGGTTTCCAGCAAGGTTTCAAGCTCAAAATTGGGCTCCGGTAAGGGGGATGGGTCAGGAAAGATGGTTGGAATGCAATGAGGGGATCTTAGGGAAGCTCTGTGTGAAGTTTGGAGAGGCTCTCTAAGAATTTTTCAGCACTTTTCAACGAGGGATCTTAGGGAAGCTCTGTGTGAATTTTGGAGAGGCCTCTCTAAGAAATTTTCAGCACTTAGTTCAATGGCCATGGAGGCGAACTTTTATAAAAAATGGGGTTATGGTGGCTGTCATGGTCAATTAGGAGGTGTAATGTGGTGCTTAGGTGGAGGGCAGAGGAGCTCCATAGTTTGATTTGGATGAGCTGTCCTCTAGGTTTGANTTTAATGCAAATGTGCTTGGATTTGACAAAGATATCTTAAGCATGTGCATTTTTGTAAATAACATCCCTAAATTTGGGTTAGCT
>JXCR01142998.1:27412-42215 GCA_002079205.1 Phalaenopsis hybrid cultivar | reverse complement strand
CTTGACCCATAAAATTATTTCCAAAGGTTTCTCTAGTCATGGTGGACCTTTTAAAATTTTCTTAGGATTTTATAATCAATATGCTAATTTCCATGATTATCTTAAAAAAATAATGTGAAATAACTTGAAAAATATGGGTCTCTGTATAGGAAGCTCCTTTGACCTTGAAAAAATCAGAGAATATTTCCCCTAATAGAGACCAAACATGTCAAAATTCCAAGCCAAGGTGATGTGCCATTATGCATGAAGAATCAAATGATTCAAAATAGTGTTTAATTAATTAAAAATAAAATATGCACCAAATCGACTTGAAATTTATGTCACATTGTTTTCCTTTGCTCACTAAGCAAGATGATATTTTTATTTTATTTTTGTGATTTTTCTACACAAAGTTATGAATTTTCTAAGTTATGGGTATTTAAATATATAAGAAAAAGCCCTATTTATCTATTTAAACCGCACGTGCTGACTAGATCCTAGGCAGCTCCGAAGGCATGCCTGGCGCACTCTAGTTGAACGCCGCCGTCCACATAGCTTGCTGACTCGACCCGTTGTTTATGTCCCGATGCGCTATCCGGCTGGATCTCCCCCGTCTGTTTGATACACGCTTGATCGAACGGCTCCCCGTCATTGTCCCCGATAGAATGATCCCATGCCCGTCCACACTAAAACCCTAAGATCTCAGCCTAGACTCAACCAAATAACTTCGGGTTTGATCCTATGGACTCGCCTAAGTGAGACGAACACATTCATACGGCTAATGTACCATGAAATCAAGCCTAAGTAAATGGAGTATCAAAATAAGCTCGGGAGAAGGAGAAGTTTTATGCCTTTGCTATGAGAAGGGAGGCTTGGATCAGAGGTGCTCGACATGTTTGTTGGGGTCTAAGGAGGCTAGGGATTGAGTCCCTAGTGTTGGTGTAAGGCCTAGGTATGAATTTGACCAAGTTCGATTTCAGGTGTTGGTCTAGAGCTATGGTAGAGGCTCTGTGGAAGGGGGATTTGATGGGGCTTTGGCTTCTTTCACTCTTGTGAAGGTGTGGGCACAAGAAATTGAAGTTTGGTGGAGTATGGAGGTGTATTGGGTTCTGTCCTGGTTTCATACAGTGTTTCAAGCTCAAAATTGAGCTCCGACAATGGGAATGGGTGAGGGAAAATGGTTGGAATGCACTGAGGGGATCTTAGGGAAGCTCTGTGTGAAATTTGGAGAGGCCTCTCTAAGAAAATTTCAGCACTTAATTTAACGGCCATGGAGGTGGCCTTCTATAAAATTGGGGTTATGGTGGCTGTCATGGCCAATTAGGAGGTGTGNTTGTGAAGGTGTGGGCACAAGAAATTGAAGTTTGGTGGAGTATGGAGGTGTATTGGGTTCTGTCCTGGTTTCATACAGTGTTTCAAGCTCAAAATTGAGCTCCGACNTTTTGGGCTTTTCCGGCCACTAGGTTGGCCTGCCGGCCAGGGGGAGGTAGCTAGGAGCTCAGGGAACCTAGAGGAATCCATCACAACAATTTACTGCAAATGTGGTTGGATTTGGCAAAGATATCTTAAGCATGTGCATTTTTGGAAATAAGATCCCTTAATTTGGGGATGGATTTGGCAAAGATATCTTAAGCATGTGCATTTTTGGAAATAAGATCCCTTAATTTGGGGGACCTTTGGCCCATGGCTTGCTGGCCGGCCAGCCAGGGGGAGGTGGCTAGGAGCTCAGGGAACCCATAGGAATCCATGACAATGATTTAGCAAAGATATCTTAAGCATGTGCATTTTTGGAAATAAGATCCCTTAATTTGGGGGATCTTTGATCTATGGCTTGATTTAGGTGATTTCATCATGTTTGGACTGGTCACTAAGTCCAACTAATGGTTGTGGTGGCGTTAATTTGGTAGCCTTAGGGTGGTTAGGTCACATTTAGTGCATGGGTCCAAGTGGGTGCAAATGACCAAAACTTGGGTTTGGTTTAGGCCAGCCATGTCAATTGGCCCAATTTATTATTGCATTTGGTGTAGATGATCATAGGGAACAACTTTGGTGAAGGATGGAAGTGGTTTGAGTCCAACTGGGGGGTCAACTTGAAGGAATTTTGAACTTTAATCAATTTGGTCATGTTGGGCTAGGATTGGGTCTAGCTTGGGTTAGCCTTGAGCTAAGTCCAAATTTATTATTGTAAATGGTCAATAGGGACCTCATAAAGAGTTTTCAACATGAATTGGATGCCAATTTGGAGGTTAAGGCAATCAATTGGGTGAAATTTGGGGACTTAGCCAATTTGAGGCTAAATTTGGGAATTTTGGATTTAGGCCAAAATCGAATGGATTTGAAACTTCACCAAGGTCAATTGATGGTTGAATTTGATGTATATGAATGTTATCAAGATTTTACAACATCAATTGTGGCCAATTAACTAGGCTGTGGTTTCAATTTAGTGAGGTAAAGATTTTGCAACATTAATTGAGGCCAATTGACTAGGCTATGGGTTCAATTTGGTCAGATGAAGATTTTTCAACATTAATTGAGGCCAATTGACTAGGCTATGGGTTCAATTTGGTGAGATTTGATTTTTCAACATCAATTGAGGCCAATTTACTAGGCTATGGGTTCAATTTGGTGAGATTAGGTTCACATGTCAAAATTGGGGTTTTGACCCAAATCAAAATTGGGCTCAAATCATGGACCAATTGAGCTTGGATTGGGTTTATTTTGGTCATATAAAAATTGAATTTGAGTTTAGGATTGGAATTATGGTCAATTGAGATCAAATTGGTGGACTTTTATGTTGGATTTGGGGAAATTTGGGTCTTTAAAGGGCAATTTGGGGGTTTTGGTTAAAGATTGTAAAATTGGCCAAATTGGGTCATGTAGTAGTTGAGAGAAATGCAATTAGGAATATTTAGGATTTACTGAGATTTTCTGGGAATTTTTGGAATTTTTGGGATTTTGGGTCCAAAATGGGTATTTTGGTAATTTCGAGATGGGTATTTTGGTAGATTTGAGGTACCAAACATCACCAAGAAGCCATGGACCAATGACAACCCCATTTTGGGTCCTCTACGTAGCGGTCTTAGCCAAACTATAGCCCTAGGGCTAGTAGTTTTAGGAGACCATCTACATGAGTATCCTAAAAGATCAAGGGATCTAGGCTAGAAATTTGAGTTCAGGGTTGTGAGTGATTGTGAGTGTAGATGAGTGTAGTGAATTCCTTAGCTCCAGACCAACACCCAAGGTCAACCCTATGGTCCAGCAATCTTAAGGGTGACTCATCCTGAGTTTTCCCCACAGTGACCCCACCTACTAAGTATTTAGAGGTTGAGAGCAATGTGTGGAAATTCAAATTGAGTAGAGAAAAGTTTGAAATTTCTAATGGTGAGGGTTCCTTGTCTAGTTTTCTAGGAATATTCAATAGGAAAAGTCCTATGGCTAGACCCTAGGCTACTGGAGAGGAAAAGCTAAACCTCAATCAAAATCGAGGTCAACACTCTTTTGAGGATCAGCCCTGGGTTTACAGTTCCCTTCCATATGAATTCTATGCATACAAATTAAAGGAGAGATCCCCTTAATATCAAAAATTTTCCATCCAAAGGCTTTATTATAATTCTTCAAAGTTTTTATTAAACCCATTTCTTCTTCTGTAGTTAATTTTGAGGAATTTATAACAGGTAATGTTGAGGAATCACCTAAAAAGGCATATTTTAAATGTTCAGGAAGTAACTTCAACACAAGTTCAAGAGGTTTTTCAATCGATGGACAAAAAGATTTATCTTTTTCTATCGTGTCCAAAACTTCACAAATTTCTTAAACATAATTCAAATCTTCATTATAAAAATCTTCAAATTGATCTAATTCCTCTTCTTGCTCGTGTTCCAACTCTTTCATGTAAGATTTTTCTTCATAAGTTATTTTGAAATGGAATTCACTCAGATATCTTATCACATCGATTCTGTAACATTCATCATCTTTACCTTTTGTAGGATATTTCATTGATTTTGAAATATTAAATGTAACTGTCTGATCATTGACACGCATAGTCAATTCCCCTTTCTACACTTCTATCATTTCTCTTCCTGTAGCTAGGAAAGATATCCACAAAATGATAGGTATCTCCTTATCTTACAACTTATCTAACATGATGAAATCAACATGAAAGATAAATTAATTCACTTTCACTAAGAAATCTTCTATAACTTCTTTAGGATATGTTATTGAATGATCTGCTAACTGTAGAGTTACAGTAATTTGGGATCTTTCTGCTAATCCCATTATTTTAAATCAACAAATGGAATATTAATTATAAGCTTCTTAAAAATTTTCAAAAATTTTGAAAATTATTTATCCAATTTTTATTGACAATGTCTCTGGGGAAATGGAGGTGGTGGGTAATTTTAAGTGAAGAAATAGGTCTCTCTAAACATTTCGGAGCATCCCCTTCAGGCTTTTTAATTTCATCTCTCTCTACTTAAAATCTCTTTTTGAACTCTATCTTTGAACTCTCTTCCGCTTCTAAGCTAAACGACTTTTACTTGCTCTTTATTATGGTCTTTTAGATCTACTTCTTTATTAATAGAAAGTATTCCTTGGGATCATTTATTTAATGAATTTTCTATTTGTCCCATTTGATTCTCAATATTTCTTATTGTAGCTCCTTGACTTTGTAACTGATTTCCTATTTGTAACAACACTTCCTCTAGAGACAACTTTTTCTCAATCATATTTAAATGTAACACGTAATTCTAGAAAATTGGCAAGATGTAAATTTGGTGATCCCCTAAACTGATTATTTGATACCATTTGGATAATAACGGGTTTAAATTCAAATGACTTGGAAACTACAGTAGGTTCTTGAATACTACAATGAAGTTTATCCACCGGGTTTGCATAATCTCTTAAAGGTCTGAACTCTTGATTAATTTTAGCATTTTGATTATTTTGATTTTGTCATTTCTTGAAATTTATGATTTTTTTTAGTAATTTTAAGTTTTTAAAATTTTCTAAATGTTCTTTCTAATTCAGAATCGTATGTCACTATTCTTGTAGAAACTGAACTACACATATATTACTACGAAACACATAAAATAAAAGCACACAAACAAGACCTTTATATAAAAACAATATTCCTATAATAAATCTAGTAGTTTAAATAAGACTTAATAAAAATAAAAATTTTCTTTCTAAAAATTTCTTCAAAAATTTTGTATTTTTGTCTTTTGTCCCCAGCAACGGCGTCAAAAACTTGGTGCCAATTTTTATATGTCAAAGCGATGTATGCGATTATATTCTTAATTTTTCCTCACTTATAATTTTTAGTTTGCAATGAGGCCAAAAACCTAATGACCAGCAACTGCTAGGTAAAAACTTAACTTTGAAGAAAATAAGAATACAATTATTTTATTTAAATATGAGATAATACACAAGTAAACATATCGTTATCAAGTAATATATGACTTTTTGATTAATCGTCAAATATTAAACCCACAGGGACAATTAACAATATGCAATTACAATCAAAAGAAATTAGATACCAAATTCTACTTAGCAAATTATTCTTACTCAAACTATAGTTGTTATAATAAAAACAAAAATTCAATTCTATTTGTAATTTTTGATACTTGAAATTAAAATAAACAACTAACTAAATTTAACTAGATATTTGTAAGATAAAGACAATATAGACAAAATATCTTTTTCATTATCATGAATCATTAACAAGTATAGTAATTCTATTGTGGAAATATTCAAATTGTGTTGTGGTAAATAGGAGCACTAATATTCTTTATCCTTACTGGAGATGCTATAAAGAACATTGACTAATTTAAAGTTTTAGTAGTCTTGAAGACGGGCTAGATAGGGAAGATACTAGCTCTCACTCTAGAGTTCCCTCTTCTCCCTCCACTTGGGGGCTAACATCATGTATCAAAACCTAAAACTATAAATCAAATTGGGGACTTTAGCCTGTCACTCTAAAGTCCTATAACTCTACACCCTTTAAAATTTATTTCCTTATTTATTTGCACTCGATCATATGAACNTTTATGTATATGAATGTTATCAAGATTTTCAACATCAATTGGGGCCAATTGACTAGGCCATGGGTTCAATTTAGTGAGATCAAGTCATATGGTCAAAATTGGGGCTTTGACCCAAATCAAAATTGGGCTCAAATCATAGACCAATTGAGCTTGGATTTGGTTTAGTTTGGTCATATAAAAAGTGAATTTGAGTTTATGATGGGAATTGGGGTCAATTGAGATCAAATTGATAGACATTTGAGTTGGATTTGGGGAGATTTGGGTCTTTAAAGGGCAATTTGGGGATTTTGGTTAAAGATGGTTATGTGGTATTTGAAAGAAATGAAATTGGGTCATGTGGTATTTGAAAGAAATTAAATTGGAATATTTGGGATTTATTGGTATTTTTTGGGAATTTTTGGAATTTTTGGGATTTTTTTTGGAAATATTTGAAATTTATTGGGATTTTTTGGGAATTTTTGTAATTTTTGGGATATTAAGCTAGAATATTTGGGATTTATTAGGATTTTATGGGAATTTTTGGGATTTTTTTAAATGAAATTGGGAATATTTGGGATTTATTAGGATTTTCTGGGAATTTTTGAAATTTTTGGGTTTTTGAGCTATGGATGGGGTATTTTGGTAATTTGGGGGTGTTTTAGGGGCAAAAGGCCAAGATGGGTATTTTGGTAGATTTGAGGTATCAATAATCACCAATAAGCCATGGTCCAAAAGAAACCCCATTTTGGGTCCTCTACATAGTGGTCTTAGCTAAACCATAGCCCTAGGGCTAGTAGATTTATGGGACCATCTACATGAGTATCCCAAAAGGTCAAGGGATCTAGGTTAGAAATTTGAGCTCAAGGTTGTGAGTGATTGTGAGTGTAGATGAGTGTAGTGAGTGCCTTAGCTCCAGACCAACACCCAAGGCCAACCTTAAGGTCCAGCAATCCTAAGGGTGACTCATCCTGAGTTTCCCCCACAGTGATCCCACCTACTAAGTACTTAGAGGTTGAGACCAATATGTGGAACTTCAAGTTGAGAAGAGAAGGGTAGAATTTCTAATGGTGAGGGTTTCAAGTCTAGTCTTCTAGGAATAGTCAACAGGAAAAGTCAAATGGCTAGACCCTAGGCTACTAAATGGGACAAACCAAACCTCAACCAAAAAATGAGGTCAACAAGTTCAAATTTAATAAAGCATCCTTCCCCTTTACAATGAGAATATAAATTGTGAAGAAATTAAAATCATTTAAAAAAATATATGGATCAATTTTTTTTGTTCCAAATAAGAGAAATACTATTCTTTACCCTCTTCCGAGTGTGTAAAGAACATTGACAAATCCATAGTTTGGTCCCTAATTCCTTGGTTAGGCTGGCAGGATACCGACTGCCACTCTAGAGCTCCCACTACTTCCTCACATGAGGGCTAACAATCTGCATTAGTTTCCAATCTACTGGACCAAATTAGGGATTTTAATTTGTCACTTTAAATTTCTAATTCTACATCCAACAAAGTTTATGTCCCTATTTATTTGCACTCAACCCCATCGATGTCATCCTCTCCCATGGAATCAAATGTGACTCTCACCATGTCGTAAAAATCATAGCCCTTTCAAATCATATGTTTCTTAACACATTTTAACATTTCAATTGGCCAAATTGAAAAGTAAATGAAGAGAGAAGTTCAAATCATCACAAATTATTGACATTTAAAACTGTATAAAACAAAATCCATTCTTCACAAAACTAAATTTCATTGTAGGAAGAAGGATAAAGAAGACTACTCAGAATTAGTGAAAAGGATATGACAAAACACNCAAGTGGGTGCAAATGACCAAAACTTGGGTTTGGGCTAGGTTAGCCATGTCAATTGGCCCAAATAATTGTTTGATTTGGTGTAGATGATCATAAGGAATAACTCTGGTGAAGGATGGAAGTGTTTTTTGAGTTCAATTGAAGGGTCGATTTGAAGGAATTTTGAACTTTAATCAATTTGGTCATGTTGGGCTACGCTTGGGTCTAGCTGGGGTTAGACTTGGGCTAAGTCCAAATTGATTATTTTAAATGGTCAATAGGGACCCCATGAAGAGTTTCCAACATGAATTGGATGCCAATTTGGAGGTTAAGGCAATCAATTGGGTGAAATTTAGGGACTTAGCCAATTTGGGGCTAAATTTTGGAATTTTGGATTTAGCCCAAAATAAAATGTATTTGAGGCTTCACCAATGTCAATTGATGGTTAATTTTGATGTATAAGAATTTANGTTTAGTGAGTGTAGTGAATGCCTTAGCTCCAGACCAACACCTAGGGTCAGCCCTAAGGTCCAGCAATCCTAAGGGTGACTCATCCTAAGTTTCCCCCACAATGACCCCACATACTAAGTATAGAGGTTGAGAGCAATATGTGGAACTTCAAGTTGAGTGGAGAAGAGTTTGGAATTTCTAATGATGCAATCCTAACGGTGACTCATCTTGAGTTTCCCCCACAGTGACCCCACCTACTAAGTATTTAGAGATGAGACCAACATGTGGAACTTCAGGTTGAGTAAAGAAGAGGGTAGAATTTCTAATGGTGAGGCTTCCATGTCTAGTTTTTNTTGGCCAAATTGGGTCATGTGGTAGTTGAGAGAAATGAAATTGGAAATATTTGGGATTTATTGGGATTTTCTTGGAATTTTTGGGATTTTGAGCTATGGAGGGGTATTTTGGTAATTTGAGGGTGTTTTAGGGGCAAAAGGCCAAGATGGGTGTTTTGGTAGAGTTGAGGTACCAATCATCATCAATATGTCATGGACCAATGTAAATCCCATTTTGGGTCCTCTACATAGTGGTCTTAGATAAACCATGGCCCTAGGGCTAGTAGGTTTAGGGGACTATTTACATGAGTATCCCAAAAGATCAAGGGATCTAGGCTAGAGATTTGAGTTTAGGGTTGTGAGTGATTGTGAGTGTAGATGAGTTTAGTGAGTGTAGTGAATGCCTTAGCTCCAGACCAACACCTAGGGTCAGCCCTAAGGTCCAGCAATCCTAAGGGTGACTCATCCTAAGTTTCCCCCACAATGACCCCACATACTAAGTACTTAGAGGTTGAGACCAACATGTGGAACTTCAGGTTGAGTAAAGAAGAGGGTAGAATTTCTAATGGTGAGGCTTCCATGTCTAGTTTTTTAGGAATAGTCAACAGGAAAAGCCTTATGGCTAGACCCTAGGCTACTAAAGAGGAAAAACTAAACCTCAACAAAAAATGAGGTCAATAAATGGACCCCCAATAGGTGTGGTGTGCTGGGAAAGCACACCGCGCATATTGGCGTTGACCGACGAGATCAACAAAAACCAATACAAACTCCTAAGCCAACAAACCCAGAAGTACGTGTAGAGTTGTGTGTGTAATTTGTTTCTGTTGGAGAATTAGCAGATTGTGTGCTTAATCAAGTCGAGAAGTAGGGACTCTCACTGTGGATTGGAGAGTGGACTTTGAGTTATGAAATTTCAAAGATTTCCAATGGATGGGAGTCAAAATGTAAGTGTTGACCCCGAGGTAGGAATCGAAATTTTAATATCGACTCGAAAAGAGGGGGAGAGAGAGAGAGTCAGAGTGTAAGGACCGACCTCGAATGTAATGAATCAGAGATGTAGGATTGATTCGGAAATGAGAATTGAAATGTAGGTCAATTTTCAAAAGAAAGTGTTGGAATGTAAGGACCGACCTCAAATGTAAAGAATCAGAAATGTAGGACTCATTCGGAAATGAGAATTGAAATGTAGGTCAATTCTCAAAAGAAGGTGTCGAAATGTAAGGTCCGACCTCAAATGTAAAGAATCAGATATGTAGGATTGATTCAAAAATGAGAATTGAAATGTAGGTCAATTCTCAAAAGAAAGTGTCGAAATGTAAGGTCCGACCTCAAATGTAAAGAATCAGAAATGTAGAACTGATTCGGAAATGAGAACTGAAATGTAGGTCAATTCTCGAAAGAAGGTGTCGGAATGTAAGGTCCGACCTCAAATGTAAAGAATAAAAAATGTAAGACTGATTCGGAAATGAGAACTGAAATGTAGGTCAATTCTCGAAAGAATGTGTTGAAATGTAAGGTCCGACCTCAAATGTAATGAATCATAAATGTAGGACAGATTCAGAAATGAGAACATAAATGTAGGTCAATTCTCGAAAGAAGGTGTCGGAATGTAAGGTCCAACCTCAAATGTAAAGAATCAGAAATGTAGGACTGATTCAGAAATGAGAACTGAAATGTAAGGTCAATTCTCGAAAGAAGGTGTCGGAATGTAAGGTCCGACCTCAAATATAAAGAATCAGAAATGTAGGACTAATTCAGAAATGAGAACTGAAATGGAGGTCAATTCTCAAAAGAAGGTGTCAGAATGTAAGGTCCGACCTCAAATGTAATGAATCAGAAATGTAGGACTGATTCGAGAATGAGACTGAAACGTTGGTCAATTCTCGAAAGAAGGTGTCGGAATGTAAGGTCCGACCTCAAATGTAATGAATCAGAAATATAGGACTGATTCAGAAAAGAGAATTGAAATGTAGGTCAATTCTTAAAAGAAGGCGTCGGAATGTAAGGTCTGACCTCAAATGTAATGAATCAAAAATGTATGACTGATTCGGGAATGAGAACTGAAATGTAGG
Source organism: Phalaenopsis hybrid cultivar (assembly GCA_002079205.1). Lineage (NCBI taxonomy): Eukaryota > Viridiplantae > Streptophyta > Magnoliopsida > Asparagales > Orchidaceae > Phalaenopsis > Phalaenopsis hybrid cultivar. The sequence goes on along the minus strand of JXCR01142998.1, from coordinate 31,568 downwards.
TCAATGCTCAAAAGAAGGTGTCAGAATGTAAGGTCCGACCTCAAATGTAATGAATCAGAAATATAGGACTGATTCAGAAATTAGAATTGAAATGTAGGTCAATTCTCAAAAGAAGGCGTCGGAATGTAAGGTCCTACCTCAAATGTAATGAATCAGAAATGTAAGACTGATTCGGAAATGAGAATTGAAATGTAGGTGAATTTTCAAAAGAAAGCGTCGGAATGTAAGGTCCGACCTCAAATGTAATGAATCAGAAATGTAAGACTGATTCGGAAATGAGAATTGAAATGTAGGTCAATTCTCAAAAGAAGGTGTCAGAATGTAAGGTCCGACCTCAAATGTAAAGAATCAGATATGTAGGACTGATTAAGAAATGAGAATTGAAATGTAGGTCAATTCTCGAAAGAAGGTGTCGAAATGTATGGTCCGACCTCAAATGTAAAAAATCAGAAATGCAGGACTGATTCGGAAATGAAAATTGAAATGTAAGTATCGATTGTGAGATGAAAGAATTAGAATGCAGGTATCAATTCAAAGATGAAAGAATTGAAATGTAGGTATCAATTCCAGGAGAGAGTCAAAATTTAGGTATCAACCTCAAAATGTGAGAATCAAGATTTAGGCACTGATTTGTAGATGTGATTTGAAATTTACACGGAGCTAGTGATGTTGAATTTGCGGTAGTGTGTCATGTGGAAATGTTGATTTTGTTGAAGGAGATTTGTAAAGCTTTGTGAGTTTTTGTGTAGAATGTGAAATTCTGCGGGGATGTGCAGAGAGTTAGTGTAGATAACGATGATTGTGCTGCGCGCACAAAGAGTAGGAAATTCCGAAAACGGAAGTATCCACTCAACAAGTTTGTTTTACTTTCTTGTTGTTTTTATCACAATTGATTTTTCAAAATTTGTTTTTAAAGTTTTAATTTTAATTGGTTGATTTTTTTTAAAAGAAATTTGTTTTGTTATTCGCTCGTTTATGATTATCTTTCATTTGTGTTTTGTTCGTTGTTGAAGATTTGTTGTTTCGTTCTTTGTTCATTGGAATTCTGAACCATTGCATGGTTCGCGGCTTTCATCCATCTCACAAAAGGCAACTGACAAAAAGGCACAACTTGAGAGAAATTTCCATTAATCTGCTTCAATAAAGATGCAACAGATCAAACATAGGATAATGCCTCAAAAAGAGTACATCATGTAAAACATGCTGAAATGCATTGAGAGTCATCTCAAGATATGAGTACATCATATACTANCAGAGAACTCAAAAAACTAAGTTTCATAATTTTTTGAGTTATATTTTGATTTTTAAAAAAATCATTTAAGGCCTATTCACAGAGAACTCAAAAAACTAAGTTTCATAATTTTTTGAGTTATATTTTTTTTTTAAAAAATCATTTAAGTGCTTGAAAATCAATTTAAGTTATGAAATGAACTCAAAATATTTTGAAACTTTTATGATGAGTTCTATGGATCATAAATCACAGTGGAGATCAAAAATCAAGTCATTTAAATGTTTTATATTTTAAGATCAATTATCTTAGTGATTTAGTATTTGGAACATTTAAGGATATTTTAAATGACTTGACATATGAAATTATTTTTAAAAGTTTCTCTCGTCATGGTAGACTTTCCAAAATTTTTTTAGGATTTTTAAATAAATATTGTAATTTCTATGATTATTAAGGAAATAATATGGAAGATGATGAAAAATATGGATCTCTATATAGGGACCCCCTCTGACCTTGGAAAAATCAGAGGATGTTCCCCCTTACAGAGGCTATAATATGTCAAAATTTCAAGTCAAGGTGATGTGCCAATATGCATGGAGAATCAAATGATTCCAGATAGTATTTAAATAATCAAAAATATTTTATGCATCAAATGGGCTTGAAAATCTATCCACATTATTCTTCCTGTTCACTGAGCAAGAGGGTATTTTTATTTTATTTTTGTGATTTTTCTACACAAATTTATGGATTTTATAAGTTTGGGGGTATTTAAATAAATAGAAGCTGAGCAAGAGGGTATTTTTATTTTATTTTTGTGATTTTTCTACACAAAGTTATGTATTTTCAAGGGTATTTTTATTTTATTTTTGTGATTTTTCTACATAAAGTTATGGATTTTCTAAGTTAAGGGTATTTAAAAAAATAGGAAAAAACCCTATTTATCTATTTAAACAGCGCGTGCTGACTAGATCCTAGGCAGCTCGGAAGGCATGTGTGGCGCGCTCTGGTTGGACGCCGCCGTCCACGTAGCTGCCGACTCGGCCCGCGGTTCACGTCCTAAAGTGTTGTCCGGAGCGATCTCCNCGGTTTATGTCCCGAAGCATTGTCCGGCTCGATCTCCTCCGTTCATTTGATACACGCTTGATCAAACGGCTCTCCATCATCATCCCCAATGGAACGATCCTGTGCCCGTCCACACTAAAGCCTTAAGATCTCAGCCTAGACTTAACCAAATCACTTTGANTTGTCCGGAGCGATCTCCCCCGTTCATTTGATACACGCTTGATCGAACGGCTCCCCGTCATCGTCCCCGATACAATGATCCCGTACCCGTCCACACGAAAACCTTAAGATCTTAGCCTAGACTCAACCAAATCACTTCGAGTTTGATCTTATGGACTCGTCTAAGTGAGACGAACACATCTATACGGTTAAGATGCCATGAAATCAAGCTTAAGTAAATGGGGACTCAAAAATAAGCTCGAGAGGAGGAGGAGTTTTATACCTTTGCACTGAGGAGGGAGGCTTTGATCAAAGGTGGTCGGCACGTTCGTTGGGGTCCAAGGAGGCTAGGGATTGAGTCCCTGGTCTTGGTGTAAGGCCTATGTATGAATTTGATCACGACCGGATTTGGGTGTTGGTCTAGAGCTATGGTAGAGGCTCTGTAGAAGGGGGATTTGATAAGGCTTTGGCTTCTTTCACTCTTGTGAAGGTGTGGACACAAGTAATTGAAGTTTAGTGGAATGTGGAGGTGTATTAGGCTCTGTTCTGGTTTCTGGCAGGGTTTCGAGCTCAAAATTGGGCTCCGGCAATGGGAATGTGTGAGGAAAAATGGTTGGAATGCACTGAGGGGATCTTAGGGAAGCTCTGTATAAAGTTTGGAGAGACCTCTCTAAGGAACTTTTAGCACACCTCCCATGGCCGTGGGAGGTGAGTTTTTATAAAAATGGCCATGGGGTGGCTCTTAGGGCATAAGCTTGGGTGCATTGTGGTGCTTAGGTGGAGGGCAGAGGAGCTCCATAGTTTGATTTGGATGAGCTGGTCTCTAAGTTTGATTTGGGTGAGGTGCCATGGGAGTGGCTCTTGGTTTTGGGCTTTTCCGGCCACTAGGCTAGCCGGCCGGCCAGGGGGAGGTGGCTAGGAGCTCAGGGAACCCAGAGGAATCCATCACAACAATTTAATGCAAATGTGCTTGGATTTGATAAAGATATCTTAAGCATGTACATTTTTGGAAATAAGATCCCTTAATTTGGGGGACCTTTGGTCCATGGCTTGATTTAGGTGATTTCACGATGTTTGGACTTGTCACTAAGTCCAACTAATGGCTGTGGTGGAGTTAAATTGGTGGCCTTAGGGTGGTTAGGTCACATTTAATGTATGGGTCCAAGTGGGTGCAAATGATCAAAACTTGGGTTTGGGCTAGGTTAGCCATGTCGATTGGCTCAATTTATTGTTGCATTTGGTGTAGATGATCATAAGGAACAACTTTGGTAAAGGATGGAAGTGAATTTGAGTTCAATTGAAGGGTCAATTTGAGTTGAGGGAATTTTGAACTTTAATCAATTTGGTCATGTTGGGCTAAGCTTGGGTCTAGCTTGGGTTAGCCTTAGGCTGAGTCCAAATTGATTGTTCTAAATGGTCAATAGGGACCTCATGAAGAGTTTTGAACATGAATTGGATGCCAATTTGGAGGCTAAGGCAATCAATTGGGTGAAATTTGGGGACTTAGCCAATTTGGGGCTAAATTTGGGAATTTTGGATTTAGGCCAAAATCAAATGGATTTGAAACTTCATCAAGGTCAATTGATGGTTTATTTTGATGTATATGAATTTTATAAAGATTTTGAAACATAAATTGAGGCCAATTGACTAGGCTATGGGTTCGATTTGGTGAGATTAAGTCATATGGTCAAAATTGGGGTTTTGACC
>JXCR01142998.1:3192-25043 GCA_002079205.1 Phalaenopsis hybrid cultivar | reverse complement strand
AACGCGGAATCGGATGTGAATCCTCAACCTCTAGAATTTGATTTGAAAGATTGCAATAGGATGGGCTCCTAAAGGAACGCGGAATCGGATGTGAATCTTCAACCTCTAGAATTCAATTTGAAAGATTGCATTAGGATGAGAACCTAAAGCAACGCGGAATCGGATATGAATCCTCAACCTCTAGAATTTGATTCGAAAGATTGCAATAGGATGGGCTCCTAAAGCAAAGCGGAATCGGATGTGAATCCTCAACCTCTAGAATTCGATTTGAAAGATTGCAATAAAATGGGCTCCTAAAGCAAAGTGGAATTGATTGTGAATCCTCAACCTCTAGAATTTGATTTGAAATATTGCAATAGGATGAGCTCCTAAAGCAAAGCGGAATTGGATGTGCATCCTCAACCTCTAGAATTTTGTATTTTGAATTCGTGGGAAACTAGTAGAATTTATGAAAATTAACATTGGTGAGGAAAAGAATTGTGAAACTTTGTGAGATTTTGTGCAGAATGTGAAATTCCGCGGGGATGTGCAGAGAGTTAGTGTAGATAACGACGGTTGTGCTGCGTGCACAAAGAGGTAGGAAATTCCGAAAACGGAAGTATCCACTCAACAGGTTTGTTTTATTTTCTTATTATGTTTATGACAATTTAATTTTTCAAAATTTGTTTTTAAAGTTTTAATTTCAATTGGTTGATTTTTTTTTCTCAAAATTTTCATTATATTGAGGTTAATTACAAAATTGAGACCTGGTCATAGACATTTAGCCACATAGATAACCCTAAAATAATCAAAGTTTCAAAGTTTCAAAGCAAGCAGAGGCAGACGATATCCGGCTGTGTATCNTCTCAAATACTCTCCACCAAAGTTTTGAAGTTCCTTTGAATCTCTTCCTTCACTTACAATACAAACTACAACTTAAAATAAAAATGTTAAGAAAGAAAAGTACTTGGAAATGTGGCGGCGGCGGCGACGTGTGGGCAAGTGAAATGGGATTGACAATGATGATGGATTATTCTTATTGCACCCTTCTTTTCAATCTAAGTATTCTTTTATAATTTTTCAAAAGGTGCCTTGTTGTCTCTTCAAAATGTGTCCACAATCAATGAATCTTCCAAGAGTTGTTTCCTTTTAAAAGCAAATTGAATATAAATTCGTGTTCATTAACTATTTCCCACATTTTCACAAAGGGTGGCTTCAAACACCTCTTCAAAAATTTGTCCAAATTGATTGAATCATCAAGTAACTACATCTAGAACTTAAGCACGAGGTACTCGGAGCTTAGGCGTGGCCATCTCTGTTTCATTGGTGCGTAAGCTCCAATTCTAGGAGCTTAAGCGCCGCAATTCAATTGCACACCTTCTTCATTTTTGATCCAAATTTGATTCTTTTTTCACTCCTTTCACGATTTTTCATCCATTCAATTGTACCTGAAAGAAAAAAACACAAATAACTTCCATTAATGTGCAATATCTCAAATATAGGTATGAAAATGTGTACACAAAGACTATATATTTTAGATGTATTAACTACTCAGATCTCATGGGGAATAAACAACAACACATGGATTGATAGATAAATAAAAGTTTATAGGACAATACAAAGTAAAATAAACAAAGTACATAACTTATCTTAAATTCTATCTTAAGAAATCCTTCAAGTTTCTTTGAATCACTCACTCTCCCTACAATTCACTCCAAACTTACTTGGAATCTGCAGTGAAGAAGATATCTCTCACTTCTCCTCTTCTCCTCCAAATCTGCAACAAGCCTTCAAGAACTTCTCCTCTCTAGGAAGAATCCTCTTCTCCATAATGGACTCCCTTTTCTTCCTCCCAAAATTCTCTCTTTTGAACCTCCAAAAGTTTCTTTAAATGAACCTCTTAAATCCCCCAAGAGTCACTTCAAACACCTCTTCAAAATTCATTCAAATTCAATGTATCTTCTAGATAATTGTCGTCGGCACTTAGACACCGGATCCTGGTGCCTAGGTGCCATGCTCTTTGTTGTCTGGCGCATAAGCGCTAGATCAACATTAGCCTTTTTGCTTCATTTGACTCCAGTTTGCTCTATTTTTGCTCCTTTTGCTCCATTTAGACCATTTAGTGTACCTACAACTAAAAACATCAAAAATACCTTTCATTAAAGCTCAATGTCATTAAAAATAGGCATTAAATGCACAAATAAAAGCAACATATTTTTGGCATGTCAAAATCCCCCAAATTTAATTGTTACTTGTCCTCAAGTAACATATTTTTTCTGAAAAATAAGTTAACATGTTTTAATATGTAAATATGGAAGTCATGACTTTAGGAAAAAAATAATAACTTAGGTTATAAATAAGACATAAGAATATTTTACAACCAAGTCTAGGAATTCTAATTCTAACTTTCATTTCAAAAATTAATTGTAGTTTGAAAAACATTGGAGTCAAAATAATAACAGATAGAATTTGAGAAACTTCTACTAGTAAAGATAAACTAATATTGCAAAAAATAAAAGCTCAAAAATGTAATTAAGTTTATTCCCTTAAAATGATTCAAGTGAAGCCAATTTTTAAATAGGCATGCCCTCGAGTTTCTCCTCACTTTCATATATACTTTTCTTTTTATTCTTTCTCTTTTTTTTTTCTTTTTCTTTTTTTTTTAATTTTTAGGATCATTTTCAATCCTTTCTTTTTTTTTTCTCAGAGAGGATTACTATTTCTGGATCAGTTTTTAATGATTTTGAACTTCACTATCCACCTCTTAAGGTTAAAAACTCATCATATTTCCTTACATTGATAATTTGAATTAGTTTTCAAATTTTTTTTTTGATAGTGTCTCAATTCTTTAAAGTATAGATCTAAGATCCTAAGGATTTCAAAAAACAATTTATTTTCTACTTTAAATAGTAAAATTATAGTTTTATTCTCTTTTACTCAATATCTTAATTCCTAGAACTAACCTTTATGACAAAAAATTTACTCAAGTTTTACCACAACATTTATAGAATTAAAAATATACAGTTCTTTGAAAATAACACCACATACCTCATATTACTATTAAAATATATTTTATTTGAATATAGTTTCTTAAGAACAATTAAAATTATGTTTTTCAAAAGTTTTTTTCCCTCTCCCAAATTAAAATTTTTCTTATTAGATTAAAAGACTTTGAACTGAAAAGGTAAAAGCAAGTAGAATTTTTTTTAGGAAAATGATTTTAATAAATAAAGGTTTAACATGAAAATATGTAAGTACAAGAAGCACGTATACAATAGCAGTAGAGTGTAATTAACTTGTATGAATCAAAAAGAAATTACTAAGTACAGGAGTTTTTCTAAACATTACACATGTACAACAACAACAGTATAGTAAAACAACTAGTAGTGCGACAACACAGACAACAAACAGTATAAGCAACAAACAGTAATAAGTCCAAATTACAACAAGTTCACAACAACAACTTCTACAATAAAGATTTCAAGATATTAAAAAAAATAAAGAAAATAAAACAAATAAAACAACGATACTAATCTTATCCACCATCTATGTCAGTCTCATACTCAGTCTCTTTCTCATCTTGCTCCATCTTCTATGGATAAGTGAAAGGTGTATACTCAGGAAATGGTGGAAACTGAGCTGAATTCCTCACTTCAATTAAATTATGAGCTCTCATCATTTGCAACATGGATTCATGAACACTACCTCCAAAATTGCTCGCCCTCTAAAAATATTCATCAAAATGCTCCATGTGAGTCATCTGATCATACATCCGACCTTGCACAACAACAAATTCATCTTGAAACTCTTGCATTTGACCATATAATTCTTATAAAGTGACTTTGGATTTATCAAATGTACGGGAAGTAGATTCTATAAAAGTGGAAGGAGCATCTGAAGATCTAGCTCCAAAGCCAAACACTGAATGGTTCTCATAACTACTAACAAATATATCTACTGTTAGGCTTCAGAGGTTGCACCTGTTCTTCCCAACTCTCATATCTAACTCTTGATTGCTTACATAAAGTAAAAATCATGGCAGGGAAACCTAATCCTCTTGTAGACTCACCTTAAGAAGAAATATTCTGATAAATTATAGAACCAATATTTATACTCTTCATCTGTTAGATGCAGAAATTCAAGTAGCTCTCTCCTTGGTCATGCAAAAATAAAATAGTGCCAAGCCTTAGAAGGTTGTTCTTAATTTTCCAAACTCCTCTTCTGTTAGTCAGAAATACTATCACCTCGTCCAATTGTGAAGTAGAAGACTCAAATGAAGAATACTTACAGTTAATAATATATGGTAGCTTGAGAGCATTGATGCACATTGGAGTCACTTCAAATCTTCTTCCTCAAATTTAAACTTAAAAAATTAGAGGCTTAAGGGAAATTGGCGTAAAATTCCCGGACAATAGAAATTACTGCCACCGCGGCAAAGTAACACAAACTTTCCCGGTGTCAGGCTATAATCAAGCTTTCCACTGCACCCCAACGATTGAGAAAAGCCCTATCCCTAATCATCTTTCTATTCACAAGGAGATTTATATCTAAATTGAGCCTTTATATTGGAAAATTTCTCCGAATCAAACTTAAATATTCCATTTCCTCGCTTAGTTTTAGGAGCCATAATCTATAAAAAAAAAATCAAAAAATTCCACATAAATTCCAAATAAATTTCTTAAACACCCAACAACAATTTTATAAGGTAAGAAGCTTTCCACCATGGATTCATTACTTATTTCTTCCAAAAAATCCATAATTTTAGCACATGAGTAATGTGAGAAGAATCTATGATGGAAATTAAGAATTTTTGCATTAAAGTGAAACTGTTATCATGAGGAGATCATATTTAAAGTTTTTGAGTCAAGAAATTGCTCTAAAATCTAATATTTGAGAAGCCCTAAGAAGCCTCTGTAGTGTTTTTTGCAAATCAGAGAAGAAGAAGAAGAAGATGATGGCTTTCGGTAAAAATCAGGTTTTTAACCTAGATTTTCAGTTCAGTAGTATCGACAATTTGGCACCAAGCTCTCAGGTTTCTGTCACCTAAGCATAGTGCCCAAATTTTGGTTTTTCATTTCTTCGTCAAATTTCAACAACGAGCGCTGCACACCAAGGCATTACAAACCCTAGCAAGCTAAAGTCAACATGCTTAAACAACTTCAAACACCTAATTTTCATAAACACAAACAATTACTTATATTTAAATATAAATCCAATCCCCATACAAGCACTAATACATGACACTCACAATATTGAAACACAAATTCTGATATCACTCATAGACTCGTAAGCATTCAAACTCTCTAAATACTAGATAGCCTTCAAGAAGACCATAGAGCTATTGCTTAATCAAAACCAAAAATTTTCAAACACACAACACAACAACATGCACATATTAAAGCTACTACAAAAAATCACTCTAAATTATCATTAACCTCACTATCCACTTCTCTAAAATTTTCAAGTGATTGATGCACATACAAGTTGTAGAAGGGAAAGTTTGAGAAGTCCACAGAATCTTCATTAATCCATCCATTCAACTTATACATCTGAACCTGTGCATCATGGACTACAACAGTATGATCCGACTGTTGTTTCATTTTCCAAGCAAGATGATCGAGTTGATCAGTGATACTATTGATCCCATTATGAAACACTGATATCTTTTTTATTTTCCCCACTACATCCAAGATACATGCTAAACTATCAGCACGTCAAGAGGCTGACAATGTGGAAGGTGTGAAGAATGATTTATATAAGAACTTCTTCTATGCGCCATATAAAGATTAATGTTGTCACACCTTAAGATAGACTGGTCCACGGGCTTTCAGGGAAGAATTATCTTCTCTCAACAGTCATAAGGGAACTGGGCTAGACTACAAAGTGAGAAAATAAGTGCAGGGTGTCCAAGCCTAATTATAGATCCATTAAGTGCAACTCTAATGATGGATTTATAAATAAGTGCCCCCACATCAATAAGTCTTCCCGTTTGAATACAATAGTTGAAGATTGTACTTTCTTTTGTTACTTCCTTGATGTTTGTGGTAGGAAGTAATTTAATAGAAATGAAGAAGTGCCAATGCATTGATGATTAATTTAATCTTGCAACAAGAAAACTAACCTTAGAATCGCTTCTAAATTTCCAACGTTCATCGGCGTCCATCAGGAATCTGAAGAACTCAGCCAAAATGTCTGTAGTCAAAGTAAAGTTAGAAAATTCATAAATTGTCACACTATTTACCAAGAAAAACTCGTTGATTCTTGCAGGAGTGAAGGGAACTAACTTAATTCAAACATATACAATACACCGAAAAAATATGCCTTTTTAGACCTATATTTTATACTCATTTTTGGTGATATTGCACTTTAACGGAAGTTATTTTGATGTTTTCTTGCAGGTTGTTGATTTTTAGGGCTTAAAGTAAAAAGAAAGCAAAAGGAATGAAATTTGGAGTCAGAATTACGTTTTTGAAGAAATGCTCAGCGCTAGCAGCGTTGAGGTCAGCGCCAACGACGCTAAACAACTTAAGGCTGAAAATTTTTACTTAGCGTCAAACCAACATCGATGGCGCAGAAGGTAGCATAGACCCCATTTCTAGAAGGTTTGATGTATTTGGATAATTTTTTTGAAGACTTTTTGGAGGTACCTCTTGGAGAACCGACCTTGGGCTCTATTTGAGGCCAAATTTCATCAGAAAAAGGGCTCCTCTACATTTTTCACTCCTCTACGTTCATTTTTTGCACCACATCATTGCATTCCACTACCATATTGGAGTAAATTTTTTATTTTGTTTAAGTTTTAGAGTTTTTGTGGTGAGATTTAGTGTGAAACTTTCTGTAAGAGTGTTGGAGAAGGAGAAAGTGAGATATATCTTCTTCCTGTATTTCTAAGGTAAGGCTATAAACGATTTGTTTTGAGAAAGAGTTTTTAGATAAGTATTGTTTGTTTATTAGTTTTGTATGAACTTTCTTTTATATATGAAATTTGTGTTCTGTTATTTCTTTCTCATGAAGTCTGAGTAGTTCCCTCTATCTTTCTCCCTACTCTGAGATATGGTGAAATGAAGAGATAATATGGATGTACAAAATTAAAATGTAAAATAAAGTTTGAAGATTTTTCAACTCTAAACTTAATTTAATTTTCGAATTGGCAAATTGAATTGTTAAAATATGTTGTGAAACATATGATCCGGGAAATGGAGTATGAGTTCTATAACAATTAAAATATATTGTGAAACATATGATCCGGGAAATGGAGTATGAGTTCTACAACAGAGTGAGGGTCACATTTGATTTCATGAAGGAGAAATTTGTTTATATGTTGTGAAACATATGATCCGGGAAATGGAGTATGAGTTCTACAATAGAGTAAGGATCACATTTGATTCTATGGAGGAGAGCATCGTTCATGGAATTAAGTACAAATAAATAGGGAAATATTCTTTGTTGGGTGTAGAATTGGAGAACCTTTAGGGTGATAGGCTAAAATCTTCAATTTGATTTTATTGTTTAAAAACTAAAGCGAGAGCTAGCCTTCAGGTGAAGGGAAATGGGAGCTCTGGAGTGGGAGCTGGTATCCTCCTAGCCTAGCCACAGATTTAGGGACTAAACACTGAGATCAGCCAATGATTTTCTATGCACTGTATCACGGTAAAGAATTAAAATTTCTCATATTTAGCACAATACATATTATGAACATTTATCTCATCTCATTTTATCATAGCCTCATTGTAGTCGAAATGATGTTTTTTCACATAAGAATCTTTGCTACGTAAACATTGTTAATAGATTAGTATTTACGGTTTTAAACTTTGCATTTTTGATTTGATAATAGTTTAGAAATTTAATTTTTATTACATCTCAAAAACTGAAATTAGTGACAGTATATTCAATTGATTTTCTGTTAATTTTCTAGCAAATTTATCATTTCTAATTTAAACCTTCCCCGTGGGAACGATATTTGGGGCTTAAATAGAATGTCCATTTTTACTTGATAATGATATGTATACTTGCATAGAATCCAAATATTAACTGATTATACTTACTTAAATTTTACATAATCTATCACAATAAAAAAAATCGAACCAATATACCAATCCCTAATTTAAACCATGAAGATTTGCATAGAACTCCTTTACAACAGAGATTATAGCAGTGATAGTGGTGTAGCAAAACACTTCTCAAAGCCTTTGCACAATAATTGCCTCAATCTGCCCTCCACACATAATGAATCCTCTTTTTTTTATCAATTTCTTTTTCACCGAAGTCCTATCATGAAGTCTCTGCACTCCCTTGCTTATGAATTTCTTATGATCATAGACTCTAAGAGTTGGACTTGTTAAAGCATTGTACTCCATGATTCTTGTCATCCGATGAAATCTCAAGACTTCTATCACTCCTAAATCTTCTAAAATGGTGAAGAATGAAATCATCTAGAAGTTTTAGGGGTTTTAAATGGTGAAAACCATTAGAAAAACCACAGAACCCCTCCATTTCACAAACCTGTAACTGTGAAGCCTAGGTGTCAGGCTCTCAATATTATGGATCCAAGGTAATAAATTTAGGTGCCTAGGTGCCAGCGCACAATTAAGCACTAGTTTGCCAGATGTCCAAATACATATCTTAATCTCCCCTAGTTCATGAGTTAAATTGTTTTAAGTAGTAACAACACATGTGCAACTCTGAAACTTAATCAAGTAAATACACATACACAAATCTAAAACAACTAAACTCAATTCATTCTGATAACTATGGGTTGTCTCCCATAAAGCACTCGGTTTAACATCGTTAGCCCAATGTATCCACATCTTACTCAAGTTGACCCAACATTAGTATTTCATTAGATATAAATTTATTTCCATTAAAGTAAGGTCTCAACCTATGTCCATTCACTTTGAAAATTTTATTATTTTTCAAACCCTTGATATACACAACACCATAAGGATAAAATTTTAAATCAATAAATGGCCCCAACCACCTAAACTTTAGTTTCCTAGTCAATAATTTCAATCTTGAATTGTATAGTAAAACTTTTTGTCAAGGTTTAAGATTCTTTATTAAAATCTTCTGATCATGCCATAATTTTAAATTTTCCTTATTAATCATTGCATTCTTATAAGATTCATTTCTGATTTCCTCAAGCTCATTCAATTACAATAATCATCTCTCACCAACATCTTTCAAGTTATAATAATTATTTGATAGCCCAATAAGCTATGCTCCAATTCTACTGATAAGTGACAAGCCTTTTTAAAAATGAGTTTCTATGGGGTCATTCCTATAAGAGCTTTATATGCTATCCAATAAGCCCATAGTTATCCATCTAGTTTATCAGACCAATCCATCTTATTAGGATTTATAGTTTTCTCAAAAATTCTTTTAATTTCTCAGTTGGACAATTTTGCTAGACTTCTAGTTTAAGGATGATAAGCAGTGGTAATTCTATGAGTAATATCATATTTGTTTATTAATGTTTCAATCTGCTTATTATTGAAATGACTTCCACATCTATAGTTATTACTCTTAGCATCTTAAATATACTAAAAATATTTATCTTTAAAAATTTTGCAAAACTTCGAGCATTACTGTGAGGTAAAGCTATAGCTTCTATCCACTATGAAACATAGTCCACAACAACTAATATGTATATATTTTTGAAGGATGGTATAAATGGTCCCATAAAGTCTAAACCTAAAACATAAAAAATTTCAACCTCTAAAGTAAGATTGAGGTTTCATTTCTTCTATAAATATTACCTACCCTTTGACATCGATCACATGTTTCACATAAGTATTAACCTCTCTAAATATTTTAGGACAATAAAATTCAGATTGTAAAATTTTATGTGCAGTTTCATCAATCCCGAAATGTTCCCCATAATCAGAATCATGGCATTTCTGATTAATTTGCTGACTTCTTCCATAGGTACACATCTTCTAATAATTTGATCCTTGCATTGTTTATATAGATATGGGTCATCCCAGAAGTAAGATTCTGCATCATGCTTAAATTTTCTTAATTGTGGGTATGTCAAACCACAAGGTAAAATGTGACTAACTATGTAATTAACTATGTTGGAATAACACGGAACACATCAGTTACAGTGTATAATTTTTCATAAGGAAAATATTAATTAATTTTATTTTCAATGTAATTTGATTTTTTTTGGTTCAAGCCTAGATAGATGATCAATAATCAGATTATCAGTTCTCTTTTTATCTACTACCTCAAAATAATATTCTTGCATTAGAAGGACTCATGTGATTAAGCTTGGTTTTGCAACCTTCTTCAACATCAAATATTTAATAGCAGAGTGATCATCATACACTATACATTTAATTCCAACAAGATATAACCTAAATTTTTCAAATGAATATACTATTTCTAATAACTCCTTTTTTATAGTAGTATAATTAATTTGAGCTTCATTAAGAGTTTTAGTAGCATAATATATTACTTTGAAAATTTCATCATATTTTTTCCCAAAATAGCCCCAATAGCATAATCACTTGCATAACACATTAACTCAAATTGTTTCCCCCAATTGGGTGAAATAATAATAGGAGCGGTGATTAATTTTTCTTTTAATAACTCGAAGGCTTTTAGACACTCCTTATTAAAATCAAATAGAGCATCTTTTTCTAAAACTTGGCATAGAGGCTTAGTAATTTTTAAAGAATCTTTCATATATCGCTTGTAGAAACAAACATATTCTAAGAAACTCCTAGCTCCTTTCAATGTACTGGGAGGAGGTAGTTTAACAATAACTTAAATTTTTGCTGGATCTACTTCCATACTATTTTCAGATATTTTATGTTCAAGTACAATTTCTTCTGTAACCATAAATTGATATTTCTCCAAATTGAGAACTAGATTTGTCCCTTCGCAACGTTTTAGTACTTTTTAAAAATGATTTAAACATGATTCAAATGAAGTGCCAAACTCTGAAAAGTTATTCATAAAAACTTCTATTCCTTTCTCAATTAAATCGTACAAAATGTACATCATACATCTTTGAAAAGTTGCAGGTACATTGCATAATCCGAAGGGCTTCTATCTAAAAGCAAAAGTGTCGTAATGACTCGTGAATGTGGTCTTTTCTTAATCCTCAGGAGCTATATTAATTTGGTAATAACCGGTATATCCATCCAAAAAATAGAAATATCTGTGCCCTGCTAGCCTGTCTAACATTTGATCCAAAAAAGTTAAAGGAAAGTGATCTTTCCTAGTGACGAGATTTAATTTTCAATAATCAATGTAGATTCGCCACCCAGTGACATGTAGAGTAGAAATTAAATCATTCTTTTTATAAATAAAAACAATCACTCCTCTTTTCTTTGGAACACAGTGGATAGGACTAACTTAAGCACTATCCAAAATAGAACAAATAGTTCCAGCATTTAACCACTTTATAATTTCTTTCTTAACAACTTCTTTCATTATAGGGTTTAGTCTCCTTTAATGAGAATTGTTCTCACTTAAATTAACATTTTGATTATTCGAAACCTACCCTGAGATTGTATTTTAATGGGCTTACTAGCGAACTAGGTTTGATCCAAGATTATTTAATGAGGTTTAGAAAAGATAATATAACTGATAACGAACATTTCGAAAACACTACAAGCCCGATTTTATCTGGAGTATAAAATCCTTAATGACCCTGGTGTCCTTCGGGGTATTTACTCACATAAATTTTAAATAAAACATTAAGTGATTGTCTGGTTACCCACTTATAAGGATAATTAAAGTATCAAGGTTTACTTAGCATAGGGTGTATTAATTCCTTGAAACTAAATCAAAATTTGGATGATTAATTGAAAAATATAATAAGATCAAATGATCTCAAAATGTTTTAAAGGATTTTAAAAGTTATTTAGATTTATGACCCGAACATTTTAGAATCCCTTTGGATACTTTGAAGGACATTTGAACTTATTATTCTTTGTCCAAGAAAATCATCCATTAAAACCTTTAGGGATCCACCAAATTATGACCTAGGACTCGGTAAATACACCTTAAACTGGTTTTCTTACTTTCACTTCCAGCAATTTATTTAAATTTCTTGTAAAATTGTATATATGTCTTAAGATCTAACATTTTAGAGAAAGCGCAACAAGATGATAGGTACACATTTAGATTTTTGCAATGCAATTTCCTTTCCTTTTATTTTTTACATGTACTTGATTTATCTATAAAATCCTTTTGAACATTGAAAGTTACAAAACCATTTTTCAAAAGTAAACAACATTTTTCAAAACCAACAAAAGAATAATTACATAACACGTCATTTTATTTATGGGAGTCCCTCGAATGAGGTAACCCATAGTTGTTAACAAGATCTCTCAAGTTTAAATTAGCTTAAAAACTCATTTAAGCTAAGTAAATCCAAAAGAAAATAGTGGTACCAAAATGAGGGAACTGTAGGATCCTAATCGGTGTCGCTCTAATCAACTTTAACCCCCTATATTGATTGAACAAACCTGTCATTTAAACCTTTTGAACCATAGATTTTAAGACTGTTACTTTGATGAGGAGCTTGGAGCTAACTTTGAGGGCAACATTCTACAACAACAAGTGAATATACAACAACAATCTCTTCTTTAGAATTAAACAACAAGCATGTTGACCTCACTTTTGGTTGAGGTCTAGTTTCATCTTTAGTAGCTTAGGATCTAGCCATAAGATTTTCCTGTTGACTATTCCTAGAGGACTAGAAAGGAACCCTCACCATTAGAAATTCTGAAGCTTCCTTTACATAACTTGAAGTTCCACATGTTGGTCATAACCTCTATCACTTAGTAGGTGGGGTCAATATGGGGGAGCTCAAGGGGCAACATGCTTGTTGTTTAATTCTAAAGAAGAGATTGTTGTTGTATATTCATTTGACCAAAATTCCCAAAAATACCCATATCACTCAAATTTGTTCAAAAATCATCTCAAACCATTTGAAACTATCCAACTTGCCCAAAACTCTCCAAATCTACCCAATTTACCAAAATGTCCCCAAATTGGCCAAAATTACAAAAAATACCCTTAATGGCCAAAACTATCCCAAAACCCTAAAAATCATTTCAAATGTCTCCAAAACAAATTTGAATCTTCAATTCAACCCAATTTGATCAATTTGACCAACTTTGGCCAAAACCCCAAAATTTCCCTTAAAGGCCAAATTTCTCAAAATTCATCCCAAATGTCAATCAATTTCATCCCAATTTTCCCCATATTTTAATTATAAACTCAAATTCATCATGCCTATGATCATTTCAAAAAAAATTCAAGCTTAATTGACCCATTATTTGAGCTCAATTTTGATCCAAACCAAAACCCCCAATTTTGACCATATGATCCAATCTCACCCAATTGAACCCCATAGCTCAATTCTTTAGTTTATTTAATCGAGCCTCATTAGCAAGTGATGTGTCTATTCCTCAGGTTAGATGCACCATTTGCGGTGTTGTGCTCATTTATTTGAACTATTGTTTATACATGATCGGGTTGCTCTCGTATTTCAAAATTAAAATATTCCTTTCCAAAATTTAATATATTATATAAAGTCAAATATCTTTTTCCCAACAAAAAGGAGACCGAAAATTTTCTGGCAACTCAGCTGGGGACTAGTTTCTCTCTCCATTATGAACAGAAAGTTTTGTCTTCATCGGTAATGTGTTAATGTCCCTCAATGCCCAGATTACTCTTCATCTGCTGGCATGCTTTGCTCATTTCTTTCTTGAGTAAGTACAGTCAACTTTTTTGAATTCCAGGATCGTCTATTTAATCACCTTTAAATAGAGAAGTTTAGGAGTCCTTTACCTTATCTTTCTATGTGGGGTCGGACCCCTAATAGGTGTGTTGATGGATTAGTTCCGGCTGGGCTATGTGCGTTGTGAAGTTGGTCCTGCACTTGGTCTTAAACTTCACAGTTTCCTCATATCATTTGGGTATGGTTTGTTATTTTGTAAATCGAGTCAAGTCCTTGCATCTTTTCATCTCTCGTTTAATCTAATGAATCCTCTTGATACTATAATTACAAGAACAAATGATGAACTTGAAAACACATGTTAAAATTTAGAAAAAAAAAATAAAATAAAAATAAGAAAGAGATGTGCTAAGTCCATAGAACGACCTTTGTTAACTTTTAGTGTTTGCATTGAAATTACAAAGTGATGGCCGCTACTAACCCTCAAAACTTTTCCTTTGAAGCTGATACGATGGCGTTCCCTACTCTCACTTTTTCCTGCAAACTGCTTACTGATTGCAACGCTTGCAACATTGCACTGATGATCAAGTTTGAGCCTGGTTTGATGAATTTTAGGTTGTACATAAAAAGGAGCCATTCGTCATCATGAAGGTTGCTGCTCTAGAAGTTCAAATGTCATCCGCTGAGTTTGATTTGAACTGTCCTCAGGACTTCCTTATTTACAAGAAGATGAAGAACGCTACCTCCCTGACACCTGTTTAGTTTGTTGTCCATGAATTCATCCACTTGAGAGTCGTAACACATATTGTCATCAGATTCATTGTTATTGTGCCCATCATACCGTCTATTAATGAAAAAGAAGTTATGATTGAAGAAGATTCAGTTTATGGATTCACTACTTCACTATCAGTATTTGAAACTAGTTCCAATTTAGGGGTTAAGCCGACAACTAAGTCACAAAGAAGAAACCAAAAATGGAAGACTCAGAGGGCCGCCAGGTCCAAGGCTATGGAGATAGCTCCTGTTGATGATATTCCTCACCAGGAGAAACTTGGATTGCCTGAGATTGCTCCTCTCATATGACTAAGTAGGTTTCCTCCGTTGATGGATACCACTGGGATGAGAGCATCTATAGGATTACCCCTACTCTACCATCATTGCAAGATCATGGCAAGGATAAGGAGAGGCACTCCTATCACCAAAATTCATACAGTGTTTGAATAACTAGATGCCAAGGAGGGGCATACTGTCGCTGATTTGCTCAAGTGAGTGGGATGCACAGTTTCATCCCAGATGAAGAAAGAAATTTTGAAGGGAATTAGATCTGTCCACTAGTTTTAGAGATGAGTTGAAGTGCCTTCNTCATTGATTCTTGAAGGAGTAAAATGTACCTAACTTCCTCGAACATAGACAACTCTTTGATTTATCCCATGAAGATTTACATAACATTCCTTCACAACAGGAATTACTACGGTTGCAATTGTGTAACATAGTACTTGACATCACCTCTGCACAATGATCTCTTCCACAATAGTACCAGGAGTATTGNCTTCATTTTTTTCAAAACCCAACTTTTTAAACGTCCTTCCGAAGCGGGCAACGGGATTTCAACTCCGATGACTGACAGCTTCTTTCAGGCAAACTTCACACCAAAAATAGTGCCGACAAATCCTTGATTCACAAAACCTCTTTCCTTGATCAACCTCTTCTTTATAAAGACCTTATCATGCAACCTTTGCACATCAAAACTAATGAACCTCCTTTGGTTGAAAATCCNATTGAATCCTTGATTCACAAAACCTCTTTCCTTGATCAACCTCTTCTTTATAAAGACCTTATCATGCAACCTCTGCGCATCAAAACTAATCAACCTCCTTTGGTTGAAAATCTCATATTTGGAAGTTTCCTTGGAGTTGGAAGCCAAAAGAACAAAAATAGTAGATCATCTCTCTCTCTCTACTAAATTAATTTAATACCAAATGATTAGTTTTAGGTGTTATATGGAGAAAGTTTGGCCAAAAACCATCAAAAGAAGCTTTTGGGGTGGTTTTTTTAACTACAGCGCCTAGGTGCTTGGTTCTGGAGCTTAGGCGTCGGGCTTTTTGCAAAGTGGCACTTAAGCACCAGATTTAGGAGATTAGGCACCAATGGTTTGTAAAACAGGCGCTAGTGCGCCCTTTTGCACCGCTTCGCCTAAGGTCCAGATAACTCTCACAAGTTCTATAAGTATTTTCTTAACATGTAAGTCTTTAAAGCACATATAATTTAATCAAAGAGCTTATATTACATAAAAAAATAAACAATTACACAAATATCTATGGGTTGCCACCCATAAAGCGTTTAGTTTAACGTCATCAGCTTGACATTCTCAGTCTTTACTCTGGGTGACCCAACATTAAAACTTCTTTAGAAATTAGTCTGTACCCATCAAAATAAGGTTTTAACCTATTTCTATTAACTTTAAANGTTTTAGGTGTTATATGGAGAAAGTTTGGCCAAAAACCATCAAAAGAAGCTTTTGGGGTGGTTTTTTTAACTGCAGCGCCTAGGTGCCTGGTTCTGGAGCTTAGGCGTCGGGCTTTTTGTAAAGTGGCACTTAAGCACCATATTTAGGAGATTAGGCACCAATGCTTTGTAAAACAGGCGCTTAGGCGCCAGTTTAGGCGCCTAGGCGCTAGTGCGCCCTTTTGCACCACTTCGCCTAAGGTCCAGATAACTCTCACAAGTTCTATAAAATTCAATAATTAAAATGTTTTTATGTATTTTCTTAACATGTAAGTCTTTAAAGCACATATAATTTAATCAAAGAGCTTATATTACATAAAAAAAAATAAACAATTACACAAATATCTATGGGTTACCACCCATAAAGCATTTGGTTTAACGTCATCAGCCCGACATTCTCAGTTTTTACTCTGGGTGACCCAACATTAAAACCTCTTTAGAAATTAGTCTGTACCCATTAAAATAAGGTTTTAACCTATTTCTATTAACTTTAAGTATTTTTCTGGTTTTTGGATTTTCAATATCCACAACTTCATATAGGTAGAGTTTTATAACAATAAACGACCCTAACCACCTGGACTTAAGTTTTTGGAGTAATAATTTCAATCTTATGTTATACAACAAAACTTCTTGTTCAAGTTCAAATTCCTTTTTTATTATCTTATGATCATGCTAATTTTTCATTTTTTCTTGTAAATCTTAGCATTTTCATAAGATTCATTTATGCTCTCTTCAAGCTCATTTGGTTGCACTAATCATTTCTCACTAGTTTCTTTTAAATTAAAATTAATTTTTTTATTAGCCCAATAAGGTTTATCCTTTGATTCTACTAGTAAGTGGCAAGTCCTTCCAAACATAAGTCTATATGGAGACATTTCTATACNCATATAGGTAGAGTTTTATAACAATAAACGACCCTAACCACCTGGACTTAAGTTTTTGGAGTAATAATTTCAGTCTTATGTTATACAACAAAACTTCTTGTTTAGGTTCAAATTCCTTTTTTATTATTTTATGATCATGCTAATTTTTCATTTTTTTTTTGTAAATCTTAGCATTTTCATAAGATTCATTGATGTTCTCTTCAAGCTCATTTGGTCGCACTAATCATTTCTCACTAGTTTCTTTTAAATTAAAATTAAATTTTTTATTAGCCCAATAAGGTTTATCCTTTGATTCTACTGGTAAGTGGCAAGTCCTTCCAAAAATAAGTCTATATGGAGACATTTCTATAAAAGTTTTATAAGTTTTTCTGTAAGCCCATAATGTAGTATCTAATCTAGCAGATTAATCCATTTTATTTGGATTTACAGCCTTTTCCAAAATTCTTTTAATTTTGTGGTTAGATAATTCTGCTAGACCACTAGTCTAGGGATGATAAGCAGTGGAGATCTTACGTTCAATATCATATTTTTCAACTAGTTTTTCAATTCTGTTATTCCTGAAATGAGATCCTTCATCTGTAATAATCACTCTAGGCATTCCAAATCTTGTAAAAATATTTTTCATTAAAATTTTTGAAACATTCCGAGCATCACATCGAGGTAAAGCAACTGNACTAGTCTAGGGATGATAAGCAGTGGAGATCTTACGTTCAATATCATATTTTTCAACTAGTTTTTCAATTCTTTTATTCCTGAAATGAGATCCTTCATCTGTAATGATCACTCTAGGCATTCCAAATCTTGTAAGAATATTTTTCATTAAAATTTTTGAAACATTCCGAGCATCACATCGAGGTAAAGCAACTAATTCGATTCACTTGGAAACATAGTCTAGTACAATTAATATATATAAGTTTTTGAAAGAGGGTGCAAATGGTCCCATAAAATTTAATCCCTAAACATAAAAAAATTGAACTTCCAATTTAAAATTTAAGAGCATTTCGTTTCTTTTTTCAAATATTTCTTACTTGCTGACAATGATCATNAAGTTTTTGAAAGAGGGTGCAAATGGTCCCATAAAATTTAATCCCTAAACATAAAAAAATTGAACTTCCAATGTAAAATTTAAGAGCATTTCGTTTTTTTTTCAAATATTTCTTACTCGCTGACAATGATCACAAGTTTTTATATATGTATTAACATCTCTAAATAGAGTAGGTCAATAAAATCCAAATTGTAAATTTTTTATGAGTTCTATCAATTCCAAAATGTCCCCTAAATTCAGAATCATGACATTTTTGAATAATTTTTTAAGTTTCTTCATATTATACACATCTTCAAATAACTTAATCTTTACATTGCTTATACAAATATGGGTCATCCCAAAAGTAAAATTTTGCATTATGAATAAATTTATTTTATTGTTGTGTTGTCAATTCATACAATAAAAGATCACTAACAATAAAGTTCATTATGTTCGCATACCTTGGTACATGTCATTCATTAATAGTGTATAATTGTTCAATAGGAAAATTTTTATTAATTCCACTTTCAAAATTAAATGATTTTTCATGTTCTAGCCTAGATAAATGACCAGCTATTTGATTATCATATCATTTTCCATCTACTACCACAAATCAAGTTCTTGCATTAGAAGGATCCATCTAATTAAACTTAGTTTCCCATCCTTATTTTGCATTAAATATTTTATAACAGTGATCAATATGCACAATACAGTTAGCTCCAATGAGATATGATCTGAACTTATCAAAAGCATAGACAATTGTCAATAACTCTTTCTCAATAGTGATAAAATTAATTTGAGCTCATTCAGAGTTTTACTTGCTTAATATATAACTTTAAAAATTTTGTCATATCATTGCACTGATACAACTTCAATTGGATAATCACTATCATCGCACATTAGCTCAAATGGTTTCTCCCATTCAGGTGAAACTATTACAAGAGCAGTAGTTAATTTTTCCTTTAATAATTCAAAGGCATTAATTCATTCTTAGTTAAAATCAAATTTTGCGTCTTTTTCTAATAGTTGGCATAGGGGCTTAGTAATTTTTGAAAAAATTTAATGCGTTGCGTGTAGAAACCAGCATGTCCTAAAAATTTTCTAACCGCTTTCACTGCAGTAGGAGGTAATTTAACTATAACTTGAATTTTCGTCGAATTTAGTTCCATACCATTTTCAGAAATTTTATGTCCAAGTACAATTCCTCCTACAACCATAAATTTATATTTCTCTCAATTTAATACTAAAGTTGTANATAAATTTATATTTCTTTCAATTTAATACTAAAGTTGTCTTTTCTCATCGTTTTAAAAATTTTTCTAAATGATTTAAACATGATTCAAACGTAGTTCCAAACACTGAAAAGTCATCCACAAAAACTCATATTCCTTATTCAATTAAGTCACATAATATAGATATCATATATCTTTGAAATATTACAGTGTGTCACATAAACCAAAGAGCATTCATCAAAAAGCAAAAGAACCTTATACATGACCGGTCCTAATTCTATACATCAATATAAAATTCAAAATTAAGATGCGGGGCAAGAGCATCTGGTCCTGGTCCCCTACATGTGGTTCCCGCTCCAAATGCCTCGGAACCTGTGCCCGTATCTTATTTCTTTTAAAGGACTCTTCTAGACTCTAAAAATTACATAGGAAAAAAAAAGACTCAATCCTGCATAGAAACAAGTGTTAGCAGGAAATCTCACATGCATATGACGTATAATGAGTCATGCCTTAAAAGTGGGGGAGCTAAGTAGCACCTGCAAGCAAATGGGTCAGAAATCATCATATGCTCCCCCATAGCGGTACCTGTGTGTGCATAAATAGGCATGACTCTTTGCAGAAAAATATCCTAACACATTACCACACATATGTTGCATGCAGTGACACCACAAGCACATTGCAAAAGAAAGATATCTGGCTAGGGCAACCATTCCAGCAAAAAATAATAGTCGAACATCAAAAAGACTACCTAATACCCTAAATCATAGCATAGCACACCATCTAATGAAAAGTGCATCAACCTAGTATCTAAGAGCGGAGTAAGTCTGGTCTGGGTATAATAATATTTTGACGGGGTCGCCATAGTGGTACATGTGTGTGTGCATAAATAAGCATGACTTCCTGCAGAAAAATGCTCTTACACGCTACCACACATATGTTGCATGCAGTCACACCACAAGCACATTACAGAAGAAA
This sequence comes from Phalaenopsis hybrid cultivar, assembly GCA_002079205.1. Lineage (NCBI taxonomy): Eukaryota > Viridiplantae > Streptophyta > Magnoliopsida > Asparagales > Orchidaceae > Phalaenopsis > Phalaenopsis hybrid cultivar. Next base: position 4,748 of record JXCR01142998.1, on the reverse strand, counting down.
GATACCTGGCTAGGGAAACCAATCCAACAAAGAATAATTGTCGGGCATCAAAAAGACTACCTAACACCCTAAATCCAAGCCTAACACACCATNTATTTGAATCAGTTACTGTTCTATTGATTTTGTTTGGCTATGGCTGAGCTTAACAATATGGATTTAGCTACCCATGTCCAATTGGCTAAGGCCGCTTTTGCTGATGTGGTGGGTAAAGGAGCTTCTACTGTTAAGGACTTTGATGACCTTGTTTTCCCCCAGAGTTACCATGAGGCGGCTGACCCATTAATTAAACCTTTGAGTAGGAAAAATGGGAAGGTGGCTATCATTTATAATGATCAGAGATACAGAACCTAAATGAGGTTTGCAAATTTTCTCATTGGTAAGTTCCAGATGGGACACCCAAAAAATAGAAGCCATTAGAAAATTCTTTGATGGCATTAAACTCAAAGGTGCTTGGAGGGTGGGTCTCATTGATGGCAGGCACATCCTTATTAAACTGTCAAGAGAAGATGATTATGCTAGAGTTTTCTCGNATGCCTGGGGATCCGGGGTGTCATGCAACTAGCAGATACCAACTACAAGTGAGTTTGCATCGAGTAAAAGCACATCTATAAAGACGAATTACACCTTACCTGAGAGGCACTCACCAAGCACACATGCAAACTGCAACAAAAATGTGAAAAGTGTACCAAAGTGGTGAGGATGAGTATGCCGTGACGATAGTAACTCAAAAGGAGTGGACATACCATAGCGACAGCAGCTCAAAAGATGAGTATGTCGAGGAGGCAGTGACTCAGAGATGGGCATACTGTGATGGTAGTTGCCCGAACAAAAGGGTATGCCAAGGAAGCAATGACCCGGAGAATGGGCATACCGTATCAGCAATGGCCCTAACAAATGAGTATGTCGAGGCCCAAAGGCGGGCATCCTGTGACAACAGTGACCCAAATAAAATTGTATTCTGAGGAGACAGTGACTCGGAGATGGGCTTAATGTGATGGCAGCGACCCAACAATTGGGTATGCCGAGGAGGCAGTGACCCGAAAGATGGGCAAGCTATGACGACAGTGGGCCGAACAAAAGTTCAATGCAAACAAGTGATAGTGCTAATGCAAACAAACACACAGGATATGATGCAACATGCAATTAAACCAACATGCACATGCACACAAACATGCAATATGATGCAATAACATACAATCATGCAAGTGATACGTCAATCAAGTCGTGATGGTCGATCAAATCAAAGAAGTGGGTGGATCAGATCGGGGTAACCAATCTGACCCAAAAGAGTGGTTGATCAGCTCAGGGCAGTCGATCAAACCCAAAGTAGGTGTGTTGACCTTACTTTTGGTTGAGGTCTAGAAAATTTCTTTAGTAGCCTAGGTCTAGCCATAGGACTTTCCTATTGACTAGTCTTAGAAAATTAGAAGAGGTACCCCACCATTAGAAATTCAAAACTCTTCTTTTTACTCAGCTTGAAATTCCACATATTGATCTTAACCTCTAGCATTTAGTAGGTAAGATCATTATAAGAGAATTCAAGAAGAGTCCCTATA
>JXCR01142997.1:21037-34220 GCA_002079205.1 Phalaenopsis hybrid cultivar | reverse complement strand
GTACGACGACGTTTTGAAAACACCGCGCGGACTTATAAGCTGCCCCAAACGGACCCTTAATCTTTATGTGTTAACATGCCTAATGCCTAAATTTTAATTTTTGTGTACATTCCACTCGAATCTCATGTATTTACATTAAGACTTTAGGGGCACTTTGCTTATCATTTTGTATATTTACATGATTGGAATCAAAATTTGAATATCATGTGTGCACGTCGTTCGAATCTTATACGTTTACACGTGTGACTTGAATATTTATATGCTTAGCACTTAAATCTTATAGATTCTACATGCATGTTCTTTAATTTTATCTATTTACATACACACCATTTAAATTTTATGACTTGTGCGCGTGATATTAAAATTTTAGTCTTAAGAGGGTGTCGACGCGGATAAGTAGAGTAATAGGGTATTTTTTATTTAAATAAATACATAAACTTTAAAAATACATAGCTAGAAAAATCATAAAATAGAATAAAAATACCCCTAAACTAAAAAAAATCAGAGACGGTTCAAAACAAAATTAAAAAAAAAACATAAATTGTATTTTTAAGTAATAATAATAATAATAATAATAATAATAATAATAATAAATTAAAAAATTCCAAAAATATAAATACATATTTAAAAAAATAAAATAATCACAAAAATTGTCATGATTAATGAAAACCATTTCAATACAATGGCCATAAAATTTTCAAAGTAAAAAAAATGTGTTTTGAATTCCTATGTGTATTTCCCTATAATATTACTAATTTTGGCTTAAATCAATTATAATATGAATCAAAAAATATAAAATTTTGCCTAGTAAATTCTCCGAGGTGTGGACACTTAAAAAAAATGAAATTTTAATTAAAATAAAAAGTTTATTTTTGATCATTTGAAAATAAATAAAATATTTTTAACAAAGATCTTTTTTGCATGAAAATTAAATTCAAATAAAAATTTGTAAATGTTCACAATTAATCACTTAAATCGAGGTTAGGACTGCCCTTCATAGATGATTGGGTTGGTAGCTCTTACTTAAGGTCGGGAAGCACACAGTCTAGCTCCGAGCCCCCACCTTTACCATTGTCTTACGCCCAATTTCGGTCTTCCATAGGTGACTACAAATTTTCTTTTACTTGCTTGTGTTTTATTACGACTCATTTACTAACTTTTGTTTCCCGTATCAGATGCTAATGTTTATTTTTTTGTAATTTATTTTAATTTTCTGCAAATATATTATGCTTTATGATACTAACCATGCAGCAGTAGCAGAAGTCCAGATATGTATTTACTTTATGTACTGCATTTTTTTTATTTATTATTTACATTACTGCACTTTATTTTACTTAGTACCTTTTATTTATCCGCAATCTATCTTACTTGGCATGCAAACCAAAAGTGAAACCAAAAACCAAAACAAAACAAAACCCAAAACAACAATAAAAAAAACTTGACATACACACAACAAAACTATAAAATCTTGATCTATGGAACTACTGCGGCAACGAGGATTTTAGAGTCAACTTCGTGGGCAGCTCGTTCAAGACCTTTCTTTAGTTTAAATAATAATCCTTAGGATTCTGAGATTGTCTTTTATGGCATAAAACCTCTCTTTTTGTTAGGCTCCTGCATAATCCCGATATGCAACATGTCCTAACTTGTTTTAGGATTCTGAGGTAGTCACTCGACATAAAACCTCCTATCTTTCTAGGCTTTTTGTGTAAATCATCATTACACAAATCTAAGTCCTAATTAATAAAATTGGAGAGAGTTAAGTTAAATTAAGATCATCCAAAATTGATCCAAATATTAGGATTGTTTGGGGATTACCAAGAACCTATTTTGGACATTTAATCTCCTCTACTTTTCTTCATTTGATTCTTAAAACAAAATCTTTCACCTTTGAACCAATCCCTATTGAAAATTTCACAATCATGTTCGTTGAAAACCCTTCCTTTTGAACTCATGAAAACAAAAGATTCCTGATTTTTATCGAGAGTTTTCTTAAGTGATCCGTCGTTTAAGATATAATTAACTATAGAGGCTTGCCCTTATAGGAAACTTAAACGAACCCATATTTAAAATAAACTTTATTTGACTCTGTCGGCACTATTTTTTTGGTGTGGGGTTTGCCCGTAAGAAGTTGTCGGTCATCGGAATTGAAATCCTATTGCCCGCTTCGGAAGGACGCTTAAAAGTTGGGTTTTAAAAAAAATGAAGTCAAACTGACCCCATAATTATTATAGTTTAGATGAAAGAGCACTTTATCTCAAATCTTGTATTTATCCTGAAGGATGAACACAAAAATTAAGGGTGAGACTCGATCAAATAAACTAAGGAAAGTTATNACTTCTGGAGCAGCAACTTTTACAACAACAAAAGGAGCCTTCCCGAGGATGACCTCGATATCTCCAAACCCAGTTCCAAACTTGATGGTAGTAGCAACATTGCGGGCCTCACGGCTTCTTGGCAGGTTGCAGGTGAATGTTAGCGTTGGGTTGGTCATTGAAGCAACTTTACAAAAGAAAAGCTGGGTTAGTTATATGGCCAAAGTGTTGTAGTTTTAGTGCAAATACTAAAGCTAATGACAGAGAAGTCTAAAGACCAGATAAAAATTTCAAAATTTTCAAATTTTAGGTAGTNTATATATATATATATATATATATATATATTAGGAGTTATCCTTCCTTCTCTTCAAAAGGGTGGCAAAGACTTCTACATGTTCATTTGCAATCCAGTCGTCGTGTAGTACATCTATTACTCCGTCGTAGTCTATGACAACGCCACCGTCGTTAATCATAATATCATGCCTGCAGTATTGGCACAAAATCTTTGTGAAACATGGATATAAAACAATTTCACTGCATATAAAGAGTGAAGATGTTCTCACTTCTCAGTGTACATCGACATGCACTCATCAATTATTGCTTGCATTTCAAGGGATATAAGTGATATGCCACGAAAATCAATGTTTGACACCGCAAGATGAGGCTACAAAACAACATCACTTATGAAATATATCATGTCAAACTGGAAGATACAAAACATTGTATAGAAAATCATTTCATCATATCACCAAAGCAACAACAAGTTCTGTTATTGGTTGCACTTCCCAATAGTGACTATGGAATGTACAACAGGTGCTATTATTATTTGGAGGCTCTTTTCAGCCTGAGTATCTACAGCGGCAATTATTATTGTTTTGTCACCAAGTGTTTTTATTGGTTCTTCTGCAATGGTTTAACTATCTACGTGTTTTGTTATTATTTGTTCTCCCTTTTCGGCATGAATGTACAACAATGTCTATTATCAGTTTAGTATGTACAAACAACTCCTCAGTTATTATTGCTGGAGTATCTGAAAGAACTTTTGAGGGATGCTGCTCAACAACATCCTTTATTGTTTTTATTCTCCTATACTCGAAAACAACACAAGGGGACCTCTTTCTTTTGCTTTGTCTACCCTTCACCCTTTCAATTAAGCTGCTAATGGTGTGTTGATGGGTTCCTTCTTCTTGTAACTCAATGTCTTTGTCAACAAGGGATGATTGATAGGTTCTCTTTTCATTGAACTCTTTGACTTCTTCAGCAGCAGATGATTGTCGGGTTCCATATTCGTTGAATTGAATGTCTTTGACAACAGGAGAGGACAGTTGGGTATACTTTTCTTCAACTCAATGCCATTGTTATCTTTTGTTTGTCCTGATTTTTCAATCGTACTTTGAAGTTCTGACATTGCCTCCTGCATATTCGAGACTCCTATATTTATTGTATTGAGTGCTCCTTGTAATTCCCTAAACCATTTCTCCTGAGCTCTAAACAACTGGATTGTTACTTCAAGGTTTTGATTGATTCTAGTTTTTGTGGCTCTGGGGTGGCATCGCTTGAGAGGAGTGTCCCCACATCATATGACACGAGTGAATGTGGTTTGCCTCGAGTTTCATGAGGTGGGAATGACATTACTGGACTTAGTAGTCCTTTATCAGAATTGGCCAGTAAATGACGCTCATCATCTTTCAAATTAAAAAATTTATCATAAACCTACAATTTAATTCAGAATTACATCACATTAGAAGTTAAAACTCCAATTAAAAAATGTAATACGAACATAACATAGGAATACCATGCCAATTAAACATGAACCGTACAACCTAAATAACACCTAGAAAACGACTATTAAACATGATAGAAACCTAAGAAAACACTTCGATAAAACAAAAAAAAAAAACTTGGAGTAACACCTAAATGACCTAAATAACACTTAAATAACACCTAAATATAACTAGAATAATACCATGAATAACAATACTACAATAATCCCTAGGTAGAACACCTAAATAAAACAAAAATAATACCATCAAAATATCATCTGGACAGCAAGAATAACGCCTAATTACACCTCCCTATATCTTACAACGAAACACCACAAGAACAACTAAATAATACCATCACAAGCCCCACTTGACAATACAATAACCCCATAATACAACAAAAATGTCACATAATAACACATAAATACAAACAACTATCATAACACATAAGTACATAAGGAATTAAACAAGTCTAATTCTCCAAACAACAAGAATGTTAGCTATTGATATAAATAAATTATATGTACTGGATTGAGCCTCTTAAATGCTATGTCAATCTGCGACGATTCTAGCTGACATCAGTTGGTTACCATCAAAATAACAGCTGGACAACAAGAATAACACCTAATTACACCTCCCTCTATCTTACAATGAAACACCCCAAGAACAACTAAATAATACCATCATAAGCCCCACTTGACATTACAATAACCCCATAATACAACATAAATGTCACAGAATAACACATAAATACAAACAACTATCATAACACATAAGTACATCAAAAATTAAACAAGTCTAATTCTCCAAACAACAAGAATGTTAGCTATTAATATAAATAACTTACATGTACTAGATTGAGCCTCTTAAATGCTATGTCAATCTATGACGAATTCTAGCTGACATCAGTTGGTTACATCAACATTCTGGGTCTGACCTAATGATTGACCGGAGTGAAAAAAGATATATGCTAATAAAACCATAGCTGTGTAAAAGAAAAAAAATAATATGCTTTAAACAAAAAGAATGAAGTTTTATAAGATTCATACAAGATACTAACCGTTAAGAGAAAAAGAAAACCATTGATATATTCCAAAGGCCGATTTTGCCTTATTTTAAGGGCTATTGCATTAATTTGCTCAATGAATAAATCACATACCACAACAGACCAATTAAATAAGCTGAAAGTCTGTACATTCTCGCCAAAGATGAAAAGTTCTTTGGAAATACTAAAGTTACTAGAAAAGAAAAATAAATTCTATAACAAATACTTCAAAAATAATTCATCAAAAGGAGTAGAACACTCCTCACTTGAAACATTCAATATGTCTTTCTTAATTTGCCACACATCAACACTAGAAGAGGAAAATTTTTTCCACTTTGCTACTTCTCTATTCGACATGCCTATCAGAAGGACAATTTCATCAAAGATTATTCTTAGTTATTTCTCACCCATTTTGAATACCATTCGTTCATATTGCTAATATTTTAACATTTGCAGTGTCAGAACATTGTCTTGAGGATACACAGAGAGATCAAAAAAATTGATCTACATTCAATAGTTTCAAACTATTTTTGGTCTTCTTTGGTATGACAGACTTGACCTTATCAAGAACGTCTCTTACAGTAGATGAACATCTACAATTGAAGGACTTTGAGNTCTAAGTGAGACGAACATATCTATACTGTTAAGAGGCCATAAAATCAAGCTTAAGTAAATGGAGAATCAAAATAAGCTCGGGATAATGGAGAGTTTTATACCTTTGCTCCGAGAGGTGTAGCCTCAATCAGAGATTCTTCACACCTTCGTTATACTCTAAAGAGCTTAGGGATGGAGTCCCTGGCTCGGGTGTAAGGTCTATTTATGTNTATATATATATATATATTGATTAGAAGAGCATCTCGTGGCTCCTTTCGCGTTAATAATTAAGTAAGATACAAAATGGGGAGGGATAGTTGATCCCCATCAAAAAACAAAATAAATACATCAAATCCTAGGGGTTCCACTATCCGCATTACAACTGCATGCAAAATAAAATAAAAAATACATGTATAAACCCAAAAAGTATACCAACAGAAGAGGTATACCCAAAAATACATGTATACCCAACCATGAACACTGAAAAATTGAAAAAGAACTGTATAAAAATAGCGTTAAATGAATCCAACATTCTTCTGCAAATAGTAAGGGAGCTGCATTGATATACAAAAAATGAATCCAACATAGTAAGGGAGCTGCATTGATATACAACAAATGAATCCAACATTCTTCTGCAAAAAGTGAGGGAGCTGCAATGAGATAGAATAGCAACAAAAAGCTCGGAAAATAGTGCGCAGGACCATATTCTATAGACCATAATGTCCACATAAAGTATTGCAAAGCAAATAATATCATTCAATTATCCAAAGACTAACATCCATTCCAACGAGAGCAGGCAAACTGGGTAGAGAGCAAATGAGTACCAAAATTACTTATGATCAACAAAAGAAAAAAGCAAGAATAAAGCAAGATTGTATTGTTCAAGAGTATCGATATTAAAAGCAAAATCATCTTTGTCGGCACTATTTTTGGTGTGGGGTTTGCCCGTAAGAAGCTGTCGGTCATCGGAATTGAAATCCCGTTGCCCGCTTCGGAAGGACGTTTAAAAAAGTTGGGTTTTGAAAAAAAATGAAGACAAACTGACTTCATAATTTTCGTAATTTAGATGAAAGAGCACTTTATGTCAAATCTTGTATCTATCCCGAAGGATAAACACAAGAATTGAGAGTGAGGCTCGATCAAATAAACTAAAAAAAATTATGACATCCGTTTGGGTCTGCGAAACCAGTGTATTGGCCGACAAATTCCCCTATTTAATATAAGGAATTAAATAGGGTTTATATTATGCTGGGTTCGGGAAAAGCTTCCTATAAGGACAAGCCCCTATAGTTAATTACATCTTAGGTACCTGAAGTTACCTATGAATACTCTCAATAAAATCAAGAAAAATTATCTTCAAGGAGTTCAAATGGTAAGGACATTTCAAAGATATTGGACTAAGAAGTGTGAATGGGATTGGTTCAAATTTAGAACATTTTTTTTTGTTTTGGAGTCCAAAGGAGGAAACACTAGAGGATATCACTGATCTGAAGAAGAACTTCGGTGATTTCCCCTCCAAAGGAGGGAACACTAGAGGATGTCACGGATCCGAAGGAGAACTTTGGTGACTTCCCAAGCTACCCTATTATTTGGCTTCAATATAGGAGAAATAATTTAGATTTTTTATCCTGCAATTTTATTAGGAATTACATTTGTGTGAAAATCCTATTATTTGGCTTCAATTTAGGAGAAATCATTTAGATGTTTCATCCTGCAATTTTTTACCTATTATTTGGCTTCAATTTAGGAGAAATCATTTAGATGTTTCATCCTGCAATTTTTTATTTTTAGGATTTACATTTGTTTGAAACAATCAGCACAAATAAGATGTGAGGATTTAGGTCATNAGCATCAGGATATTCAGGATGAATTATTAAGTAACATAATAAAGTTTAAATGAACCCAAAGCCTTTTACCAGACATTAAGAAGGTTGCATGGACCTGCTCCCTACTCTTAACCTGGTGAATACCTTAGGGATCTATTAAACTTAATATGTTTTACTTAATAATATTATCCTTAAAATTTAAGGACCCTCAATACACAATATAGGTTTGCTTAATAATATTATCCTTAAAATTTAAGGACCCCCAATACACAACATACAGTTAGGAAGGTTTCCAAAACTTTACTTTTCTAGCTCTATATACATAAATGCTCTGACATGCATTTTTTGTTTCAGGTGGTGGAATNATAAAACTTTAGTGATCCTGCACCGAATCAAGAAATTGGAAAAGGAGGTACAAAATGTCATGAATACAATTAATAATATCTTTGATTTCTTCGATCATCTGGACTGGAGGATGAAGGAACATTTCAAACATTCTGGACATTTAGAAGATAGTTTGATACGATTGATGAGAAGGATGAAATTAATTGAGGAGGATTCTATTGAAGAATTTCCATTCTGACCCTTCTACAACCTCTTTGTTCATGTAAAATCAATGGGTGATCTTCGAGGAGAATAGAGTACCAAGTCTGAGGATTAGTTGATTTTTATTACTTCCTATATGTCTATCTATGTATTTTGATTTGAACTTTATATTTTTTTTGCTTTAGAATTATGCTTATATATATCTGTATAGTTGAGACTAAGCATAAAATGTTTTGTTTTCAGCATTTTGAGTGTTGTGGCTTGGATTGCGATGGTGAATTAATGAATTGAGGTTGAGAAAATACCAAACTTAGGTGTGTTATGTAATGTATATTTTACTTCTTGGAATTTATATATAAATGTGATGTTTTGTGTTGTGAAAGTTTATATGTGCTAAGTACATCATTTAGTTATATAAAATTATATCTATAACGATTAAACAGATGTCATTTAGGCTTGAAATTGATCGAAATCGCAAAAATCCTGAATTTGGACAAAATCAATAGAGCCCGCCGACGACGCCATCGACGCCGCCGACGGTGAGATTTTCCCAAGACTTAGGATTTAAATTTCAATTAAGCGCTCCAACGGTGCCATCAACCCTGCCAACGGTGAGCTAATGAAAAATGCCTTTAACCGTGATTTTGACCAGTCAACTGTCACTATTCATCATCCCCTTCCTCCTAAAAATGTCATTTTCGACCTAGGGCTTGAGAGATCTTGGATTAGGAGGCAATTTCAAGGATTTTTGACACCGGATTTGATCATCTCTAGGTAAGATCTTCACTCCAAGCTAAAAATATTTGATTTCCACCATGAATTTCTTCTACATTAAGGAGATCTGAAAAATTTTTAGAATGTGAAGAAAATTTGGAAAAAGATTCATGGATCTTTTTGTTGAACTCTTAGAATTACTATTGGAAGCCATAATTTACATATTTGAAATAATTTATAGAATGTTTCTATAATTTGATTAGATTAAAATGGCTCCACGACAAAAGAGAAGAATTGAGTTCGACGAGTCTGGCTTTGTTAATGCGATGGCTCAAAAAAAATTTACTTTCATATTTAAAGTAAAGAAGTGCATACAAGATCGAATTTTTAAAAGTCTGGGAGGAGAAANGATTTGAGGTAAAGCGCTCTTTCATTTAAACTATGAAAATTATGGCGTCAGTTTGACTTCATCTTTTTCAAAATTAAAATTTTTTAAAATGTCCTTCCGAAGCGGGCAAAGGGATTTCAATTCCGATGACCGACAGTTTCTTACGGGCAAACCCCACACCAAAAATAGTGCCGACAAACTATAAATGTGGAGAGAATAATTCTTAAGAATATATTGACTACGGCAAGGAGTGAGACAAGTGGAGGTCTAGGACATCTGGACTTATTTATGCAATTTGCAAACTTTCTGGAGTAGAATTTAGAGATGAAAAATGGGTTTATCCAATGAAACCAATTAGTAAAGCTAATTTAAAATTTATGAATCCCATGAAAAATGGAGAACTGGGAGTAGAAGTCAAGAACCTTCTACTAGTAGAGATGTCCCCTCTACAAGTTACGACCTTCCACCTTCTAGTTCCCCTACCCTCTCTGATTTGATGAATGAGTTGACCTTGAAGCGAAAGAGCATAGAATTGATAAGTGAAAGGATTGGAGGTTTAGAACGTCGACATGATTATGATAGTGAGTACCTGCAGAGGCATTCAAATTTTGAGGTAGCCTATTATGAAGCTCAAACCCGACACTACAGAGGAGAGCCTGATGTTACGTTTCCTGAATGCCCGCGATATACTCAGTATCAACCCAATCCACATGCTGATCAAGGCGATGAAAATATAGCTTGGGATTTTGACATTGAATGAAATTGATGTACTTATGTTTGTATTTTTATTTTATGTAATAGAAATGGATGTTTATGTATTTGGAATTTCATTTTATGTACTTGGATAATTTTAAATTTTTATAAAGTTAATGTTATAGTTAAATGTGCATGTGTAGTTCAATAGATATTGAGTAGAATCGTGGATTGTAATGTGATTTTCGTTTTGCATTTTAAAGTTTTAATTGTTTAGTATTGTGATTGTGTTAGGAAATGTTGTGCTTGTTTTAGTTTGATACTTATTTCAAAACTTCATTACCCAGAAATTCCTCTAATGATTTTTATGTGTAGAAAGCTCCTAATATTATAGACCAGGTGAAGTAAAAATTTGAGAAGGCCTTGTTGACCTCATTTTGGAGGTCTTCTTTTCCCTTCCCTAGATACTCTAGGAACTAGCCTTAAGATCTCCCTATTTTGACTCTCTTATAGGACTAGACTGGGATCCACACCCCTTAGAAATTCAAGCCATTTCTTTGCTCTTTGCAGTTTCATATGGACGGTTTCAGATCTTCAACAGTTGATTGAGTCAATCAAAAAGCCGACATATTGAAGCTCAAATTGAGCTCCTATAGAAATTTGAAAGACGTAATGGGTTACCGTGGCGCGTGCGACGTTTGCCTTGCCACTACTAGCGAAGTGTTTGACTGGTCGTCACTTATGTGAGGACCAGTCAGTAAGATACTCGTTAAACGGCTCCGATCGGGCAAAAATAATTTTATTCGTCGAACCACGCATGAATCAAATTTAATTTGACGCGATCGACGACAAATTTGTCCGGATGATTCCGAATGACGAAACGGAACACGTCATTGCGTCCGGAATGTCAATTTTAGCTAGGGAGCACACCGATTTTGTTAGGACTCCGAGCGCGAGTGGATCACACAAAAGTTAATATTTAATTAATATTTTATTTAATAAAAAAAAATATTTGATAAATTATTTTTTATATAAAACATAATCTTTTAAAACCTAAAAATCAAAACTCCCTCGCGTCTCTGTTCTTTGCCCTAGCTGAACCTTGGAATCCCTCGCCGGTTTGTCGGTCAACCCTTCCCTTTCCGAGCCTTCGTCGCCGGTAGCCTTGTCGGTAGCCCGTTGTAACAGACTTTCCCGCCTAAACGAGTCTGATAAACTTCCTATTTTGAATCTCATTACGATTTTTACTCTTCGTAGATGATTCTCCTCACTGTCCCGATGCTCACCGCCGGTGGGTCTTTCTCTCATCTCTACCTATAAATACCCCATGGGAGGAGAAGATAGGGGGTGACTTTTTTTTTCTTGGACATTTTGGAATGGATATAGTGCTATGATTCTTTTCTGTTTGGAATTGTTCTTTCTTTCTTCTCTACCCTCTCCCTTCTTGAGCTAGCACGGAATTCAGGTTAGAGGTTATTGGCTTTGAGATATGGATGTTTCTTTTTTTTAAATCTAGTTTTGATGGCTTGATGCTGCGATTATATTGCTTCTATTGCCTCATTCGAATATATTTTTGGGAAGGATTTCTATCTTGATGAAGATGTGTAGAGATACTTTTTTTGTTCTTATGCTGCTCTAATTTAAACATGTTAGGGGGTCATGTTCTTCTAATAAAACAGATTTGAGGGTTGGTTTTCCATGATCTTCTTGTTACTCTCATTAAAAACGTATAGCAGTTTATATTTCAGTTCTTGAGAATTATTTGGAGCTGGATTCTTGCTCTTCTTGCTACCTTATTCGAATGCATATATTGGAAATATTTTTTTCGGTTATGGAGAATCAATTTTGAGGCTAGCCTTTTTGTTCTTCTCACTGCCTCTATTCAAATAAAGATGTTGGAAATCTATTCTATAATTTTGAGCAGTTTTGGAGGGTTGTTTTTCCATGCTTCTTGCCGCCTTTATGTGGATGTACATGTTGGAAATTTGTTTTTGGATTTGAGTATTATTTAGGGGCTGATTTTTTTTTTTTTTACTGTCCCTATGCAAATAAATATGTTGGAAGCCTTTCTTCTATTTTTTTGAAAATTAATTTAGAGTTGTGGTACACCATACTTTAAGGGGTTTAGATACTGCTCTATTCACAATTTCACTAAATAATAGGGTTTAAGAATGTTTTATTATAGGGTTGATTCGTTGGTGGTCTCTAGTTGATATTGATAGGTTGACCTCGATATATCAATTTCCTGTGGGATCGATGGAGAGAAAAGAGGTCTAGTCTGAGCCTATCCCCAAATTAAAATATAATATCCCATCTTGAAACTTTCATATGCTAATCATTTAACATTTCGTTTATAATCTGCAAATGTTTACCGGACCCATTTATATCATACAATTGCAATCTGTTTTGAAGCTTTAGCAGAATTGATCAGGTACACTTTTATTTATTTAATTTCTGTACTTTATTTCCTGCATATTTCCTTTTATTTTGTACCGTACTATACTTTGCTACATGTCTCATGCACTTTCCTATCACATCTTACAACATAGTGTTTTTTGTCTGTTCTTTGTTGAACTGTATACATTTACGAGTATTCATGCTTTAGTTGCTACCTTTCTAGTATGTTTGTGCAATCCCCTAGGATTGACCGTTTGAGGCATGTTTTTTTTTAGTCTCTCTTCTCTCTCTCCTTTTCTCAAAACGAGACGACGACGTGGTTGGCTGACGATTCATCTCCGGACAACGGTCGGGACAACTACCAAAGACGAAAGGGTGAGCTTATGCAGAACCTCGATAGATTTAAATAACATACTCATAGAACGTTGAGGTTGTTCATTTGGCACGACGTAAATTCTCACATTATCTTTTAAGACTTTTTACAATTTTTTATATCGTATGATATATGTCCTAAACTTTTTTTAGGATTCAGAGGTCGTCGTTTAGTATTACATAAATCCATACATTTTCTCGGACAATTTGCATATGATGTGCAGATACAAGTCCCGAATATCTAAATAAATTGCAGGACAGAAATATCAAATAATTTCTCTTCCAAAGATGTAAAGCCCAATCATAGATTAGTTTGAGATGTCACTGAATATTATTCAGTATCTTTAACATCTCCTACTTTTCGTTCTTTTGGACTCCGAAAATAACTCTTCCTATTTGAACCTATCCCATTTGACTTTTCCTATGAACAATCGTGGAAACTTGAACGTTGAATTTTTGAAGACGANAATCAGCACAAATAACCTTGAAGATGTGAGGATTTAGGTCATGACGAATGATAACCTCGGAAC
>JXCR01142997.1:3393-20460 GCA_002079205.1 Phalaenopsis hybrid cultivar | reverse complement strand
GGGAAACTCTGTTAGCAACCGTAGGTTACCTCCTCCAAAGGTTCCCGATCTCCCAATAGAGACGTTTTAATTTAGTTGAAGTTGTATTTTTTGTGATGTTTGTGATTAAATTTTGAATTGTCTTATATTTTAAAGTGTTGTGGGGGTGATTTATGCAATTTTATATTTTTTATGCAAGTATATAGGTATAAACAAAATTGCAGTAGGAGAATACAAGATTGGGCTCAAATCATGGACCAATTTAGCTTGGATTTGGTTGAGTTTAGTCATATAAAAAGTGAATTTGAGTTTAGAATGGGAATTGAGATCAATTAAGATCAATTGATAAATACGAAATTTGGGTCTTTAAAGGACAATTTGGGGATTTTGGTTAAAGATGGTCAAATTGGCCAAATTGGGTTATGTGGTAGTTGAAAGGAATAAAATTGAGAATATTTGGGATTTATTGGAATTTTTTGGGAATATTTGGAATTTTTTGGATATTTGGGCCATGGAGGGGTATTTTGGTAATTTGGTCATTTTTAGATATTGGGAATTTTTGGAATTTTTAGCTTTTTGGGTCATGAGGGGCATTTTGGTAATTTGGCCATTTTGTCAGTTTGGCAAATTTGGATGTATTCAAAGTGTTTGGAATGAGTTTTGATCAGTTTTGGGTATTTTGACAAAATTTGTGAATTTTGGCCAAATTTGGGCCCCAAGAGCAGTTAGGTAATTTAGAGGTGCCTAGGGGCAAAAGGCCAAGTTGAGTATTTCAAGTAGAATTGGATAGATATACATTCTAAATGAACCATGGATCAATAAAACCCTCATTTTAGGTTCTTATGTATTGGTTTTAGCCAGGGTATTGTGAGGATATTGTGTACCTTAGTTCCAAACCAATATTCAGGGTCAATCCTATGGCCAAGTAGTCCTATAGGAACTCTTTTTGAATTCTTCATAATGATCTTACCTACTATATGCTAGAGGTTAAGATTAATATGTGGAATTTCAAGTTGAGTAAAGAGAAAAGGTTTGAATTTCTAATGGTGGGGGTACCTATGGCTAGACCTAGGACACTAAAGAAGTTTCTAGACCTCAACCAAAAGTGAGGTCAACAACAATTCAGACTGGGTCCTAAGTTAATTTCAAAACAAGATAGTGTGATTGAAATATGAGTAATTGACTCGGGATATCACGAGCCTTCTAATTTTCTATCATGTGACTAGGTCCTGACTTTCGAACGAATTATAATATCTTAGAATTTATCTTAAGAAATATTTGAGGATTATTAGTCAAGAGAGTTTGGACATTCAAAATCTTTAAGAGAAATGTGTTCCACCATATATAGTAATTCTCAGAAAATAAACGGAGCAAAGAAAAAAATTATGAGACCCCTGCGAAGAAGTTTGAGGTGAGCATAAAATCAAAAATAGGTGTCTGAATTCAGACATTCAAAATCTTTAAATTATGTTTTACCAGATATAGTAATTCTCAACAAAACATGGAGAAAAGAAAAAAAATAAGAAAAGAAAAAAAAAAATTCGTGAAAAGTTTGATCCAAGAAATCAAAGCAAAAAGAAAAGTCTCTCTGAGAAGAAGCTTAAGGTGGACGTATAATAAAAAATTTTGGTATGAGTTTGCCCTAATTAATGAGACTTAAAATGCTCTCTTAAGAAATTTCTCCTGATATGATATTCAAGAAAAACTTTGACGATCTAAAGTCTTTTGGTCAGTTATTAATTGGCTCAGAAATATCTTTGGACAGAAAAATGTTTTGATCAAATAAAAATTTTTTTGAAATCTGTTTAGGCTCAGAAAGAAAGAATTAAAGGAATGATGATGACATTAGCAGTTAATGGAAATTCGACCCTGAAATCGTATTCTTTAGTGCCCAACATATACAACTTCAACAACCATTTGAAGAACATAAGAGCGGTTTCTTAAAGATGACATGAACAACTTTTACAGAATCAATGTCAAAGCAAACGATAACTACTATAAACGAACCTACAAAGTTGCGACCACTTCAGCTGTGGCATCCTTAGAATTAACACATATTTATAGGTACTTGAAATAATATAATTCTGATAGCACCTTAAAGAGTGAGTTGTATTCTAACACTTGTCCTTAGTCAGCGAACGATACTTCAAGAAACACTGTGCCCCGTGTTTCAAAGACAGATTTGTTCTTAGAAGCTCAGATGTCGTGCTTTTCTGTAGCTGGGTCCAAATCCTAACAAAAAGAAAATAAAATGATAAATTTCTCGAGTTTAAGGTTCTTTACTCTTTGCTTGTGTAGCGCAACTACCTTGGTCTGCACCAATCTTCTTCATCTCCCTTCGGGATTACATACTCTACACAAAGTCTCATCAAAACCCACATATCTTCCTCACCAATATCAATCTTCAGATGACACATATCTATGAGTTCAACACTACAAACTCTATGTAAATTTCAATTCTTCTTTTTGGATCAGTACCTAAATTCTTATTCTTATATTTCAAGGTCGATACCTAAATTTCGACTCTCTTCCTGAGATTGATACCTAAATTTCAATTCTCTTTTCGGATTAATACCTAAATTCTGATTTCTATCTTTCGTGGTCGATACCTAAATTTCAACTCTCTTCTTGGAATTGATACCTAAATTTTAATTCTCCTTTTGAATCAGTACCTAAATTCTGATTCCTATCTTTCGAGGTTGATACCTAAATTTTGACTCTCTTCCAGAGATTGAAACCTAAATTTCAATTCTCATTTTCGGATCAGTACCTAAATTCTGATTCCTATCTTTCGAGGTCGATACCTAAATTTCGACTCTCTTCTTGAGATTGATACCTAAATTTCAATTCTCATTTTCAGATCAGTACCTAAATTTTGATTCCTATCTTTCGAGGTCGATACCTAAATTTCGACTCTCTTCCTGGAATTGATACCTAAATTTCAATTCTCTTTCGGATAAGTACCTAAATTCTGATTCCTATCTTTCGAGGTCGATACCTAAATTTCGACTCTCCACCTGAGATTGATACCTAAATGTCAATTCTCATTTTCAGATCAGTACCTAAATTCTGATTCCTATCTTTCGAGGTCGATACCAAATTTTGACTCCCTTCTTGAGATTGATACCTAAATTTCAATTCTCTTTTTGGATCAGTACCTAAATTCTGATTCTAATCTTTCGAGATCGATACCTAAATTTTGACTCTCCTCCTGAGATTGATACCTAAATTTCAATTCTCATTTTTGGATCAGTACCTAAATTATGATTCCTATCTTTCGAGGTCGATACCTAAATTTCGACTCTCCTCCTGAGATTGATACCTAAATTTAAATTTTCATTTTCGGATCAATACCTAAATTTTGATTTCTATCTTTCGAGGTCGATACCTAAATTTTGACCCTCTTCTCGTAGTTGATACCTAAATTTCAATTCTCATTTTCAAATCAGTACCCAAATTCTGATTCCTATCCTTCGAGGTCTATACCTAAATTTCGACTCTCTTCTCAGAATTGATACATAAATTTCAATTCTCCTGTTGAATCAATACCTATATTCATTTTCATTTTTGGATCAATACCTAAATTCTGATTTCTATCTTTCGAGGTCGATACCTAAATTTTGACTCTCTTCTCATAATTGATACTTAAATTTCAATTCTCATTTTCGAATCAGTACCCAAATTCTGATTCCTATCCTTCGAGGTCGATACCTAAATTTTGACTCTCTTCTCGGAATTGATACCTAAATTTCAATTCTCCTTTTGAATTAGTACCTATATTCTTATTCTTACCTTTCGAGGTCGATAGTTAAATTTCGACTCTCTTCTTGAATTGATACCAAAATTTCAATTCTCCTTTTGAAATCAGTACCTAAATTCTGATTCCTCATCTTTCGAGACCGATACTTAAATTCTGACTCTCCTTTTCAAGATCAATATCTAAACTTTGATTCCCACCTTGTGGTCAGCATCTAAATGCTAATTCCCATCCTCGAAAAACATTGAAATTTTGGTGAATCCAAATTCACTCTCCAATCCACAGCGAGAGTTACTGATCACCGATTTTAAATTGAATGTGCACTGGCTAGTTCCCCAGTGGGAACAATTAACACTCAATTCTACGCTTCTTTCTAGGCCTGTTGACTTAGAAATTTGTATTGGTCCTGTTGATTTCATCGGTCAACGCCAATACACCCAGTACATCACACCTATTGAGGGTCCGTTTGTTCACCTCGCTTTCAGTCGAGGTGTAGTTTTCCCCTCCTTAGTAGCCTAGGATCTAGCCGTAGGACCTTTCTATCGACTACTCCTAGAAAACTAGTGAAGGAACCCTCCCCGTTAGTAATTCTAGACTTTTCTTCGCTCGACTAGACGTTCCATGTAATAGTCTTGACCGCTATTGCTTGGCAGGTAAGGCTACTCTGAAGGAACTCAGGGAGCATTCCAATAGGACTGCCGACCTTAGGATTGACTCTACTCGTTGATTTGGCGCCACTGCGCTCTTTGTCGTCCTGTTTAATTGAATTTGAGCCGAAGTTTTGATAGGATTTGGACCGCGACGCGTTTTTAAGCCGATCGACGACGAGGTTGCTCGGAAGACTCTGGATGACGAAACAGACTGCGCCAACGCTTCCGGGACGTCGATTTTGCTTAGGAGAGACGTTTATTTTGTCGCGAGGGCATTTCTAGAGAAGGAGATGTGTTTAAGTATTATTTATAATAATAAATAATATTTATTATTATTTATTATAAATAAAATTTATAAACCCAATCCCTAATTTCATTTCCCCTCCCGTCCGCCTCTCGCTCGTGCGTCCTTCTCTCGCTTGTGCCTCTGCCTAAGCCGCTATGGTCCCTCGCGTGGCCCCGTGAGCTCAAGACATGGGAACGAAGGTTCCCGCGCTCCCCTCTCTCGCAGTCGCCCATCCCGCCTCATCATTCGTTGGCTCCTCGAGCCGCAAACAGTATGGCCTAGCCCCCTGCGCTTGATCTCTGCGGGATTTTTTTTTAATCATTCGCTTCTTCTTCCCTTAGCGTATATCAGAGCTCCTCTGTGAAGCTTCAAGGGGCCGAAAATCATTTTCAGGGGAGGACCTTTCTCTATTACTCTTCTCTACTCACTCTCTTAAGTATTTTATCTCTTCTTGTTGCTGGAGAGAGGTGTTGGCTAGGGAATACTTTTCTGCAACTCCTCTTGTGATTTTACTCTAAGAAGGTACTTCCCTCTCCCCCTGTGCATTGCCCGTGTTCGGCCCTACTCTTTACCGAGCCTCTGCGCTTTATTTGTGTTCGTCTCTGTTCTCTGTCGAGCCTTTATTAGCATGTTGGAACGAAAAGGTCACCCTTTGCTTCATTTTTTTTAAATCCATTCTAATTTAGTCTCTATATGCCTATCATATGGAAGTAGCATTTGTTTGATGCAAACTTAATTGGAGGTGTTTACTTCTCACTTCCTATTTCTGTATTTTACTGGCTCTCGATTTTAACCTTGCCAAGCCTCTGATGATGATTTCAGGGTATGGTTTAGCACGCTAGTTGCCATTATACTTGTATTTGGAAATGTTTATCACTTAAAACATGTGAAAGATAAAAAAAAATATGCATATATTCTAGGAGTTGGACTTGGTTGAGTAATGTGGCATGCTGTTAGTTCTTTCTTTTACTTTGTTCATCTAAAGCGCTGAAGTCATGACATGTTTCCTATCTCCCAAGGCATACTTATATTGGAAGCAATTAAGAGGATGGTCTTGAAATAATTTGGTCCTTCTCATGAGCATGTTAGTATATGTATTATGAAGCTTTCATCCACTTTCACTCAAAGCATGTGGTAGTTCTATTTTGAGATGTCTTAAAGGCATGAGAATATTGCTCTAACTTTTATTATGGCTTAGTATTGGAGATTTGAATTGCAGTTTGGTTTTCAACCCTCACTTGGCTCGGGTTTTGGCCTACATTGGCTCGGTTTTGGTCTTTTACTGGTCCTTTTTTTTTAGTTGGAAGTTTGGTTTGGCTTTGCCTTTGTGCCGAGCCTCGATTTTGCCTGTGGTGGCTCAAGTTTTGAGCTTTTGTTGGCTTTAGCTTTAGATTGGGAGCTTGGTTTTTGCCTTAGAGTGATTGGAAGTTGATTTATGAGGAAGCTAGGTTCTTAATCTCTGTTGGAGTTTTGCTTTAGCCCTTATTCGAGAATTGGATTGACCTTAGTTGAAGGCTCAGGTTTGCTTCATTTCGCACCTGCCCGAGAGGCAGATGTGGGTTTTGGCTTTCACTGACCTTAGCTCCTACCCATAGGACCTATTGGAGTTTGTTGAATTTAATTTAACCCCTCTTGTTGGGCTTGAATCATTTGAATGATTGTAGGTGGATCAAATTTGTTACTTTGAGAGATTGATGATGTTTTTACTCTCTTATGTATATCAAAACTTTTATGGAATTGATTTGAGTCGCCTCGACCGTGAGCTTCCTATAGCCCTGTGATGTCTTGTTTCATTGGAAAGCCTTGTGTTTATTCGAGGTGTGAAGCTATGGATTTATCTAGAGTTGGGAAATCTTAATGTCAGTTTGCAGTTTGGGAGTCCTTCAAGCTTTTTTTTAGAGGACGTTTCAGTTGGGTTGAGCCTATACTTTGGGGTTTGGAGAACCAGCGCCAAAAGATCTTTTTTTCTGTTTTTTGTTGTTGTTCGCTATGTTTGAAAAAGACCCTGGGCCCTACTCTTTCAGGTCTTTTCGATAAGAGCTTTGATAACTGATCTACTTCCTTTTCGGTGTTTTAGATAGATCAGTGCCTCCTCTCTCTCACCCCATTTTTGTTCTTTTATTTCCTTGCTTCTTGGTTCAGTTTTTGATGCTTATGTCTGACGCATAAGTGTCCACGTATAGCCTTTTGCTATACGTAAAGCCATCAAGCAAGGTCACAAGTAGTTTGTTTTGGGGCATAGGGTGGTGATAATAAAGGTACACTGAAGATAGAGCAAAAAAATTTCCTATTCTATAACATCAAGATCCATGTATTTGATGAACAATAGGATAATAGTATCTTTCACCGACATTAGTCTAGCGAGAGTTGGCTCGAACCTCCTCAGGTGGTTGGCAGTCTCACGCC
Source organism: Phalaenopsis hybrid cultivar (assembly GCA_002079205.1). Lineage (NCBI taxonomy): Eukaryota > Viridiplantae > Streptophyta > Magnoliopsida > Asparagales > Orchidaceae > Phalaenopsis > Phalaenopsis hybrid cultivar. The sequence goes on along the minus strand of JXCR01142997.1, from coordinate 13,382 downwards.
CGACAGCGTAATCGACTTGTAGACAATAGAAATTGTTAAAACTTATTTCAAAAAAATAAAATTATATTTTTCGCTATAAAATAAAATTTGATAATCTCTTTTTTTTAGACCTATGTGTATGTCAAAAAACATAAATTTTAAAATACATTTTAAAATTGATTGTCGACCTGACGAATACTTATTTAGGTTGGGAAATAGCCCTCTATGTGAGGTTCAAGACACACTTGTAGACGAGTGGCTGGTTTTATACATTCTGGTGATCGAGTAGTGTTCGTGGTCCCTCTAGTATGTATGTATATTTGAGCCTAGCCCCACATGAGTGCTTGCGGTCCCCCTTACCTGAACTTTTTTTTTTGTTTTATCGAAGCTTTAAGACAGGGCACTCGTGTTTTTTTTCTTTTCTTTTGGATTTCTCTAAGATTTTTTAGGATTTTTACTTGAGTTTTTCTCGTTGATTTTCCCGAGTTTTCTGGCATGAGTCGCTGTTACACTCATCTTCGGATTTCCTGGATGATGTTTCTTCCAGACTTCGCTTTTTGCGATGTATTTCAACTTGCTATATTTAAGAAATAATGGATCTCACGAGCGTACAAGTTTGCTTTACATTTACAGCATTTCATTTCCCTGTTTATATCTGCTACTGTCATGTACAACATGTTATACTATTCTACGTGTTACTGTTCTTCATGTACAACATGTTATGCTATTCATGTTTCTACCTGCTACTGTTCTTCTTGTACAACAAATTATATTATTCATGTTTTTACCTGTTATTGTCCTGTACAACATGTTATACTATTCTTATTTCTACCTGCTACCATTCTACATGCATCCTACTGTTTGTCTTGTATTGCACATTTTATATTATATAGCCTTAAGCATGCATTCTTTTTATATAAGATGTTTAGAGGAATATTACCATAGGATCGTTTGATTTGACATCATAACTGGACACCCTAAAAAACTTAAACTCGTCACGACAAGGAGCTTGAAACTAGCGCGGTGGGCAGCACGACCATCTTCAACAGCAGAACATATCTTCCCCAGCTAAATCATTTATTTCCTAGAAATTAAAACAACAATCCATAGAATTTTGAGGTTGTTTGCCTAGCGCAACATAAATCCTCATCCTTTTCTTTAGGCATTTGTATAGCTCTGTTGTACGATCTAAGCCTTAACTCGCTTTAGGATTCTGAGGTTGTCGTTCGTTACGACCTAAATTATCACATCTTCCAGACAATTTGTGTGAGCGTTTTACACGAATGTAAGCCCCAAATAAATAAAATTGACAGGATGAAACATTTGAATAATTTTTTCCTTGAAACTGAAGCCAAACCATAGTGTAGACTGGGATATAGAGTGTTATAATTGCTGGTAAAAATATATTTGAAGTATGATATAGAGTGTCAGAGATCATATTTGTAACATTATTGAAAATAGAAAAGAAATTTTTGATTTTTTCATATTTTACCCATTCTGAATCAACAGACAATCATTTGTAGTTATTATCTTTAATAGCGCAGTGATAAAAAATATTGTGATAAATAAATGCGAACTCCAACATGTTGAAAGTTGAGTTCCATCTAGTGGAAACATCCATGGACAGTGACCTTGTAGTTGCAACTTCTAATTGTTTTGCCACTTCTACAAACTTACGCAATCTTGCAAAGGATTTTTTTCAGATATTTCATCAACTCTTTGATATTTTGGATGATTTTATGAACCATCTTTAGCTCATCTTGGACCATTTTATTGATGAAATGTGTGCATCATCTTACATGAAAAAAAGACCATGGAAGTGTAGCTTTCCGCGTGATTGAAAATTTGCTTTTTAAGTAACTAGTTATCATATCATTATTACTCGCATTATCTAAAGTAATTGTGGAGATTTTATCCTGAAGCTTCCACTCCAACAAACACTCACAAATAACATCACAAATGTAAGTGCCCGTATGTGGAGGCTCTAACTCAATAAAGTTAATAATAACCTTCTTTAACTTCCATGTTTCATCAATATAATGGGCAGTCAAACACATATATCTGATAGTCTGATTGGAGGTCCAAGAATCTATTGTTAATGACACCATGTGAACATCTTTAAGGCGAGATTTAAGTTTTTCTATCTCGCACTCGTAAACTTTCATGCAATTATTTTGTATGGTGTTTCTTAAAACACTTTGAAAGTTATGATTTAACATTTTCAACAATATATTGAACCAAATATGTTCAACCATCATGACTGGATACTCGTGTACAATTATCATTTTTGCAATCACCTCTCTTATGAGTTGTTGATAATAATTTTTCAGATCATAGAAAATAGGAATCTCTGATTCACCCTGAACTTCCAAATACAAGAAGTTCATCAATTTTTGTCTATTGTCTGATAAGTCAACTTATTGTTGACTTTTTGCTTTTATCTTAGCACATTCCTTAGCATGCCTAAGAAGCTGTGCGGTTGCACCTTGCTGGTTTGAGGATTTTCACCCCACAACAAGTGCATTGAACAAATGATATTTCAACCTCCTTAGAATTTGATTTAATATCTATAAAATACTCCCACACAGAAGATTTTCTCTTCCCTCTTTTCTTACCTTGCATTTCAATACTAATGCTTCCAATTGTCAAATCAAAAGGTTGAGAAATATCAATTCCTTATTGTGTTGCAAGTGGTAATTGCTCGTCGTTTGATACAGATTGAGAATGTTTAATATTGGACATTATATATATCTATACACAAAAATATAATATCACAAGAGATTTCATGTATGGATGTGTAAGCAACATTAAAAAAAACAAATATTTGATCAACGGGTTGGTTTTTCCAAAGCGATCATACAATTTCAAAATTTAAAAGTAAATGCCCTTCAAAAGAAAAAGAAATTTAAATATATGGAAGGGTTTGCTTCTACTTAACATGTTTTCTAACAAAAAAAAGATACTCATTCAAGCTAAAAAATTCTGATTGTAAGAAGCTTGACTTTTAAATAACATTCATTAAAAAAAAGCAAAAAAATTAACCAACTCTCCTTCCAATATCAGTCCCCCAAGGGTTCCTGATTATTCTCATTCCACTGAAAGTTCATACGATCCTTTCATAATCATAATATTTTCCCCATCTAGCTATTGTAGGATAACAGGAAGATAAATAAATATCCTGTTAACTTACACAAATGAATAACTTCTACTCATTAACAACTTGTTAGTAACAAGTTTTCATATTATCAATAATGAAATACCATATAAAATATCACTATAACTATCACTGTTCTCCAAAACAACGCAAATTGGACTCTTAGATATTTGAAGCGTGAAAGAAAGATAGGAAAACATAACATTTTAAGTCCACTATTTTCATTATACAAAGGTACCTAAGCAAGTGAAACAACCAAGAAGTCTTTCAGCTCAAACATTTTGCTTTTGCTTCTTCTACTCCAAATAAAGCAAGAGGAAACCAACATTAAGATTCACTGTTGAACAACAAAGACATTATAGACATCTTCAAATGGGATTGAGATGCACATCAAAGCATTCAAGCTTACAAATTTCAACCACATAACTACCAAAAAAACAATATATCTTGCAATGTCATTACTATTCCCTCTACTTGTATGTTGTTATTGTCAAACCATTGACACATGTAAGCATAGATTACCCTCAAAGGCACAGGAAGTAAACCTTTGTCATTCCCATGAAATTTATTTTCAAACTTCCTGACATTAATGGAAGAGATGTAAAATAAGTTGGACTATAACAACATTAAATTAAAGATGTCAAATGAGACATTCATATTTACATTCGCTCACAATAAAATTTCGTCTATGTTTATTTTTTCTTCAAAAGATCCAATGCGTCATATTTCTTTCCCTCACATTCTTTCATTCTAACTCTATCTCTCTACCCATCTATCTATATGGCTTCAGATATCTGCACTCCTAACATGCAATGGCGATGGAGATGCTTGGAAGACTTGTGCCTTTGAGGGTAACCATTGCTTCTAGGAGTCACTGGCTGATGTATATGGTTTTTAATAGAACAATAGAGACTCTAAGCTTCAATCCCTGATATATGGAAATTCTTATGAACCAAAAGATACATCAGTGCAACAACTTTTGCATACTTTTCATTGTATTTCGACCATGCAATGCATTGCTTATAGTTGATGCTCTAGCATTGACATAATGATTTAAAAAAATCAAGGAAAACATTATTTAAATCAACTTCTATAAATACCAAAAGAACTATAATTTTGAACTCAAGCTTGTCTATAATAGAATACATGAAGATAACTTAAATTCCCAATAACTTCCAAATCGTTAATCCTAAGATTTCTAGAAAGAAATTGAGATAAAAATCATATCACCAATTTCTTTTTAAATGTCATTTCCTAACACACTATTTGATACTAAAAAAAAAAAAAAAAAAAAACTTCAAAATCATCAGCTAAAATACCATTATATGCATGCTTAAAATGATTAGTTGATTCTCATATCAATCAAATATACTAATAAATTAATAATGCTAAACAACAACCTAAGAAAGAGAAATTGATAACTTTGTTTACTTTTATGAAAAAATACTGCAGGGATAAAGAATTTTTGAGAAGTCAATGCTTAAGAACCTGAAAAAAATCCATTCATATTCCAAACCACGACAAATAAAAGACTGTTGGTCATATGAAATAGTTCCAAGCAAGCAACTAAGTAAGAATATAAACCTCGGTAGTTCCAAGCAAAGAAGCAAGAAAATAAAACCTTGGCAGCCAAACAAGCAACCAAGTAAGAATATCAAGTGCGAGAATACCGATCGATTGACTATCTGAGGAGAAATAAAAGATATTTAGCAGACGAACACAAACAACAAACCCTAAGCTCTCGCTGTCGAAACCCTTTTGCGATTTTGAGAGAAGAAGGAGATGAATCGAAAAATGAAGAGAGCATAAACAAAACTTTCAAGAGCAGACAAACTCAAAGACTAAAAAACTAATCGCCTCTTCTTTTGTTGGAATGGAGAAGCTTTTAAGAAATGACAAAGGCTAAAAAATAACTTATGGAAGAAGCTTCACTCTTATTTATCACCTTTACTTGGCTTAATACAAACTCAAAGACTCCACCCCTATTTATACCAGTGACACCTCCAAAATTAATGGCTAGGATTGTGCCACCACAATTACAATCCAATGGTTACAAACAATTCCACACTATCACACAATAATTCAACACCTACCACACCTATCACACCCATCACACCTACTACACAATAATTTCATACCTACCACATATTCTAGAATAAGCTTCTAGAAATTAAGCTTTATTTAAACAACTAAAAACAAGTTTATACTTCAACAAGAATAAGCTTCTAAAAATTAAGCCTTTTTTAAACAAAACTAAACCAAGTTTAAATTTTAACACCCCCTCTTAAACTTGATTTTGTGACTCCAAGCAAACTTCTCATTTTAATAAAGTCTTCACTTTTCAGTGGCTTGGTAAAAATATCTGCAACTTGGTCTTGAGACTTCACGTACTGCACTTGTATCTCTTTTCTTTTGATGCATTCTCTGATGTAGTGATAATGCATATCAATGTGCTTGCTTCTATCGTGAAAAACATGATTCTTTGCTAGCATGATTGCAGACTTGTTATCGATACAAATCTTAATCGCCTCTTCTTGTGGTAAACTTAACTCCTTTAATAGATTTCAAAGCCAAATTGCATGACAAACACATGAGGTTGCAGCCACGTATTCTGCTTCACAAGTAGAAAGAGTGACAATTGGTTGTTTCTTTGACATCCAAGTGAAAGCAGTCTCTCCTATGAAGAACACGAACCCTGTAGTGCTTTTTTTATCATCCATGTCTCCAGCCCAATCACTGTCGCTATATCTACAAGCTTGAAATTGTTGGATGATGAGTAAAATAAGCCAAAATCAATTGTACCTTTGATATAACACAAAATTCTTTTAGCAGACTTCAGGTGGGTAACAGTCGGAGTCTCCATGTAGCGACTGACAAGTCCAACAATATAAAGAATATCAGGTCTTGTGCATGTTAAGTAGCGCAAACTTCCAACCAAACTCTTGAAAAATGTTGGATCAATTCTTTTTCCCTCATCAAACTTTGATAACTGGACTCCACATTCTACAGGGGTTTTTATAGGTTGACTATTCTCCATCTTGAATTTCTTTAATATCTCCCTTGCATAACCTTCTTGAGAGATGAAGATCCCATATTCCATTTTCTTGACTTCAATGTCAAGGTAGAAAGCCCAATATCTGTCATTTCGAACTCCTTTGTCATCGCTTCTTTGAACTTTTCAAACATGCTTCGATTGTTTCCTGTGAAGATCAAGTCATCGACATATAAACAAACAATCAAGATCTTTTCATCCTCATTCTTGATGTAAAGAGCATGCTCATAAGGACATTTCATGAAGCCTTTCTCTTGCAGATGCTTGTCTATTCGACTATTCCATGCTCTTGGTGCTTGCTTTAGCCCGTATAGAGCCTTCTTTAGCTTTAGAACCTTGTCTTCTTGCCCTTTGACTTCATATCCTGGTGGCTGCTTAATGTAGGCTTTTTCTTCAAGTATTCCATTCAAGAAGGCAGATTTCACATCTATTTGATGTATTCTCCACTTATTTTGAGCTGCCAAAGAGATAATTAGTCTAATAGTTTCTAATCGAGCAACAGGGGCAAATACCTCATCATAGCCGATGCCTGCTCTTTGACTGTAGCCNATTTCTTCATTCATTCCATCTTTCCACTTCTTGCTTTGTATGGCTTCTTGGAAGTCCATGGGTTCACAGTCGGCAAAGAGATAAAAAAGAGTAAGATTATCTTGATTCATAGTTACCTCATAAAGATCTCTAATCTTCTGAAGCGTGGTACTCTTTCACTTGAATTTTCTCTCGAAGTTGATGCTGATGAGTTGCTTTGGTTACTTGTTGTTTGTGGAGTAGTAAGCTCTTCTCTTGCTTGCTCGTTCCTTGGCTGCTCTACGTCTTCTTCTTGAAAGTATGAGAAAAAGTTATAGTCCTCAGCATGTAGTCCCCAGTCCCATTCTCCTCCTTCATCGAATATGACATCTCTGCTGATGGTTGTTTTCCCAGTATTTGGATTATATAACTTGTAGCCTTTCGAGTTGTTGTCGNGCTTGCTTTAGCCCGTATAGAGCCTTCTTTAGCTTTAGAACCTTGTCTTCTTGCCCTTTGACTTCATATCCTGGTGGCTGCTTAATGTAGGCTTTTTCTTCAAGTATTCCATTCAAGAAGGCAGATTTCACATCTATTTGATGTATTCTCCACTTATTTTGAGCTGCCAAAGAGATAATTAGTCTAATAGTTTCTAATCGAGCAACAGGGGCAAATACCTCATCATAGTCGATGCCTGCCCTTTGACTGTAGCCTTTTGCCACTAATCTTGCCTTGTATCTTTCAACTTCTCCTTTGGAATTCTTCTTCGCTTTGTACACCCACTTCACATCAATTGCCTTATGCCCTTTAGGAAGTGAAGCCAGCTCCCATGTGTCGTTCTTCTCGATCGCCTTGATTTCTTCATCCATTCCATCTTTCCACTTCTTGCTTTGTATGGCTTCTTGGAAGTCCATGGGTTCACAGTCGGCAAAGAGACAAAAAAGAGTAAGATTATCTTGATTCATAGTTACCTCATAAAGATCTTCTAATCTTCTGAAGCGTGGTACTCTTTCACTTGAATTTTCTTGTGAAGTTGATGACGATGAGTTGCTTTGATTACTTGTTGTTTGTGGAGTAGTAGGCTCTTCTCTTGCTTCCTCGATCCTTGGCTGCTCTACGTCTTCTTCTTGAAAGTATGGGAAAAAGTTGTAGTCCTCAGCATGTAGTCCCCAGTCCCATTCTTCTCCTTCATCGAATATGACATCTCTGCTGATGGTTGTTTTCCCTGTATTTGGATTGTATAACTTGTAGCCTTTCGAGTTGTTGTCGTAACCAATGAAAATGAACTTCTCGCTCTTGTCATCCAGCTTACTTCTTTTCTCGTCGGGTATGTGTACATGAGTTATGCATCCAAAAACTCGTAGATGAGAGATGCCAGGCTTCCTTCCACTCCATGCTTCTTGTGGTGTCTTTCCCAACACACTTCTTGTTGGTGATCGGTTAGCCAAATAAACAGCACATGCAACCGCTTCTGCCCAAAACTCCTTCGGCAATCTTTTGCTTTTTAACATGCTCCTTGCCATGTTGAGGATGGTTCTATTCTTCTGTTCCGCTACTCCATTTTGTTGGGGGGATTTTGGAACAGTTAGAAGTCGACGTATTCCGTTCACTTCACAGAATTCTTGAAATTCTTTTGAAGTGAATTCTCCTCCTCGATCAGATCGCATAGCTTTGATCTTGAAATCACTTTCTTTCTCTTCATCTGCCTTAAACTTCTTAAATATTCCAAAAACCTCTGATTTTTGTTTTAAGAAATACACCCATTTTTTTCGTGAAAAGTCATCTATGAAGAGAAGAAAATAGTTGCTGTAAGTTTGGCTTTATCGGACCACAGACATCTGTATGTATGAGCTCAAGAGGCTTTTGGGCTCATGAACTTGACTCCCTTGGAAAGCTTTTTTCTAAAGTGTTTTTCGAGTAAACATCCTTCACATAATTGATCAGGGTGGTTGATGCAAGGTAATCCTCTCGCCATCTCTTTCTTTGAAAGCAAATCAAGTCCTCCAAAGTTCAGATGTCCAAATCGAAGATGTCAGAGCCAAGAAGCATCTTTATAACAGGTCTTCAGACATTTGGCAATATCATTTTGAATGTTGAGTGAGAACATTCTATTTTTAGACATTGGTAACTTAGCAATCAAGTTACCAATATTGTCTTTTAAGAAGAGAGTATTTTCTTTCAAGTGAATATCATATCCTTTTTCCAAGAGTTGCCCTAAACTCAAGATGTTTTTTTTCATATTCGGCACAAAGTAAACATTAGAAATAAATTGATGCTTCCCATTTTTCTGACGGATAAGAATGTTACCTTTGCCTTTCACCTCTATCTTGAACTTATCTCCAAAAGACACATTGCCACTTATTGATTCGTCAAGCTCTACGAACATGCTTCGTCTCCCACACATATGGTTGCTTGCACCGGTGTCCAGGTACCATGTACTATCTTCACCTCTTTCATTGTCCTTGTATGCTAGAAGTAGAGTGTCATCTTCTTCTCTTTTTTCTTCAATGTAGTTAACTCTTTCATTCACTTTGTACTTAGGTGCTCTACATTCTTTCGCATAATGCCCGAACTTGTTACAATTATAGCACTTAATTTGAGATTTATCATACCTCGAATTTGAGTGCCCTTGACCACGTCCTCTTGTAGATCTTTCTCCTTTCTCATAGTTATTTTTGGTACTCCATCCTTGCTTGCTAGCATGACCTTGTCCTCGTCCTCTATTGTGGCTTCTAATGTTGTTGAAGCTTTCATCTTTCTGAGTTGGTTGGAGATTTGTCTTGAGAAGTTGTTGGACTATCTCTTCATTCATCTTCTTCTTTTCTTCATGAGCTTGCAATGAACCCAGAAGTTGCTCTATCGTCATGGCTTGTAAGTCCTCCGTCTCTTCGATAATAGTTGTGATACTATCAAATTTTGAATTTAACGATCGGATGATCTTTTCCATGATAGCCACATCTTCTAACTTTTCTCACCATTTTTTTAGTTGATTGGAAATGGTAATGACTCTAGAAAAGTAATCGGAGACCAACTCGCATTCTTTCATATGCAAAACATCAAATTGACTTCTTAAAGTTTGAAGTCGTATCTTTTTAGCCTTCTCTTCTCCCTTATACNTGTCCAGGTACCATGTACTATCTTCACCTCTTTCATTGTCCTTGTATGCTAGAAGTAGAGTGTCATCTTCTTCTCTTTTTTCTTCAATGTAGTTAACTCTTTCATTCACTTTGTACTTAGGTGCTCTACATTCTTTCGCATAATGCTCAAACTTGTTACAATTATAACACTTAATTTGAGATT
>JXCR01142996.1:372907-446876 GCA_002079205.1 Phalaenopsis hybrid cultivar | reverse complement strand
TTAAGCTCAAGAGGTCTTCAGGAAGCTCTGGAAGAAGTTTTACAGAGTCTCCCCAAAGAATTTTAAGCTCTCTCCCTTTTTCCATGGAGGGGGAGTTTAATTAAAATTGCCTAGGCTGGCTGCAAGGGCCAATTGAGGGGCGCATTTGGTTGCTTATGTGGAGGGCAGAGAAGCTCCAATGAGCAGTTGGGCTGATTGGGTAAAAATCCCTTATCTTGGCCATGGTTTTAGCCATTTTCCAACCACCAAGGTGGCTGGCGGGCCAAGCATTGGTCACTTCTTGGCTCAGGGAGGTCAGGGGGTGGCTAATGATGATTATCTCCCAAGGGTAAGTGATGATGTTGGAGATATTTCAAGTTAAGCCCAAAAATGGGTAAAACCCCTTAATTTGAGGATTCATTGGTCCATAGCTTGTCATGGTGGTTGTAGGAGAGTTTAGCCTGGTCCTTAGAAAGGTTTTGGTGGCTGTGAAATCATTACTTTGGTGGCTTAGACATGGTTAAGTCAATTTTTGGTGAAAGGGTCCAAGTGAGTGTAAATGACCAAAGCTTGAGTTTGAGCTAGGCTAGCCATATCAATTGGCCTAATTAGTTGTTGCATTTGGTGTAGATGATCATAAGGAACAACTTTGGTGAAGGATGGAAGTAGTTTTGAACTCAATTGAAGGGTCAATTCGAGGGAATTTGAACTTTAATCAATTTGGTCATGTTGGGCTAGGCTTGGGTCTAGCTTGGGTTAGCCTTGGGCTAAGTCCAAATTGATTGTTATAAATGGTCAATAGGGACCTCATGAAGAGTTTCAAACATGAATTGGATGCCAATTTGGAGATTAACGCAATCAATTGGGTGAAATTTGGGGACTTAGTCAATTTGGGGCTAAATTTGGGAATTTTGGATTTAGGCCAGAATCAAATTGCTTTGAGACTTCACCAAGGCTAATTGAGGGTTGATTTTGATGTATATGAATGTCATAAAGATTTTTTAACATTAATTGAGGCCAATTGACTAGGCTATAGGTTCAATTTGGTGAGATTAANTAAAGATAAGGTGAGGATTTACGTTGCATAAGCAAGCAACCTCGAAGTCCTATAGCTTTGTTGTTTAAGTTTGAGGAAGAAAGATTGGTTTAGCTGGGGAAGACATGTTTTTTTGTTGAAGATGGTCGTGCAGTCCACCATACTAGCTCCAAGCCCCTTATCGCGACAAGTTTGAGTTATCTAGTGTGTCAAGTTGTAATATCAAATCAGGTGGCCTTATGTTTGAAGTTCTTTAAATTTTATGAGGGCATATTAAAGTTGATTAGAGCGACACCGGTTTGGTGAAGTTCTTTAAATTTTATGAGGGCATATTAAAGTTGATTAGAGTGACACCGGTTAGGATCTAGTTCTTTAAATTTTATGGGGGCATGTTAAAGTTGATTAGAGCGACACAGGTTAGGATCCTACATAAATTTTATGAGAGCATATTAAAGTTGATTAGAGCGACACCGGTTAGGATCCTACGGTTCTCTCTAAATTTTATGAGGGCATATTAAAGTTGATTAGAGCGACACCGGTTAGGATCCTACGGTTCCTTCGTTCCAACATCACTATTTTCTATTGGATTCACTTAGTCCAAATGAACTTACTAAACTCAACTTAATGAATTCCATGATTTANAAAATCATTTAAGTGTTAAGAGTGGTATTTATCTTTAAAAATCAATTTAAGTTGTCAAATGAACTCAAAATAATTTGAAATTTTTATGATGAGCTTTTTGGATCATAAATCACAGTGGAGGCAAAAATCAAGACATTTAAATGTTTGTATTTTCCAAAATTAATTATTTTAGATAATTAGTGTTGTAAAATTTAAGTGCATTTTAAATGACTTGACCCATGAAATTATTTTCAAAGGCTTCTCCAGTCATGGTGGACCTTCCAAAATTTTCTTGAGATTTTATAACCAATATGCTAATTTCCATGATTATTTTAAACAAATAATGTGCAAAAACTTAAAAAAAATGGATCTCTATATAGAAATCTTCTATGACTTTGAAAAAATCAGAAAATATTTTCCTTGATAGAGGCTACAACATGCCAAAATTTCAAGCCAAGATAATGTTTCAATATGCATGGAGAATAAAATGATTCCAAATAGTGTTTAATTAATTAAAAATATTTTTTGCATCAAATGAACTTGAAATTTATTTCACATTGTTCTCCTCTATTTACTGAGTATAGAGAGTATTTTTATTTTATTTTTGTGATTTTTCTACACAAAGTTATGTATTTTTGAAGTTTTGGGGATTAAATAAATAAGAAAATGCCCCTATTTTCCTACTTATCCATGTCAACCTCGTACGGGTTGAACAGGCCTAGTGTCACTGCGTGATTGGTGCAGCTAGCCAGGTCATTCCCGCCCATGTCGGACCGCAATCTGTCCGACGCGATCAGGGCCACACGATCAATACACGCTCGATCTGATGGTCACGGGTCATTGTCCCAAATGAACTGGACCCGAAAACTGTCCATTTTAAAATGCTAATATCTCACTTGATGCTTAACAAAATCGAGTGAATTTTTTTTTAAAATGCTCGTATTGACTAGTAGAACACATCCATACGGTGTATGAACCCTTAAATTGACTGTATATTCATGAATTTCTAAAAGAAGCTTGGTTTAGGGTTAACTTTGAATACCTTGGTCTAAGAAAGGTAGCCTCGATTGGATGCTTGTAGAAGCTTTATGTGGATGCCAGAAGCCTAGGTATGGAGCCTCTGGTTGTGGTGAAATGCCTAGACCCAAATTCGACCAAGGCCTATTTGGGGGTTTGGTCGAAGTCCACCTTAGGGTGGTCGACTGATGGGGACTTTTGTGGGCGATCGCATTCTCTTGATGTTGGGATGGTGTTGGTACAAGTAATTTGAATTTGGTGGAGGTTTGGAGGATGTCCTGTTTCGGCCTTGAAATTGAGCTCCAAAATTATTTCAAGCAATGGATTTGAGTGGCTAAGGAAGGTTTGGTTAAGCTCAAGAGGTCTTCAGGAAGCTCTGGAAGAAGTTTTACAGAGTCTCCCCAAAGAATTTTAAGCTCTCTCCCTTTTTCCATGGAGGGGGAGTTTAATTAAAATTGCCTAGGCTGGCTGCAAGGGCCAATTGAGGGGCGCATTTGGTTGCTTATGTGGAGGGCAGAGAAGCTCCAATGAGCAGTTGGGCTGATTGGGTAAAAATCCCTTATCTTGGCCATGGTTTTAGCCATTTTCCAACCACCAAGGTGGCTGGCGGGCCAGGCATTGGTCACTTCTTGCCTCAGGGAGGTCAGGGTGGTGGCTAATGATGATTATCTCCCAAGGGTAAGTGATGATGTTGGAGATATTTCAAGTTAAGCCCAAAAATGGGTAAAACCCCTTAATTTGAGGATTCATTGGTCCATAGCTTGTCATGGTGGTTGTAGGAGAGTTTAGCCTGGTCCTTAGAAAGGTTTTTGTGGCTGTGAAATCATTACTTTGGTGGCTTAGACATGGTTAAGTCAATTTTTGGTGAAAGGGTCCAAGTGAGTGTAAATGACCAAAGCTTGAGTTTGAGCTAGGCTAGCCATATCAATTGGCCTAATTAGTTGTTGCATTTGGTGTAGATGATCATAAGGAACAACTTTGGTGAAGGATGGAAGTAGTTTTGAACTCAATTGAAGGGTCAATTCGAGGGAATTTTGAACTTTAATCAATTTGGTCATGTTGGGCTAGGCTTGGGTCTAGCTTGGGTTAGCCATGGTTGGGTCTAGCTTGGGTTAGCCTTAAGCTTTGAACTTTAATCAATTTGGTCATGTTGGGCTAGGCTTGGGTCTAGCTTGGGTTAGCCTTGGACTAAGGAACAACTTTGGTGGAGGATGGAAGTGGTTTTGAGTCCAATTGGGGGGTCAATTTGAAACTTTGGTGAAGGATGGAAATGGTTTTGAGTTCAATTGAAAGGTCAATTTTAGGGAATTTTGAATTTTATTCAATTTGGTCATGTTGAGCTAGGCTTGGGTCTAGCTTGGGTTAGCCTTGGGCTAAGTCCAAATTGATTATTGTAAATTGTCAATAGGGACCTCATGAAGAGTTTTCATGTTGAGCTAGGCTTGGGTCTAGCTTGGGTTAGCCTTGGGCTAAGTCCAAATTGATTATTTTTAATGGTCAATGGGCTAGGCTTAGGTCTAGCTTGGGTTAGCCTTGGGCTAAGTCCAAATTGATTATTTTAAATGTTTGAGTTCAATTGAAAGGTCAATTTGAAGGAATTTTGAACTTTAATCAATTTGGTCATGGTTGAGTTAAATTGAAAGGTCATTTGAGGGAATTTTGAACTTTAATCAATTTGGTCATGTTGGGCTAGGCTTGGGTCTAGCTTCGGTTAGCTTTGGTTGGCCTTATGAACTTTAATCAATTTGGTCATGTTGGGCTAGGCTTGGGTCTAGCTTGGGTTAGCCTTCGTTGAACTTTAATCAATTTGGTCATGTTGGGCTAGGCTTGGGTCTAGCTTGGGTTAGCCTAGGAGAACTTTAATCAATTTGGTCATGTTGGGCTAGGCTTGGGTCTAGCTTGGGTTAGCCTTGGGGCTTAATCAATTTCAGCATGTTGGGCTAGGCTTGGGTCTAGCTTGGGTTAGCCTTGGGCTAAGTCCAAATTGATTATTTTAAATGTTTGAGTTCAATTGAAAGGTCAATTTGAAGGAATTTTGAACTTTAATCAATTTGGTCATGGTTGAGTTAAATTGAAAGGTCTGATCATAAGGAACAACTTTGGTGAAGGATGGAAGTGGTTTTGAACTCAATTGAAGGGTCAACNAATTTTATTAATTAATTTTTAAATATATAAATATTTCTTATATATTAGATAATTATTTTATAAGCTATTTAATATTAATTTAGATATTTTTATAATTTTTTAAGAATTATTTGTTATTTATATATTAATTAATTATTTAGATATTTGTTAAAAAATTAATTTAGATATTTTTATGAACTATTATATAATTATATTTAACAATAATTAAGTTTTAAAGATATAAATAATATTTATATATTATATAATTATTAGTTAAATTGAATTAAATTAAATATCTATATGATATTATTGAAATTTTTTTTATGATTGTAAATTTATTTATAAAAATTATTAATTAATCTTTAAAAAATATTTAATATAAATTTTTATTAAATAATAATAAGTAATAAGGAATTATAAGAATTAATTATAAATATTGTTTTTATATTATATGATTATTATGTAATTTATTTATAATTAAGTTTTATATTTTAAAACTAATTTGTATAACACTTAAATATTTAATATTATTTTTTTAAAATTATTTATTATNTATATATATATATATATATATGTATGTATGTATAAGTTACAATATAACACCAATAAACCCAACAGACTAATAAGAAACAGAAAGTGGAAGCAGCAGTTATGCAGGAAGCTGGATATCAAAAAGAAGAGACCAAGACTTTAGTTCTGTACTCTAAGGTAAGGTATTTGAAGTTTATCCCCTTATAGTAATAATTGTAGAGAGAGAGGAGGGCTAGTGAAGACCACTGCATGATTCAAGTTTGAACCCTCCAAAGCCAGGAAGTTTTTAGGCATGTTGGCTTCCCTGTAAATAAAACAGATTTGTATCTTGATCTATGTGATAATCTTCTTTATTCTGTAAATCAACTGATTTAGGTGACAAGGAATTCACTTCAGCAATAATACAATTCCACTTAACTTCCATAGCAAATTTAAGGGCCTAGTAAAGAGCAGCAGCTTTTGTTTCCAAGGCATCTTCGACAATGTAGGAGGCCTTGAAATAAAGCAGAACTTTACCAATGTGATCTCTGAAGATACCTCCAATTCCAACTTTCTTGTTGGTGAAGCTTCCATCAGTGTTTATTTTAATGAATGGATGAGGAGGCTTCTCCCATCTAACCATAGTAACCTTAGGGTGTTTGAGTTCAATATTGGACATATCCTTGAAAATCTTACGGAACTTCTTCCAATTAATCAGCTTATGTAAGTAGGTCTGACAGTTAGCCACCACAAAATCGGTAGTGGTAGCAATGTCCTCATGCTTCACCTTGTTCCTAACATTCCAAAGAAACCATTCAATAATGAAGGGAAGGGACATTAGATTAATTGCCTACAAGTCTTTTAAACTAACTTTTAAGTTACCCCAGCCCACATTCATCAGGTTCAGGTTATTGTTAGAGTTCAACTTTTTCAAAACCTACCTAGCAAATTTGCATATGAAGAAGAGATGATTACTGGATTCTTGATTATTATTGCAGAGGTGACATCTTGAGGGGCCTTTCAATACTTTCAGCTTCAAAATGTCATCAGCTGGAATTAAGTCATTTAGCACTCTCCAAGAAAAGAACAACATAGAAGGAGTTAAGAATTTTTGGCAAATGCTAACAATCCGCTGACATTCTTCCCATCTGAAAAGGCTATTCTGGATGTCCTTTAAAATACTGGATTTGGTCCTCTAATGAGTTGAATCTGGTCTCATTTATTCCTGTCAAAATAGATTTTAGAAATACTTCTAGCAGCTGAATCTTTCATAATTTTGTTCAAGGCATCCTCAAACCACTCATTTTCATCCGAACAGTCTTTAACAAGAAAATCCTCTTCTTTTTCATTATGTAGTGTCTCCAATTGATCAGCAGGGCCCCATTTGTCCTTCCAGTAGTTGAACTCTCCATGTCTCAGCTCCCAAATAAGAAATTTATCAATCTCCTCCCTTTCATTGAGCATCTAGGTCTAAATCTTGGAGTCTCCAACTTTCTTAGTAACTTCGCTAGGATGAACATTTTTACAGTATTTAACCATCATGTAGTTTGCCCAAATGATTTGATTTTGTCTAAATCTGATCCAGAGTTTACACATGCTGATTTGTTTCATATGATGTGGGCCTTTAAAACCCAAACCTCTAGCTTCATAAGGTTTGGCCACTCTTTGCCAACTTGCCCAATTCATTTGTTTCTTATTGCCAGCCCAAAGAAATCTATTTAAAGTTCTCTCCAGCATCAAAGTGGTGTTTCCTGTCACGTTAGCCACTTGGATGGTAAAGAGGGGGATAGATGTGAGAATGCTTTATAGGAGGGTGATCCTTCCACCATTAGATAAGTAAGAGTTTGACCACCCCTGAAGGTTAGAATTGATTTTATCTATAACCTCATCAAACTGGGTCTGTTTGATTCTACCTTTAACAATTTGGGTGCCCAAGTATTTAAAATGAATGCTCATGGAAGAAAAACCAATGAAGTTTGGCATCCACTGCCTGATTGAAACAAGAACTCTCTTTCTTGCAAGGATCTAACACTTTTCTTTATTAACTGTCAGGCCAGATACCTATTGAAATTTGTTCAAGCACTCATCAAGGTATATAGTTGCAGCCTTGGTTGCCCATGTGAAAATGAGAATTTCATCAGCATAAATAAGGTGACTGATATCCATCTTAGCTCTATTATGATATACATTGAAACTTTTCTTTTTCTCATTGCGATCAATGAGTCGTGATAAATAATCTAGGACCAAAATAAAAATAGTTGGGGAAAGAGGGTCTCCTTGTTTAAGTCCTCTAGTTGCTCTGAAAAAACCATGTGCTTTCCCATTTATGAAAATTGAATTGGCATTGGCCTCTTGCCATCTTTTAATGGTCTGACAGAACTCCACAAAGAATCCTCTAACCTCCAAATATTCCATAATAAAATCCCAGTTCACCATATCATAAGCCTTCTTCAAATCCATTTTATAGATCACATTTCCTTCTCTGCAGGGTCTCTCCAAGTCTTGTAATAATTCTTGTGCTAATATAATTTTGTCCTCTATACTTCTCCCTTTCAAAAAAGCAGCTTGATTAATGCTAATTAGCTGAGATTAAATTAGTTGACTTCTGCTCACTAAAATTTTACTGACAATTTTGCTGATTACATTGGTAAGGCTCAGAGTTCTTAACTGGCTCCAGCAGTTCTTAATAGAAGTCTTAGGAAACAAAAAAATTGAGATAGCACTGAAATAGTTTGGGAGAGAGTGACCTTTGCAAAAATGTTGAATAGCTTGAAGAACCTCAACCTTAATTTCCCCCATGCTTTTTTGTAGAAGTCTGCAGTAAATCCATCAGGACCAGCTAATTTACTACTATCAATGGACTGCAAAGCTCTTAGAATCTCCTCCTCCTGAGGTATTTCTGTCAGCTTTAAATTGGCAGTGTACTGTTTGCTTTCAGAAAACAAATGTTATCATTATTATTATTCATGAGGTTTCGACAGTATAACACAGCACTTTCAGCAATCTCCTCCTCCTTCCTGAGCCAAGTTCCATTTTGGTCTTTAATATAAAGAATCGTGTTGCACTTTCTTTGGTAATAAATGCAAGCATGATAAAATTTTGTGTTTCTATCCCCTTCACTGAATTTAATTTTGGCAGTTTTTTGCTTGAGGAAATCATCTTGCCAATTTACAGCAGCCAACACTTTCTCATTGGCCTCCAAAAGAGCAGTATCATCAGTATTTCCTTTGTTGTGCTCCTCCTCCATATCCTGCAACTCCTTTTTAACCTTATCCACTGCCTTCATCAAATCCTCAAAAGTAGTCCAACTCCACTTTTTGAGAGCATTTCCTACCTTTTTTTGCTTTTGCCACAAGCTGATGAAGGGGTCAAGGTGTGACTCATTCTTCCAATTATCTTTAACAACTTGCAAGAAATCCTTGTGTTGTGACCAAACATTCAGGTATCTAAAAGTACTCTTCTGACAGCTGCTCTTTGGGCCAATGGTGATTGCCAAAGCCTTAAATGAGTTATAGTAGTCTGGAAAAAATTTTGGATCCAGAGGTCAATAGCTAAGACTCTATCCTGTCTTTCCCATATATTCTTCCTTCTCCTGGTGAAGGCAGGTCCACTAAATCCCAGGTCAAACAGACAAGTGTTTTGGATGTTATCTTTGAAATTGGATATAGTGACAGGATTGGGAGTTCTGCCCCCCCCCCCCTTCTTTTTAGCAGGAGAGGAAATACAATTGAAGTCACCTCCCACAATCCATGCTTTATCAATAGAGCCTTGAATGTTTAGAAGGGTCTCCCACAAATTAGTTCTAGCTGTTTTGGAGCTTCCTGCATAAACAAAAGAAGCAAAACCATCCATTCCTTCAGTACTAATGTTCATATGCAGAATTTTTTAGTGGTTAACTAAGATAGAGCACTTCATTTCTTTCCTGCGGAAAACCCAAATTTTGTTATTTAGGTTAGTGAAAAGATTGAAGCCAGGGAACACTTTAGCTATTTTCTTAGTGTTAATATGAACCATAGGTTCCGAAATGGCTATGCACCAAAATTTGTATTTTTTGTCAAGGTATTTTAATCATTTTTAAAGATAAGGGGTGAGCAATCCCCCATATGTTCCAACACTATTTATTGATCATGGGGAGGTGAGGAAGGTGGATGGTTGGATCTAGATCTAGTCCTTCCCCTTAGTTTGCTTCCTTTCCTTTAGATGCGATGGTCTTCATTTATAGCTAACTCCTTTTCCTTTCCCTTTTTCAAGTCTTCTTGTTTGGAGCTTCTTTTTTTCCTTATTTTTTGGATTTGTCATTCTGATTCCAATTCTTTGTTTAGTTCTGAGACCACAGCATCAATAGGGGAGGCCTCCTCCTCTAGAGCCACATGCTCACTTGTACTCTTAAAAGACTCTAAGGGATCCCTTAAAATGACTTGAATTGAAATGTTCTCATTGTCAATTTTGCCTGTCTCCACAATCTCTCCAATTGTTTCCCCCTAATCAGCTAAAGGGGTCACCACCTACTGAACCTTGGGAGTAATTTGATTAATAGTTGAATTGTTCGTGTCTGCTAACCCAGCCACAATGAAGTTCTGTTGATAAGCTTCTTTGCTGCTATCTCTCAGTAGGTGAGTGTTTTCAGTGTTGGGTTCCGGTCGTGTGTGAGTTTTATGTCTTCTGTTAGGTGGATTTAGCCTATAGCATTTCTCCTTAGTATGGCCGAACATTTTACAATGTTGAAAGTAATAGGGCCTTTGCTCCATGACTACATCTTGCCTAAATCCCTTCAAGGAGTCTCCAATCCAAATCCTCTTAACTTCAGGTAGGGTAACATCCCTTTCCACCAGAATTCTGGCAATTGCTGGCATGACTTTATTATATGTAGCAGCATCCACTTTCAATAGTGTGGCAAGGGTGCAACCAATATTGAATGAAGCATTTAATTTGAAGAGATGCAAAGGCAGTATTGGTAGCTTGAACCAGATTTGCACTATAGGGGGCTCTTGAGAAGGGTCAACCTCTGGGGTCCATTTTAAAATTTACATTTCAGCTCCAGTAATAATTATTGATTTTTTTGCAAATATTCTAGCATAATCTTCTTCCTTTGTCAACTGGATAAGGAGGTGTCTACCATCCAATAATCCAAGCTTCCAGTCTGCTATATTCAGAGATTCAAAGTATTTCCTTACAGAATCCATTTTTGGGTGACCCAGGCTAAATTTTCTAATGAGTGTGAACTGAACTTCCAGGTTCAGTTTTGCAAGGTCCTGTTCTGAAAAGACAGTAGCTGGTTCTCCATCTTTTGAGCCCATAGGATGGATGCATGAGTCAGAACCCCCTCCAGCAGCAGTATTATTAAAATCTTGAGGGAACACTAACTTATTAGGATCCACCAAAGTAAAAGAAGGTTTCCCAACAGCCCCAGCATAGGTTGCTCTTTTCCATTGCAAGTTAGTCTCCAAATCAATAGGGGTGGCCATAATACCCCAGTAGCAGCACCCCACAAGGTGCTCAAGCAATTAGAGAAGAGAAGAAATGAAGAAGGACTTCAAAACTTGCTATGCAGCACTGGAACAGTAACAGACAGGAAAAAGAAACTCCCAAGCTTGCTCAGCAACTAAGAACCAGTAAAACTCTAGCAAAGCCCAAAAGCTAGTAAATCCAAACAACTTCTTGAATGGAGAACAAGCTTCTTCCCACAGCTCCATAACCTCTCCAAGTAGGGCCATCCCTTCCCAAACCTTAACAGAGCAACTCTAGGGTCAGCCGCCAGCTCCATGTTTATCTAATTAATATATATATATATATATATATATATATATATATATATATTGACCAAATAGCTATAGCTCCAAACCTGTTAAACTGAAAATTGGTTTAAAAACTGAGTGATCAGAACACTCATACTAAAATCAGTCCCTCAATCTAACTAGTTCAAACAAAGGGGTATACAAAAGGTATAGGACCTATCTATGATAGACACAAAAATTGACCAACATGAGAAAAACAAAAACGCTACCCCCTACAGTTTATATAAGGAATGAGCAAACTATCCCCATGAAGAGGTATTTCAAGCAGAGTGGAAGGTATGGTCCCTACAACAATTTCATCAGTATCCTTCCCACTAGCTGCCAAACTATGGGAAGGGGTGTTTCCTTCCCTTAAGATATGCTGGAAAGTCACTTCAACATTACTTAACATGCTCAGAATTTTAGCAATCCACCTAGCAACATTCCATGGAGCAGCATCTTCATGATTTAGAAATCTAATACAGCTGAAGGAATCTGTCTCAATTATCAATTTAATGATGTTGCAATGCCTGATAAGGTAGATTGCCCAAAATATAGCAATCATTTCAGTTTCTAGTGCATCCAAAGCCCAAGTGGGAGAGGAAAAGTATAACATGCACTTCCCTAGAGAGTTCCTATAGTTACCTCCTACACCAGCATCCTCCTTACCAAAGCTTCCATCAGTGTTGACTTTCACCCACCCTACAGGAGGTGGGTTCTAGAGAACTAAATTAGGCACCCTTAGCCTACCTTAGGGTAATTAATATATATATATATATATATATATATATATATATATATATATATATTCAAATGAAGGTATTATTATCACATAAAATCCAATCTCCAAACATCAAAGATTTCAACTTCCAAAGTAAAACTTAGGGGCAATTCCTTTCTTTTTGAAATTTTTCCTACTTATTGACATCGATCATATGTTTTTATATATGTATTAACATCTCTAAATAAAGTAGGCCAAAAAAATAATGATTGTAAAATTTAGTTAACAGTTCGATTAATCCTAAATTGACCTTCAAATTCTGAATCATGGCATTTTTGAAAATTTCTTTAATTTCTTTATAAGAGACACATCTGTGCATAACTAAGTATTTGTATTGTTTGTACAAATATGAGTTATCCCAAAAGTAAAATTTTGCATCATTAATAATTTTTTTCTCTTGCTACTTTGTCAATCCGTATGGTAACATACCACGAGCAATGTAGTTCACAAATCCAACATACCACGCAATTTCCCATTCTTTAACAGTATAAAGTTGTTCATTAGGAAAAGTTTCATTAATTTCTCTTTCAAGATCAAATGTTTCTTCTTGTTCTAGCCAAGATAAGTGATTAACTATTTGATTATCAAATCCTTCCCTATCTACTACCACAAAAACAAATTCTTGCATCAGAAGTATCCATTTTATTAATCTTGGTTTCACTTCTATCTTTTACATCAAATATTTTATAGCAGAGTGGTATGTATGCACAACACATTTAGCTCGAATTATATATGACCAAAACTTACTAAAAGCATAAATAATGGCTAATGACTCTCTTTCAGTAGTGGTATAATTAACTTGAACGTCACTGAAAGTTTTTCTAGCATAATATATAACTTTAAAAATTTTGCCATATCTCTACCCTAAAATAGCTCAAATTGCATAATCACTTGCACAACACATATGGTCGAATGGTTTCTTCGAATCATGTGAAAAAATTATAAGGGTAGTGATTAGTTTTACTTTCAATGACTCAAACGCATCCTGACACTCTTGATTAAAATCAAATTTTGCATCTTTTTCCAAAATTTAGCATAAATGCTAAGTAATTTTTGAAAAGATTTAATATATCGCAAGTAAAAACCAACATATCCTAAAAATTCCTAATTTGTCTTGCAGTTGTAGGGTGAGTTAGGTTAGCTATAACTTGAATTTTTGTCGGATCTACTTTGATGCCATTTTCTGAAATTTTATTCCCAAGCAGAATTTGTCCTGTAACCATGAATTGACACTTTTTCCAATTTAATACTAAATTCATCTTTTCACATCATTCTAGAACTTTCTCTAAATGACTAAGACAAATTTCAAATGAAGTTCCAAAACACAAAAAAATGAACCATAAAGACTTCTATCCCTTTTTCAATTAGATCACCAAAAAGTGACATCATACATCTTTGAATTATCATAGGAGCAGTACATAAACCAAAAGTCATTCATCAAAAAGTAAAAGTACTATAAGGACTATTAAACGTTGTTTTCTCTTGATCCTCTGGAGCAATTGGTATATGATGATAGTCAATATGTCCATCTAAAAAGAAAAATTATCTGTTTCCAACTAGCTTTTCTATCCCAATATTTTTTATATTTAAGGATTTATGAAGTTGACACAACTACTTGTGGATTTTAATCCCAGGCAATGACGCTAAAAAATTTATCCCAAATTTGTTCCCAAGCAAAGTAAGATTTCAATGATATTTTTAAATAGTAGGAATTCTACACAAGTATACATAAAGTTATCATGAAAAATAAGGCTTTTTGAATAAGCCCCGAATATTGATCGCATAGAGATCGAGGTTAATCACAGTGTCTTTCAATAGAATTTATAGTCTAGAATAACACGCCATAGCTTAGAAGGATGATAAAGGTTTGATTTTGATTATATCCTACAATTATCACTACAGTACTACTTCTACTCTTACACTAAAAAACTTAGTGAAAATCAAAAAGTGAGGTTTAATATATTAAAAGTACCATTTCTCATGCAAAGAAATTAGTGACATGTGTAAAAGTAAACCAAGTAGTGAGAGAAATTGTGACAAATAAGTGCAAGTATATTCTTTACCCTCGGTCAAGTTATATAAAGAAGATTGGCTATTTCATATTTTAAGAATCCTAAAGAGTGGTTAAGTAGGAAAGATACTAGCCCCCACTCTAGAGTCCCCTCGTCCCCTCACTTGAAGGCTAACATTTAATATTAAGATCTAAAACTAAAACCAAATTAGGCGCTTTAGCCAATCACACTATAGTTCTCTAGTTCTACAGCCATCAAATATTATCACCCTATTTATTTGCACTTAATCATATGGATTACATTCTCTTCCATATAATCTCATCTGATTCTACTACAGTTGATTGAGCCAACACCATCAGAGATTTTACATATTCTCACAAAATATTTTAACATGAAAATTGATCAAGTTTACTTGTAAATTAAGAAAAAAGTAAAAACATAACAATAGATTCTCACACTAATCAATTCCATATCCTACACATGCATACTAACTCATTAGAAGAGGGAATAGTAAAGAAAACTACTCACTACACATGAAGAAACAACAAGAAATTTTTATTGAAGAAGACCTTGAAACCATGCTAATAAATTACTAAATTCAAATTAAAATACAATGAAAATACTTATCTTTGATGGAAGTAAAACTCTCATTGTAAAACTAAAGCAATCACCTTAAAATCCTCTCCAAGAACAAAGTGAAAAGAAAAGAAGAAATCTCTCACTCTCTCTCTGTCTCACCTTGTCGTCCCACTTAGGGCTTTTTGCCAAGACTTATTCATCTTCTCCAAGCCTTCTTCCCCTCTTCCAATTTTTTTAAGAGTCATTTAAAAAGCATTTTGAAGCCTTATTTATAATTTCTTGAGAGGTGCTTAAGTGTCTCTTCAAAAGTGTCCATATTCAATAAATCTTGCAAATGGTGCCTCAAGTCCTCTTCAATGTTTTACAAAATGTCCATATAATCAACCCAAATCCTACTTGAAAGTTTCTTTATTCATTTCCAATGAATTCCAAATGAGACACACGAAGCAACACTTCAAAAATTGTCTAAGTTTGATGTATATTCTAGAAGATACGTTGAAAACTAATTTTGGCGGTTAAGCGCCAATTTTTGGGTGCTTGATGGCGCCTAAGAATCATTTTTGAGAACTTAAGCACCGGGCAAAGGCACTTAAGTGCCCGCCCTCATGGCTTTTGTGTGCCCCGGTTTGCTCTAGCTAGCTCTGTTTTGCTCCATTTTTGTTTTTTTCTCTCCAATCACTCCAAATTATTCAATTTGATGTACCTACAACAAAAAACACAAGAAACCATACCTTTAATGTGCAATATCATTATAAAATACAACATAAAAAATAGTACATTTTTAGGCATCAAAGTCCCCTAAACTTGAACATTACTGGTCTTGTGTTATACTAAATTTTAAAATAAATTATGTAGATTAGGGTTAATGGGCCATCCTTTTGTATTGGAAAAAGTTTGTACTAAAAGTGTGATAGTTCAAATTAGAGGAACTTCTAGTGAATCAGTCTCGCCCAAATTCTAAAATATTTATCATCAAACTTAAGAATTTGTTTTCCTATTTAATTCTGAAATATATGCAAAATTTTTGAACTTCTGATCCTATGAACTTTACTTTATAGTATTATGAACTCTCTAAAATATAATTTTAACTAATTTAAAAAAAAAGGAAGCATAGGATTGTTCTATGTTCTTTACTCTAGAAAGACTCAAGTGAAACTAATTTTTGATTTGGACTTCTCCTCACTTTCTTTTCCTTTTTCTTTGTTTTTTTTTCTTTTTTTTTCATTTTCTTTTTATTTTTCAAGATCTTTTTGATCCATTATTTTTTCTCATTTATGGTTTTTTATATGTGAGGATTACTATCAAGATAAGTCCTTAAATAATTTTTCATTCCTTTATCCTTCACTAAAGTTAAAACTTATTACATTCCTTCACTTGAAAAGATGTATTTTTTTAAATACTTTCTAAAAGAGCCTTAATTGTTTGAAAATAAAAAATCTAAGAATCCTTCATTAAAAAAAAAATAATTCTTCTTACTAAATATAGTTATTCATTTTCTCAAGTTCTCCACTAAATATTCTTAACTCTAGGTTCACTCTTTTCACTAAAAATATCAACTAAGCTTTTCTACTCCATGTGTATACTTAAAATTCTAACATCATTAAGATGACTCCACATAAAAAAAAATCATTAGAAATAAAAAGGTAAATTTGTTTGTAGTACTTATGAAAACATGTAAGATTTAAATTTGAAATATTTTTGTTCCCCATCCCCCCAAACTTAAGCTCAAACACGAGTAACAATGAAGTACAAAAATAAACGACATCGAAAGATTAATTTTACTACACATACTACAAAAATATCAAAAAATAAGACATGGTAGACTATTGTAGTTGAAATTAAATCTAGCCTAAACATGCTTGATTTAACACTATAAAGGAATTTTAAATAGTAGAATACGTTCAAAGTGAGAATTAAATAGGAACACATTTTAAATTTTATAAGGGACTTTTGGATGCTAACAAGTTTAAAATATTGATCTAAGCTTTGTCATCTCGAATGACTCATTCAACTTGACTCATAACCAGAGACACACGGACTCCAATACATAGACTCAACTATTCGTAAACAAACAACAACTGAGGATAGCTTGATCTCCCTTCTACTCACATTTCCCCTCCTTAATTTAATTTTTTAAAGAAAGAAACTAGACTAATAGCACAGGTGTATTATAGAACTCTATATGGTTATATCCCATGGACCAAAATTCTCATTTATTTCTAATTTTAGGTAAGGTATACACATTCTGATAAGTAGAAAGAGTGAAGTTCATCCAGATGTTGTTCACTAAGTAAGTTCATGACCTTACTTAGTGAAGATAAAGTCAGATAAAGGAATTATTACAGTTGACATGAAGTGGTCTAAGTCCAAACTCTACATGCTTCAAGGTAATGCTCAACTCTAGTTGAGAACTAAGCCGTAAAAGACTTGTCAACCTACTCTACTAGAAAGCATATACAAATCTAGTCATGATGAAGGAACTAACTCACAACATTAATCTAATCCACTCTTACAAATCAGACACGGAACAATGTCCAACTTCTCACTATTATCCAATCCAACATAACAAGAATCACACTAAACAAATAACCAAGATAATCATGGGTTGCCTCTCATGAAGCGCTTGGTATAACATCAACGACTCGATGTATCTAATGTTTACTCTAGTTTCCCAAGCATTCGAATCTCATTCTTTTTTTCTATATACCATGGAATATACCATTCAATGACTTTGAATAAGTTATTATTAAGAGATCTTTTACTAATTTCATCATTCAATTCTAGTTCATCTTGTGGTAGAGTTGAATATAAAGATATAAAGACTAGTGGTGTAGATGAACTCCCGAAATAGGTAGGCTTTAAAATTGTACGGGATTTTTCAACTTAAGTCAATGAGATTTTTCAATAGATGGAATTAAAAGTTTACTATTTTTGGTAACGTCCATAATTTTGCACCTCTGCTGAACATACATACAATCTTCTTTAAACAATGTTTTCAACTATCATAAAAATCCATTTCGATCTCATTTGTTTACGTACTCTCAAAACTTTCTTGGAAATAATCTTTACTTAGATAATCATTTTCAACCATCCAAAAATAGTCATCAAATTTTCTCTCTGATGGATATTTAATATTCTTTAACACTTCAAAAGTGACTTCCTGGTCATTAATGTTCTTAGTCAACTCTCTTTTTTGCACATCTATCTAAGCTTGTCCAATAACAAGAAATGGTCTCCCCAAAATAATTAGATTTTTTTATCTTTCAGCATATTTATTACAATAAAGTCCATAGAAAAGATAAATTATACCACTTTAACAAGCACATCTTTTATAACCACTTTTGGATAAATGATAGATCGATCAACTAACTGAAGGGTTACAGTATTGGGAGAAATATTGACCAAACCTAACCATCTAAATATAGATAGAGACATCACATTAATTCTCACTCCTAAATCAAATAAAGCTTTTCCACTTAATTTTTCTTTAATTGCATAAGGAATTGTTAAATTACAATGATC
This sequence comes from Phalaenopsis hybrid cultivar, assembly GCA_002079205.1. Lineage (NCBI taxonomy): Eukaryota > Viridiplantae > Streptophyta > Magnoliopsida > Asparagales > Orchidaceae > Phalaenopsis > Phalaenopsis hybrid cultivar. Next base: position 428,921 of record JXCR01142996.1, on the reverse strand, counting down.
TTTACGTTTTTGAGGAAGCTTTTTCAGAATTCAAATAATGCACTTCTCACTTAGTGCAACAGTCTCGTAATCCCAAAATTTCCTTTTCTTATTTCATATCTCCTTCATAAGCTTTGCATAACTTGACATCTATTCTAAAGCTTCAGTGAAAGAAATATTTATCATTAACTTCTTAAGTACTTCCATGAACTTTGAAAATTGTTTATCAAACTCATGTTGTCTATATCTTTAAGGAAATAGAGGTGGTGGTCTTTCTAAATTTATTTTAGTTGGAGATATTAATTTTTTGCGATCCTTAGAAATATGTTCTTCAGGTCTTTTAATTTCCTTTGTTTCTCTCACAACTTCTTTCTCTTTTCTAACCACATCCTCTATCTCTCATCCATTTCTTAATTTGATAGCTTATACTTGTTCATTATTGTTCTCTTTAGAGTTGATCTCAGTGTTGCTAGTAAGTGTTCCTTGGAATCTAATCCTAAGTGAATTAGCAATTTTTTTCACTTGATTCTTTATGTTTCTAATCGTAGCTTTTTGACCTTGCAACTGGTTTCTCATTTGCAATACCACTTCTTCTATAGACATCTTCTTATACTGAAATTTTTTTATCATTGTTAGAGTCTAGTGGATATAAAGGTCTATATTTTGTATTCCACTAATTATTCCAACTTCCATTAGGATTTTCTTGATTACTTTCCCATTGTTGGTTTCTACCCCTAGTAGTATGAAACCAGTTAAAATTTGATGGTTCTTCCAACCTGGGTTGTGAAAGTTAGAATACAAGTTGTTTATGGTATTTAAAGTTTCATATAATAAGTTAGAATGAATCATATGCGTTAACAAAGTTTCCTCACTTACTGGAGTAAATTGAGTTTGGTTCATTCCAAATTGATCCAACTCCTTTGATATTGCAGCAACCCGAGATGCAAGAATTGCAATTGCATATGTATCATGAACACTGACTGCCTATTTATGATTTAGTCTTGTAGAGGGCCATTGAAATTTATTTATAGCCATTTTTTCAATTAACACATGCATTGTCAAATGGTTTAGACATTAATGATCCACCAACGACAGTGTCAATTATAGACCTAATTGATCTTACTAACCCATTGTAAGAAGGTTGAATGATTAATCAATCGGGCAGAGCGTGGTGTGGACACTTTCTTAGGAGTTCCTTAAATCTTTCACAGGCTTCGTATATTGATTCCACTTTTATACTAACCAAATGAGATAATATCGTTTCTAGGTTTAGTAATTTTTGAAGGTGAATGAACACATGCATTGTCAAATGGTTTAGACATTAATGATCCACCAATGACAGTGTCAATTATAGACCTAATTGATCTTACTAACCCATTGTAAGAAGGTTGAATGATTAATCAATCGGGCAGAGCGTGGTGTGGACACTTTCTTAGGAGTTCCTTAAATCTTTCACAGGCTTTGTATATTGATTCCACTTTTATACTAACCAAATGAGATAATATCGTTTCTAGGTTTAGTAATTTTTGAATGTGAAAAATACTTAGCTAGGAATTTCTTAGTCAACGCCTTCCAATTTTTAACAGAGCTAGGTGCTACTGAGTATAACCACATTTTAGCCTTATCCCTTATCGAGAAAGGAAAAAGTCTTAGTCTAACAACATCATCTGACACACTGTTATAACAAAATATACGACCAAGTTCTAAAAAACCTGATAAGTGTAAATAAGGATCCTTCAAAGGAGTTCCCCCAAACTAGTTGTTTTGCACCAGTTGGATAATCACTAGTTTTAGTTTAAACGAGTCAGCTACTATGATAGGGGTTTGTATAGTCAAGTGAATTTTATCTTTCTTAGGATTTAAATAATCCCTCAATGATTTATGATGATTTTCCAAGTTATTATTTTGAATGCTTTCCATTTCCATTTCTAGTTTTTCAAGTCCTCTCAATTTTTTTTATTTTTTCCTTTTTTCTAACCTGGGATCATAAGGCACAAGTCCTAGAGATCATTTACTTTGCATATGCAACAAAACAAACAATACATTAACAATTAAACAAATAAAATTAAAAAATATATTCAACACAACAAAACATTTTCACAAACACTTTATTCTTCACACAAACATTTTTTTAAGAACACTTTTTAATACAAAAAAAATATAATTTTCACACAGAAATAGTTTTTAGGCACTACAGCTTTCCAAATCTAAACCTAATTACTTCAACAAAAATTCTCCTAAAATTGAAGATCAACCATTGCGATCACTATTAATGGCACCAAAAACTTGATTCTAATATTTTTTATATGTAAGGATTTATGAAGTTGACACCACTACTTGAAGATTTTAATCCCTGACAATGGCGCCAAAAACTAGATCTCAAAAATGATCCCAAGAAAGGCATGATTTCAATTATAATTTTAAATACATGGGATTCTACACAAGTATACGTATTGTTATCAAGTAATATAGGGCTTTCTAGTTAAGCCTCAAATATCGATCCCACGGAGATTGAGGTTAATCATGGCGGCTTTCAAGAGACGTTTGAGTCTAGAATAACACAACCTAGCTTGGAATGTTGACAAAGATTTGGTTTTGATTATATCATACAATTATCACTATAATACTACTTGTACTCCAAAACTAAAATGCTTAGTGAAAATCAGAACGGGGGGTTTAATATATTAAAAGTACCCTTCCTCATGCAATGAAATTAGTGGCATGTGTAAATGTAAAACTTGTAGCGAGAGAGATTCTGACAAATATGAGCAACTATATTCTTTACCCTCAGTGAAGTGATATAAAGAACATTAGCTATATCATATTTTAAGAATCCTAAAGACTGGTTAGGCAAGAAAGATAGTAGCTCTCACTCTTAAGTCCGATCGTCCCATCACATGAAGGCTAACATCTAGTATTAAGACCTAAAACTAAGAATCAAGTTGGGGGCTTTAGTCCGTCACTCTAAAGTCCTCTAATTCTACACCTATCAAAGATTATCTCCCTATTAATTTGTACTTAACCATGTGGACTACAATCTCATCCATACAATCTCATGTGATTCTACTACAGTTGATTGAGACAACACCATCTCAAACCTTACATGTTCTCACATCAGACTTTGACATGCAAGTTGATCCATTTTACATATGAATAAAGAACAATGTAAAAAAATCACAATAGATACTCACTCTACTCAATTCTATATCCTATACATGTATACTAATTTATTATTAGAAGGAAGAATATAGAAAACTACTCACTACTGATAGAGAAACAACTAGAACTTTTCATTTAATAGGACTTAGAAAACATACAAACAAAGTACTAGATTCAAATAAAAATACAACGAAAATGCTTATCTTTGATGGAAATCAAACTCTCCTTGTACAATTAAAAGCAATCTCCTTACAATCCTCTCCAAGAACAAAGTGAAAAAAAAAGAAGAAATCTCTCGCTCTCTCTCTTTCTCTCTCATCTTGTCGCCCTACTTGGGGCTCTTGGCCAAGCTGTCTTATCCTCATAAAAATAGTTCAAGAGTCATTTTGAAAATAATTCCAAGACTTATTTATATTCTCCCAAGAGGTGATTAAGTTTCTCTTCCAAAGTGTCCATATTCAATGAATCTTCCAAATTATGCCTTAAGTGCCTCTTTAAAGTCTTCAAAAACTTCCATACATCTGCCTCAAATACTTCTACCAAATTTCATTTATCATTTCCAATGAACTCCCCATGAGACACACAAAGCAACGCATCAAAAATCATGGACTGATTCAGAAGTGAGAATTGAAATGTAAGTATGAATCCAAATATGAGAGAATTGAAATGTAGGTATCAATTTAAAGATATGAGAATTGAATGTAGGTATCAATTCAAAGATATGAGAATCAGGATTTTGGTACTGATTTGAAGATGTGATATGAAATTTATAAAGAGCTTGAGATGTTGAATTTGGAGTAGTGTGTTATGTGAAAAGGTTGATTTTTAAGAAGTTTTATAGAGCTTTGTGGAGTTATGTGCAGAATGTGGAATTCTGCGAGGATGTGCAGAGAGTTAGTGTAGATAACGATGGTTGTGCTGCGCGCACAAAGAGTAGGAAATTCTGAAAATGGAAGAATCCACTCAACAGGTTTGTTTTATTTTCTTGTTGTTTTTATCACAATTGATTTTTTAAAAATCCATTTTTAAAGTTTTAATTTTAATTGGTTGATTTTTGAAAGAAATTTATTTTGTTATTTATTCATTTATGATTATCTTTTATTTGAGTTTTATTTATTGTTGAAGATTTGTTGTTTCGTTCTTTGTTCATTGGAATTCTGAACCATCGCATGGTTCGTGGCTTTCATCCATCGCATAAAAAGGTAATTGACAAAAAGCACAATTTGAGAGAAATTTCAATTAATCTGCTTCAATAAAGATGCTACAGATCAAATATAGACTAATGCCTCCAAAAGGTGCATCATGTAATACATGCTGAAATACATTGAGAGTCATGTCATGATATAAGTAAATCATAGACTGATTACATCAGATACATGTCATGTCTGTTAAAAGAAAGTAAGTGAACTCTCTGTGCCTGGTATGTTGAGCTCCTGATCAAGCAGAGCTTCTAAGTCATGCTCCAGGATATGAAATCCCTTCGCTTGTACTTAGAGGTACAACCTTCTCATAGCTCATAAGGAAACAGCTCTTCCAATTCCGGGTCCTTTTGGAATCCATATGGCATTTTACTGTCATCCATTCTGCGGAAGGTTACAGACACCCTACGGTGTCGTACTCCTGGAATGCAGTGCTTGACAACGTCTGCCTTGTTGCCCTTGAGAACAAGTACTGAACTAACTAAAAGAAGAATCTCCACAGCTCCTCTGAATTCGCCAGGGCCCAAAACTATATTGATTTCCTTTCCAAACAGAATATTGCTCTTACGCATGAATAAGACCATGCAGAAAAGCCTTATAAAGTCATGATAGTCAATGTGTTGGGGAATGCAGTCACCTTCTTCATAAATGTTGATGATACAACTATTGGGAATGCAAGTAGCAGGTAGAATATTCCACTTAATCATTCTCTTGATCATCCATTTTATCATTGGTGATAACAAATCTACTTGGTCATACCTGAGGATCCCACGCAGATTTCCCTGTCTGTCATTCGTAAAATTGTAGCAACAGCTGCACTGGACGGTGATTCTTCCCTTTCCCCGCAACCATTTCTTCGGCTTGGAATATGTTCTCTCCATGAGAAGGCCCGCTCAAACTCTAACTTCTAAATTAAAGATGCAGTCCAGAATGCTTCTTTCATTAGTTTCGGCGAAAACCCTGGTATATAGCTCCGACCCTCCAATATGTTGATAAACTTTTCTTGAACCTATTCATAGAACTTGAATTCTCTTTTGTTTACTTTTCTTATTTTGTAGTATTCTACCATACCGGGAGTTGGCTGCTGCCTGGGGCATTCCTTCCTTCGGACCTCGGTGGGAACCCAAACTGGTGCTGGTCGATCCGGAATATGAGATTCAACCTCAAGTGGGATGTATGATCATGGGCTCCATGGTGCACGCTGATCCGTCCCCAGTTGGACATACGGTTCATTTGCCATGAAATCTGGAGTCTGATACTTGTTGGTGCTTGAAGTGTATTCTTCTAAGGTACTGACACACTGTAGATGTAGAACATTGCAGCCCTGGCATTCTACAATGCGCCCGTGACTAATGTCTCGGCTGATATCTCAACGTTGCATGTTGGGCAACACTTACATAAGATATTGGGAACTAGGAGCATATATGACTCTGTCACAAATCATGACTCTTCATCTGTAATGGGCAGGCTGACAGAAGTTTCTCTCAGATCTGGGTCGTAAATATGTCCCTCAAGAATGGGGGTAAGAAAACTGTTCATGTCTCTCTGGCGTTTGCGTTCCTGTTGCAGAAAGGCTTTATGTTTCTTTCGACTAGCATTTCTGCTTTGCGTCCTAAGGAGCAAGGTGTTTGGTAGTTGTTCACTACGGGTGGCTATCAGGTCTCTTGCTGGAGTAGCCACCATGTAGGGCAAACGGCTAGGCCCCTCCATCAGATCTTATTCTGCTATCACGTTTTTACCTTTGTGTGACACATCGTCTTGAGTGGTCACCATCAACAGTGAAGGCAATCTCTCCTTTACTTTATTGCTAACTACAACTATTAGAGGGCCCTTGTAGTCCATATCAATTTGGTTGAAATCCATGTTAAAATCTATGACACCTCCTTGTGGCGCCATCTCTTCATTCAGTGCGAGGTTCCAGCCGTCCTGGAAGACAAAGATTAGCCTCTGTCCTGACAATTTTCTACAGACGACAGAAAGGAATGTCAGTGGGCCAAAGCTTGGCATGAACAAGAACAAAATAGAGTATTCATTAAAGTAAATTTTAGTTTGTTTTGATGAAAGGTATTACTCATTTTATGTGTGAGCTTTGTTTGATTAAAAGTAGAAAAGAGAACGTGTAGAGTTTAAAAATCTTCTCAAAATTTTCATTATATTGAGGTTAATTGCAAAATTTGGACCCGGTCGTAGACATATGGCCATATAGATAACCCTAAAACAATCAAAGTTTCAAAGTTCAAAGCAAGTAGAGGCAAGTGGAGGCATTAAGCAGCATCAGGTTGTGTAATAGGTTTTTAGGTATCGTCCATTTATCGATAACATGGGTCTTTCACCCTAGAAGTCCACTAACTGGTAGGCTCCTCCTGTATAAACCTTTTCAACGACAAATGGTCCCTCCCAAGTTGGCTCAAAATTTTCACTTATTTTCCGCCAAGCAAGAATAGGTTTTTTTAGCACAAGCACGAGGTCACCAATTTTGAATGTCCATGGGCGGACCAATTTGTCATGGGCTTGTACGATCTTTGCTTGGTACAGCTCCAAATGTTGTTGTGATTCCAATCATTTTCCCTCAAGACTTTCCAGTTCTTCAAGTCTGAGTTTTGTGCTTTCTTCCGTTGTGAGTTGGTTGACAACGGCGACTCTGAGAGATGGTGTCTGGATTTCTAGCGGTAGCACAACCTCACCGTACACGAGCATATAAGGTGTACACTGAGTGGGAGTCCTGAAAGTTGTCCGGTAGGCCCATAAGGCTTATAACAGTTTGTTATGCCAATCCCTTTTATTTTCATCCACTATTTTCTTCAAAATCTATACCAGTGTCTTGTTGAAAGCTTCAGCCAGATCATTTTCTCTGGGATAGTAAATTGTATAGTATCTCCAATCTATCCCATGTCTTTTGACAAAATTCTTGATCTTTATACTTTAAAAACCTATCCCATTGTCAGAGATTATTCTTTGCGGTACTCCAAAACAGTAGACGATTTGGCCTTTAAAAAATTGAAGAACGTGTTGTGACATAACCTCATGTAACTGTACTGCCTCTGCCGATTTGGAGAAGTAGTCTGTAGCGGCAAGTATAAACCTATGTCCTTTAGAAGATGGAGGGTCTATCGAACCTATTATGTCCGTGCCCCAACACTCGAATGGCCATGAGGCAACACTTTGGTGCAGCACATTTGGAGGCTGGTGTAAGACCACCCATGCACTTGGCATTGGTGACATCTTCTGGCTGTATCCATGTAATCGGACATCGTTGCTGCCAATAATATTCGAGTCTTTTAATCTTCATTTTCATTTTTGGTCCTGACTGGTGAGCGCCACATAATCCGGCATGTACTTCTTTGACAATATTTTATGCCTCGGCTCTGCTCAAACACCGTAGCCACATCTGATCGAACAATCTTCTGTAGAGAACATTTCCCACCATAATGTAAGACATGGTCCTTCTTGTGATGTGGTGCGCCTCAAACTTGTCCTCTGGCAGCTTCCCAGGATGCAAACATTATGTTAATGGCTTGTGCCAATCTTTGTTGATGTCTGCAACTGTATTTATTGTTTCTTCCGTTTTAAGTTTCGGTAGAGTTTCAAAGTCATTTCGAGACAAGACTTGTCTTCCTTGCATCGTGACTTTGATGGAATCCTCCGGGGGACACGCCATTTCCTTAGCGAGTTTTGCTAGAGCGTCGTCATGGGCATTATCTCCCCGAGGAATTCGGTAGAAAGTCACCTCAGGAATCTGGTCGAGGAGCTTCATCACGTACTGATGGTATTCTGCTAATCTTGGTTTCAAAATTCTATATTGTCCGGTGACTTGCTGGATGACAAGTTGAGAGTCACTATAAATGACAAAGTTTGTTATATCCATTGAAATTGCCAACTCCAATCCGGTGATTAAAGCTTCATATTTTGCTTCATTATTGGTGCATAGCTCTGTCAGGTAGTATGAGAACCTCAACATACCCTTATCTGGCATAATAAAGATCAAACCGATCCCCGCCTTGCCTGGTATAACTGTGCCTGATCCCTTTTCTTTCCTGGCTGACCAAGCACCATCAAAGTACATTTCCCAAAGCTGCGCACTAGAAAATTCAATTTGTAGTATTTGCTCGTCTGGTAACTCATCATTGAGAGAGGACTCAGCTGGCAGTTGGTATGCAGCGAGGAAGTCTACTAAAATTTGTCCCTTGATAGCATGGAGGGGAACAAAAGTAATATCAAATTGCAAAAAGATCATTGACCATCTTGCTAAACGTCCGGAGGGTGTTGGTCGGGTCATCAAATATTGCAATGGATTAACTTTGAAAATTAGGGTGATTTAATGAGAAAGCATGTAATGTCTAAGCTTTTGGGCGACGAGTGGTTCTCAATAGGTGGATACCTTATCTCCGTCAGTATTAGACGACGACTCAAGTAGTAGAGTGCATTATCTTTGCCCTCATCATTGGCTTGGGCTAACTGGGCTCCAAGAGAGTCATCTAATGCTGCGGTAAAAAGTATCAACGGTTTTCCTGGGATAGGGGCTGCCAAAACAAGAGGTGTCATTAAATATTGTTTAATGTCCTCAAAGGCTCACTGGCATTTCTCTTCCCAAATAAATTTGGCGTTCTTTTTAATCAAAACCGAGAAAGGCTGACACCTACCTGAGAGATTAGAAATAAAGCGTCTCAGATATGCCAACTTCCCCTCCAAGTAACGTAGCTATTTCAAGGTTTTAGGGTGAGGCATTTCCAAGATCAATCTTGATTCCCCAATGATGGACAACGAATCCTAGAAATTTTCTGGAGGTGAAGCCAAAGGCGCACTTTAAGGGATTCATTTTAAGGTTATATCGTCGTAACCGTTTAAACACAATCCTCAAATCGTACAAATGGTCTATTTTTTGTTTACTTTTGATAACCAGATCATCCACGTAGCATTATACTTGATTATGAATGAGGTCTTCAAAAATCTTTGTCATTGCACCCTGATGTGTTGCTCCGGCGTTGTTTAGGCCGAACGGCATCACTGTGTAGCAGAAGATTCCAATCGATGTTCTGAAAGCTGTAAGTGCTGCATCCTTGAAAGCCATCTTGATTTGGTTATATCCCGATGATCCGTCCATGAAGGAGAAAATTTCATGTGTTGAAGCGATATCCATCATCATTTCTAGTATAGGTAGTGGGAACTCGTCTTTTGGACATGCCTTGTTCAAATCTCTAAAGTTGACACAAACACGGATCTGTCCATTTTTCTTTCTAACCGGTACATATTGGCTAACCACGTGGGGTACTGCTCCTCTTTAACAAAGTTGGCGTCTATCAACTTCTTCACCTCGACGATGACTTGTTGTTCTATTTCAAGGCGCATTCTCCTGGAAGCTTGTTTTACTGGGGTTACATTCTAGTCCACCCCAAGTTTATGGACTGCAACCTCTGCTGATAGTCCTGACATTTTGTCGTAGCTCCATGAGAAGCAATATTTGAATTCTATTAATAGTTTGACCAGTTCTGTAGATTCTTCGTCATCAAGTAGAGAACTTATACATGTAGGTCGGGGTCATTCTTCAGTCCCAAGGTTATCCTCTTTCAATTCATCGACAGTGGATTTAATTTCATCCTCAAATTCTGGGGGAGCATCTTCTATTGGTTGATCAATAGAGTCATCCTTTATATCAATATAATCATCTTCTGACTCATTAATAACAACCATGCAAAATTCAGAATCATCGACTGATCCAACTGTACCAAATCCGAGACCTTCTTTTGAATTGGGAGCTTAACTTTTAGCATTCCATAATTTTTCAAAAAGTTGAAATTTATCTTTTGGCATTATTTTGGTAAATAGTATTCCACAATTTTTCAAAGTGTTGAAATTTATCTTTTGGCATTTGTTTTGGTAAATGTATAGTATTCCATAATTTTTCAAAGAGTTGAAATTTATCTTTTGGCATTTGTTTTGGTAAATTTCGTAGCATTCCATAGTTTTTCAAAAAGTTGAAATTTATCTTTTGGCATTTGTTTTGGTAAGTTTCCTTTTACCATTCTATAATTTTTCAAAAAGTTGAAATTTATCTTTTGGCATTTGTTTTGGTAAGTGTCCAGGTACCATTCCATAGGTTTTCAAAAAGTTGAAATTTATCTTTTGGCATTTGTTTTGGTAAGTGTACCTGTTGAATTAAATTTTGAACACAAGGCGTTTTGGTAAGTGTCCCTGTTGAATTAACTTTTGAACACAAGGCGAGAAGTAACCAAAAGATAGTTGTTTTGGTAAGTGTCCCTGTTGAATTAACTTTTGAACACAAGGCGAGAAGTAAACAAAAGGCATTTCCATTAATTCATTAGAATCAGCATCCAAATTTACATGTTTTTCAAGCTCAGTAGAGGTAGAAGCACGGTAAAACTTGATCGGCTTTGAACCAACACTACAGACTTCCTTGACCTCGAAACTCTCGACCTTGTGAGGGAGAATCGGAGTGAGGGTCATAGTATTTACATAGTGGTTTATCCAATCATACATTGTTTCATATTCATTCCTCTCTATATTTTCTAGGGATATCTCCTACTGAGGTTTCTTCTGCTTTGTCATCATCACCTCATATTTAGAATTGTCTTCATCACCAATGTTGATGGTTAGCCTAGTCCGTTCAACAATTAAATTGATCTTTCCTCGTCCTCCTCCCCGGCCTCGACCTCGGGTGTGTGAACTAGAAGAACCTCCACCAACTCATGGTAAAGGAGTGGTAGAAGGTTGTTGAAGCGGAGTTGTCTAGCCTCCTTTTTCTGATCCTTCTGAATCTTTATCTTTGTTTGTCAAAATTTTGACCAAGAAGCTGACCGACCTTTTTGTAAGTCAACAATTACAAGAATTTGATAACTCTACTAGAAGATTTAAATTCTAGCAACGATGCCAAAAACTTGACTGCGACTTTATTTATTTATATATGTTTGATTTAATAAAGATGTATAGGTATAATATTCAATAATGTTAAAGTCAAATTTGTCAACACAAGTATATGTATCGCTCAAGTAATATAGGGCTCTAATGGAGTCCTAGATATCGATCCCACAGGGAGAAATAGAATACTACGGACCAAGATTTAATAAAAAGTAATATTTCAACCACAACAACGTTCAAGTTGCTTATCTGTCACTAATAGGCAATTGAAATAAAAGATAATTTGGATAAAAACTAATTATAGAAAATAACGTTTAAAATAGACAATTGAAATAAATATGTAATTTTCTTAATAACTCATAAATAACTAATTATGCTAATGAGGGTTTAATTGAAATAAATATGTAATTTTAATAATTATTAAATAATTAATTATACTAATGAAGGTTCGACGTGATATTCAATATCTAAGAAAGCATCCTTCTCCTTGCCAAGAAATTATAGTGAATGGATAAAATGAATTAGTTCAAATTATTTTGTGCCACATAGGAGCATACCTATTCTTCACCCTTCGGTCCAGACATAAAGAACATTGACTAATCCTATGCTTGGCTACTGATTCTGCGGCTAGGCTGGGAGGATACCGGCTCTCACTTTGGAGCTCCCACGTTCCCCTCGCATGAGCGCTAACATCTACACATCAACACCCAAACGATAGGACCGAATTGGGGATTTTAGTCTGTCACTTTAAAATCTCCAATTCTACGCCCGATAGTAATATGTCCCTATTTATTTGCACCCAATTTCCAACGGCATTGACCTCCCTGAATCTTGAATGTAATCTTCACTTTACCTATAAAACTCAACATATTTTAACAATTCAATTGGCCAGATTGAAAGTAAATTAAGATCGAAGTGAAAAGATCATCACAATTTCTTAAACATTTTCATGGCTTCACCAATTCAAATCACCATTTCACAAATTTCAAGACAATGAGAAAGACAGAGAAAACTACTCAGAACTCATGGGAAAAGCATGACACAACTTGAAATTCATATATAAAATCAAAGCCACACAAACTATAAAAAGTAAATAACTTATCTCTAAATTTTTCCCCAAGAACACTCCTCGAAGTTCCTCTGAATCTCTTCCTTTATTTACAGCACACAGAATTCCTCTTCGAAGCAGCAAGGATGTTGAAATCTCTGACTTTCCTTCCACTCTTACAATTTCTTAAAGAATTCCTCACAATTACACGCTCTAGCAAAATTTTATGCACTAATGGATCCTTTCTAACCTCCAAGACTCCAAAAGTCTCCTCTAGTCTCTTTATTTTCGACCAAGATGTTCTCTTTAAAGATGTTGATGAGTTTTCTCAAGAGTTGCATACGCACTGCTCCAAAAACTGGCCTTATCCATTGTACATGCACATAACCGTCGATCCTGCCGTCGGCAACCTCGATGGCGCCGTCGGCAGCCTTGTAGAGAATTTGTCCTGTAGCCTCGGGAAAAGCTCGTCGTCAGCGGGCTCGATGGTGCCGTCGGTGCCCTAGTGCAATTCTCCACATTTTTGTCCTTTTTGCTCCAAATTTGCTCCTTTTTGCATCTTTTTGCTCAATTGACCCTAATTCATCATTCCTGCAACAAAACGTCAAAAATACCTTTCTTTAAAGTGCAATATCATTAAAAACAGTATAAAAGAGGTATGAAAATCTCAACATATTTTTATTTTGTCAAAATCCCCCAAACTTAACTATTACTTTTCCTCAAGTAATTTTAGTACTATATAAAAGTTATGATCCACTGCAGTAATATTTTAATTCAGAAGCACTATAAGTTTGATTTATATAAATATCATAGTGAGATTTTTAGAAAAAAATTCAAGTAATTGAATTAACTCTGTATCCATCAGATTATCTAGTCATCAAGTTTTAAGAGTTCTAGTTTTCTATTTATTTCAAGAATGACTACATATTGCAATATTAAGTCACTTAGAATATCCAAAAGATAAAAACTTCATGAGAACTCTATTAGTAAAAAGATCTATTCCATAAATATAAGTTCAGGAATGCATTTAAGTTTTCCCTTTAGGTAGGTCCAGTGAAGCCAATTTTTTATTAGGCATATCCTCAAGCTTCTCCTCACTTTCATTTTTTTTTCATTTGGATTGTTTTCAATCCTATATATTTTTCTTTTCTTTTTAGGGATTGTTTTCAATCCTTTCTTTTTTTTCTTTTTCAAGTGAGGATTACAATATCTGGATAGGACTTTAATGATTTTGAACATCACTTTTCTTTCCCTAAATTTGAAACTCAAAGCATTCCTTACCTTATAAAGTATTTCATAGCTTTTACATCATTGAGCCCCAATCTTTTCTTCTCAATTGAAATTCCAGATTCTTAATACTTTTAAATATAGTTTCCTTTACTTTAAATAGTTAATTATAATCTTATTCTCTTATACTAATCTTAAGTTACAAAATTAATTTTCATTACAAAAATATTTCTTTAAATCTACCATAATATTTAATTAGTTACAAAAATATAGTTACCTGAATTAAACNACTTAAATTTTTAAATATGAAATAAAGGTGGAAAGAAAATACTACAAATATAAATCATACCTCAGTATTGTATGCATCTTTATCATTCTGAAATTTCTGCATACCTTCTCTAATTTTTACTTCACCTGGTCCGAAATATTAAGAGATTTCTACACATATAAATCATTGGAGGAATTTCTAGGAAATGAAATTTTGGAACAAGTATAAAACTAAAACAAACACAACATTTCCTAACACAACCACAATACTAAATAAAAGACAAAAATATTTAAATGAAAATAAACATTACATCGCATTACAATCCACAAAGTACACTAAATGAAAGTCCAATTACATACTCATTCCTTTTTCTCATAAAAAGATTACATAACATAAGAATAAACAAAAATACAAAGATCAGTACATCAATCTCATTCAAAAAATCAAAATCCCAAACAAATTCATCATCGCCGTGATCAGCAGGTGGATCGGGTTGATACTGAGTATATTGGGGGCATTCAAGAAATGTAACATCAGGCTCCCCTCTGTAGTGTCGGGCCTGAGCATCGTAATAGGCTATCTCAAAATCAGAATGCCTCTACAGGTACTCACTATCATAATCATGTCGGCGTTCTAAACCTCCAATCCTCTCATTTATCAAATCTATGCTCTTCCGTTGCAAGGTCAACTCATTCATTAAATCTGCTTAGGTAGGGGAGCTAGAAAGAGGAGGAGGGTAATAACTTGTAGAGGGAAGATCTCTACTAGTAGAAGGTTCCTAACTCCTACTTCTAGTTCTCCATTTCTCATGGGATACATAAGTTTTCAGATTTGATTTACTAATGGGTTTCATAAGGTGAACCCACTGTTCCTCTCAGCTTCCACTCTAGAAAGTTGGCAAAGTGCATAAATAAGTCCAGGATGTCCTAGACCTCCACTAATCTCACTCCTTGTCGTAGTCAATGTATTCTTGAAAATAATCCTCCCCACATTTATAATTTTATTATTCTTAAAAAAGAAATTCAGAATAGCTCTATCTCTAGTTACCTTACTATGGTTGTAAGTCGGTAATAGAGTAGAGGAAATGAAATAGTGCCACACCTTAGAGGTGGCATTTAACATGGAAGCAGAAAAGTTTACCCGTTCCCGCTGCTTTATCTTCCACGTTCCTTTCTCATCAGTGAGAAAGTTAATCACATCATTGAGGGGTTCTTCCAACATACCAAACGATTCATAGTGGCAGATGTAAGAATCTGGGAGTTCATAAAAAGTGTTAATGCGGGCGGCGGTAAATTCCACAGGAAGTCTATGCACTTGCATGATTCCATCTTCAGCATAAATCACGTTGGCGTAGAAATCTTTCACCACATTTGCATTGGCTTTATTGGTGGTGTAACAAAAGTTTTCCCACCTCCGTTCAGCAATAACCTGTTCAATTTCTCTTCCCGGACTCTCAAAAACTCGATCTTGAATACATTTTTTTCCATGAAGTATCGAAGTGAAACGAGTTTGAGCCATCACATTGACAAAGCGTGAATTGTCAAACTCAACTCTTATCTTTTGACGTGGAGCCATGTTTAATCTAATCAATCAAAGAAAATTTCAAAAAATTACTTCTAATATGTAAAGAATGGCTTCCAATGGTAATTCAAAGAGTTCAACATTAAGATCCAAAAAGTTCTTTCAATATTTTCTTCACATTTTCAAATTTTTAGGTTTCCTCAATGTGGAAGAAATACATGGTAAAAATCAAATATATTTAGCTTGGAGTGAAGCTCTTACCTAAAGAAGATCAAATCCGGTGTCAAACAGCCTTGAAATCGTCTCCCAATCCATAATCTATCAATCCCTAATTCGAAAATGAGATTTTTAAGAGGAAGGGGATGATGAATAGTGGCAGTTGACCGGTCAAAATCGCGATTAAAGAGATATTTTTGCAATATTGCCGACGGTGGGGCACGCTCTATTATATTTTTAAACACAAGTCTCAGAAAATTCCGACCATCGGCGGCGTCGAGGGCACCGTCGGCTGGCTCTATTGATTTTATCCAAATTCCGTATTTTTGCGATTTTGATCAATTCTAAGCCTAAACGACATCCGTTTAATTTTTATAAAGATAATTTTAAATAGTTAAATGATGTACTTAACACATACAGACTTTCACAAAACAAAACATCAAATTTCTATATAAATTCCAAGAGATACAATAAACGTTACATAACACAACTAAATTAATTTTCTCAACCTCAATACATTAATTCAGCATCGCAATCCAAGCCACAACACTCAAAATGCTAAAAACAAAATATCCTATGCTTGGTCTCAACTTTACAGAGATCATTAAGCATAATTCTAAAGCAAAGCAAATATAAAGTTCAAATCTAAACACACAATCATAAATGTAACATATGAAATCTACTACTCATCAGATTCTGTGCTCGTTTCTCCTCTGAGATCACCCATTGATTTCACATGGACGAAGAGGTTGTAAAAGGGTCGGAAAGGAAATTCTTCAATTGAATCTTCCTCAATTAATTTCATCCTGNGATACTTGGGACTGGGTGCAAAGTGAGAAAATTTTTGAAGGGTGTCCAAGCCCATAAGTTGATCCGTGAACGATCAGGCCTAAGACTGACTTCACAATTATAGATCCAATATCGATCGGCAGTCCCCTTTGGATGCAATAATTCAAAATGACACTTTCTATAGAAACCTTACCAACCTTCATTGTCGGTAACAATTTCGCAGAAATGAAGAAGTGTCAGTGTTTAGAGACGGGATTGAAAAGTGTTGAAGAAAACTAACATACCCGTACTCTCGCATTTCCCAATCATCACTTTCGTCCGTCAAATACTGGTAAATGGTCTCTCGTTGGGATGAAATTGGAATAGTGGCAGACACGAACATTCTTTATCATATATAACTCGTTAATTCTTGAAGGAGTGAAAGTAATCCATCTCCCGCGCAGATAAATAACTCCTTGGTTAATTCCATATAAATTTACATAAAATTCTTTTACTACACGAACTACCATTGTGGCAGTAGTGTAGCTCAGCACTTCTCATCTTCGCCGCACTATCGTTTCTTTAATATCCGTTGTGGGATTGTTCAATCTGCTCTTCCCATCTTCACCGCACTATCATTTCTTCAATATCCATCGTGGGATTATTCAATCCGCATTACAAATCCTCGTTCTTTGATTAATCTTTTCTTCGTCAGCAACTTGTTGAAGATTCGCTGCGCTTCCGCACTAATGAGCTTTCGTCGATTGAAAACTCGCATTATGGGATTATCAGGGGAATTGGATGCCATAGGAATGAAAATGACAGAGTTTTTTTCATTTTTGGGGAGAAAATATGAACTAAAGTTCAAATTTTTTAGTTTAAAAAGACTATTCCCGCCCAAAAAACATCAAAAACCGCTCATCGGACACAAGAAACCGCCTCTTACCGGTCTCGCTGTCGGCGACGTCGAGGGCGCCGTCAACGTGCTTCTGTACTAATTTTTTCCTGGACGCTCGAGAAAGACCCGTAGTCGGCGCCGTTGAGGGTGCCGTCGGCGCCCAAGGCAAGACTTTACCTAAAAAATAGGTATTGAAAAGATATAAGAGAGCAAAAAAGAACATTGACTAATCCTATGCTTGGTTACTAATTCTGCGGCTAGGCTGGGAGGATACCTACTCTCACTTTGGAGCTCCCACGTTCCCCTCACCTGAGGGCTAACATCTACACATCAGCACCCAAACGATATGACCGAATTGGGGATTTTAGTCTGTCACTCTAAGATCTCCAATTCTACGCCTCATAGTAAAATGTCCCTATTTATTTGCACCCAACGTCACTCTAAAATCTCCAATTCTACGCCCGATAATATTATTTCCTTATTTATTTTCACCCAACTTCCAATGCAATCTCCAATTCTACGCCCGATAATATTATTTTCCTATTTATTTGCACCCAACTTCCAAGGTTGACCTCCATCTCCAATTCTACTCCCGATAATTTTATTTCCTTATTTATTTGCACCCAACTTCCAAGGGCTTTGACCTCCATGAATCTTGGATGTAATCTTCACTTTAGTTGTAAAACTCAACATATTTTAACAATTCAATTGCCCAGATTGAAAGTAAATTAAGATCGAAGTGAAAATATCATAAACATTTCTTAAACATTTTCATGGCTTCACCAATTCAAATAACCATTTCACAAATCTCGAGACAAGGAGAAAGACAGAGAAAACTACTCACAACTCATGGGGAAAGCACAACACAACTTGAAATTCATATATAAAATCAAAGCCATACAAACTATAACAAGTAAATAACTTTTCTCTAATTTTCTCCCCAAGAACACTCCTCGAAGTTCCTCTGAATCTCTTCCTTTCTTTATAACACACAAAATTCCTCTTCGAAGTAGCAAGGAGGAAGAAATCTCTCACTTTCCCTCCACATTTACAATTTCTCAAAGAATTCCTCACAATTACACGTTCTAACAAGCTTTCTACGCACTAATGGATCTTTTCTAACCTCCAGGACTCCAAAAGTCTCCTCGAGTCTCTTCATTTTTGGCCAAAATGTTCTCTTTAAAGATGTGGATGAGTTTTCCCAAGAGTTGCTAACGCACCTCTCCAAAATCTGGCCTTATCCATTGTACATGTCACATAACCGTCGATCCCGCCGTCGGCGGCCTTGATGGCGCCGTCGGCGGCCTCGATGGCGCTGTCGGCGGCCTCGATGGCACTGTCAACAGCCTTGTAGAGAATTTGTCTTGCAGCCTCTGGAAAAGCTCGCCATTGGCGGCCTCGATGGCGCCGTCGGCGCCCTAGTGCAATTCTCCACATTTTGGACCTTTTTGCTTCAAATTTGCTCCTTTTTGCATCTTTTTGCTCCATTGACCCTAATTCATCATTCCTGCAACAAAACATAAAAAATATCTTTCTTTAAAGTGCAATATCATTAAAAACAGTATAAAAGAGGTATGAAAATCTCAACATATTTTCCTTTGGTCAGAAGTCAGGCTTCTTTGGAGGCACATAGTAGGCAACATCTTCATGGATACCAACTTCATGTACTAAAAATGGTTGTAGATGAGGCACATAGTAGGCTACATCTTCATGGATACCAACTTCATGCACTGAAAATGGTTGTAGGTCTCCCTTGATGTAATTTTCTTGACCATCTTTGTGGTTATTTAATGCACTGGTGTAGGGATGATGGAACCATATTATGCTCATGAATCCATGGTCGACCTAATAGAGCGTTAAAGATGCACTGAAAATGGTTGTAGATCTCCCTTGATGCAATTTTCTTGACCATCTTTGCGGTACTTGGCACTGGTGAAGAGATGATGGAACCATATTGTGCTCATGAATCCATGGTCGACCCAATAGAGTTTTAAAAGAGGTCTCGGCGTCGATGATATGAAATTTAACGGTTGTTCCGAGTTCTCCGACCTTCATAAGTAATGTAATTGATCCAAGGGCTCTTTCTCCCTTTTCGTTGAATCCTCTTAACATCATCTTATCGGGGATGAGCTTCTGAACATTGAAGTCCAAATATGCTAACGTCTGTAGACTCATCAAGTTAAGTGATGCTCCAGGATCCACTAAAACTCTAGATAACACAAATCTGCCAATGTTGACGGAAATGTAGAGCAAACGATTGTGGTCCGCGGAACCGACTTGCAAGTCTTCATCTGTAAAGGTTACCCCTGATTGTTCTCTCAACAAGCAAACTTCATCTCAGTATGTGCTAGCCAATTAAGCTAAGAAAATTTATGGATCAAGCAAAGCTGTAAAATAAGATTCTCTCACCTTCTTTGACAGGATTAGAGCGTCGTAGATGCTTAGTCGGGCAGGCAACTTCCTAAGATGAGCTAGCACGTTGTAGTCTACTTTGTATGATCCTCTAATTTTATCTTTATTATGTGGTTCTTCCACTGGCGTAGGTGGGGGTATCTCTTCTCGAGTCATTATATGTTTTCCTTTGTCTATTGGAGCTGTTCTTGGTGGTAACACCTTTCCGCTCCTTAAGTTAACTTCTATGACTTCTTCTTCTTGGGATATCATTGTTGAATCTTCCGGTGTCTTTTCCTCTTCGTCGGAGAGGTTTAAATTGATGGCAAACGGTGCACCATGATGCTCGAGAGTTGGTCCTTCGTTATCAGTGCTGTCATAAGCGATATCATTGAGTTCTTCTTTGGCCTTAACAACGAGTTTATCGGGCTCAAGTACGATTTGAGGATCATTTTGGGTATGGAGATTGCAACTAGCTTGATCATAATCAGTTATGGAGGATCATTTTGAGGATCGAGATCGCAACTAGCTTGGTTATAATCAGTCACATTATTACCAAAATAGTCAAAACGTAGCCGAAATCACAACCATTATATTCATAAGACCCCGGAGGGACAAAAAAATAATCATATAAAGTCAAGGGTTGGAGGATTTTCTTCCCCAAATCCGAGACAACCAGTCTAGTAGAGGCAGCCTCTATCCTACTCCCCGTCCTATCACTCTTGGCAGTGACGCTTTTCTTTTTCTTGCTCTTTGTTCTTGACGATGATGGATTTTCTGGCGAAATATTCATCTCGAGCTCGGAATGCTGCAGACTCTGAATGGAGGCTTATTTTGATGCACACTGTATCTTGTTCAGTATTTTTTGGACGATCTGCTCCATACCTCATTCCATCCTTCTTCGGTATTTGTAGAAGCTTGTTTCGATGAATCCTGTGTTTGATTGAGGACCCTCTTGAGTTTATCCCAAGTTTTACTACATCCATTTGCTCCAACATATGGATCAACTGGGGAGATTGACTCAGCTGAAATCATATTTATGGAACCTTTTTCAGGTTCTCTCAAATACTCCTTCGGGATTGTTATATTCTCCTCCTTGAGGTTCTTCTCAAGTCAGTCTTTAAAGAAGAAACAGTTGTCTATAGTGTGTCCAAGTAACCGGTGGTACTGGCAATAATTTGGTTCATTCTTCTTATCCACCTCTTCGGGTTTCTTTAGATCAGGTAGTTTGAATTTTGGTTTCTTCATCAGACTTTTGAATATTTTAGGTACAGCTTCATCTTTGAAGGAATAAACAACTTTCTGTCACCCAAAAAGGGATATTCTCTTACCCGCTGTTCGAGGTGATCCTTCATGAGACGGCCGTTGGTTGGAGTGACTTCTCCGTTTCTGAGAGTACCATGATGAAGACTGGCGATGCTCTTCTGCATATATCTTTATCGGCTGCTTTCCTTTGTCGACAGTTGCGACTACTCCTGATTTCTTTTAGAACACTCTGGTCACCTTAGCCTTTTCATGCGGCTCCATGTGCTTCATTTCTTCTTGAAGACTGCTGGATTTACTGAGTAGCTTCTCCTTTTCATGTGGCTCCATGTGCTTCATTTATTCTTGAAGACTGTTGGCTTTACTGAGTAGCTCTTTGAAGGATTTGATGGAGAGTCCCTTAAGCATGAAAGCTACTGGCCCATGAATCCTTTTGAGTAGAATCTCAATCGCTTGAAGTTCCTGTAGCTGAGGTTCACATTTCATGCTATGGTTTCTCCACCTCAAAATATAGTCTACCAGATGTTCATGTAGCTTTCACTAGGCTTCTGCTTCTCCATCATGAGCTCTCCAATAGACACATGATGTTGCGCCCCAACAAATCTTTTCACAAATAACTTTTCCAACTCAGAAAATGTCTTAACTGACCCATTGGGTAAGTCAGCGTACCAGTCAAAAGCAATCTCTGACAAGCTGCTGACGAACTGCTGACAGAGTAGAGCTTCGCTATTGCTCGTGTTGCCACAATTGGATCGAAAATGTGCTATGTGTGTCTGGGATTTCCAGTCCCATTGAATATCTTGAAGTTTGGGCTCATAAAACCCTTGGGGAAAGGGACGGCATCAAATTCCTCTGGGTAAGTTCTACCCTTTAAAATTGATGCATCGCCCTTGGACTGGGCTAAGGCATCCCGTACCTTTTCAACCATTTGCTTGAAATCTTTTTCTGGCATGGCACCTGATAGAGAATCTATCTTTGGTTTTTCTTCTTTATTTGTCGAAGTAGCATCCCTTCTTTCATCTATATGTGTATGATTTCTGGCTGATTAATCTCTGGAGAAGCCAATCTTGGTGCTTGTGATTGTCGCTGAATGGTGGCCATGGCGGTCATAGCTGCAGTCATCTCTTCTGTTCTTTTCTCCAGTAGAACAACTTGCTCATCCCTTAGGAGGATAAACCTACACAGCTCATCCACGATGTTCTCTTCAGTGCGAGGTTGAGCCTCGTGCACAGATGTGGTAGCCCAGGTTTCAATCACATGGACATCCATGAAATCCTCCTCCAAGTAATCACTGTAATCAAAATATTCATTGCCACTATTGACGGAAACTCCATGCTCTCGAGCTAAATCCTCATTGTCACTATTGACGGAAACTCCGTGTTCTTGAGCTAACTCAGAAATCTCGATTCTGGTTTCTCAACTTTTTCCTCAATTATCGATTCTTTGATTGCTTTAAGATCTGGAGGACCTTGATGGAAATCCCCTACTTGTTCCTCCATCTCACTGGCTATTATCGCGATAATGTGAGATATTTCAAGCACTGGTTTTACTTCTTGTCTTGCAGGCTCACTAAAATGTATAGGTGCAGCTACCTTGGGTATCCATACCCTCTTCTTTTTCGACGATGATGCCTCAGGACAGACTTCTTAGTAGAGATATCGGTATGTCGAGGGTAGGTATGCTCCCCGTGGTCTAGACCAGCTACAGTTTCAGGTAATCATCTTGTCTTTATTTTCGTGATTGCAGGAATGACTGGTAAACTTCTCGCACCCAGTCTTTACTTAATCGGCTGGCGACCTGCTGTTCTGGTGGTGATATGATTGGTGGTGACTATAGCAGTATCAACTTGGTTTCCCAAACTGAGCCAGACGGGAACACGGGTAGGTGACTTTATAGTTGACTTATGAGATTTTCTAGCGGACTTAACATCCTTCAAAATTTCATTTTTCATATGAGGGGAAACTGCATGTCACACTCGTTTAAGTAATTCACTAACAGAGCATCCTTCTTTAGTAGCAATCCTTCTGAATAATGTGCTAACTCGGGTGATAGGAGTAAACTTGTTTCCCACCTCACCATGTCCATGAAGTGATCATAATGCGACAGCAATCTTTCGGATACTCTCATATCCATCAGTATCTGTCAGAGGATGGAATCTACTCCCTCGTATGAGTGGATAAATTTCTGGTAACACCTCTTCAATTCGATGAGGCTTCTCCTCAACGGGTGTGTTTTCAAGAGTTTGGGCTTTGATGGCCCTCTGAACTCTTCTATTGTGGTTCCTCCTTTGAGTTCGGGCTAATGGTATAGTCCTTAAGCTTGAACCGATCTCAAACACGGGTGGCGGAATAGTTAATCCTTCAGTCGAATCTTCAAAGACCATTACTTCTTTTCCCTTAGCAGTAACAGGGATAGCGTGCTTGATGACAGTAGCTTTAGCCTTCTTTCAGGCAGTGAAGTCCTGAAGGCAGTTCAAACTGAATTTTACAGACGGGTCTTGTACTTTCAGAGTAGCGATCTTCATTACCACAAATGGGGCTTTCACGACGATAACCTCCAGGTCTTCAAATCCAGCTCCGAACTTGATGGTGGGAGTGACGTTACAAGCTTTGCGGTCTGTTGGCAGATTACAGGAAAAGGTCAGCGTTGGGAAGCCCATCGCAGCGGGCTTTAAAACAAAAAGTTTTAGGGTTAGCTATATGGCTTAAAACCTCGTAATCTTTAGTGCAAGCACTAAAAATTGAGGTTAATCTGTAGACCAGGCGAGTCTCAATTTACAGGTAATTTTAACATCTTTGTTCAAAAAGGTGTAAAATTAATTAATATTTCAAAGTGCGCACAACACAGCACGATTTGGTTTAATTTGTGAAGTAGGAAACCAAATTTGGAAGGGAGATGTGAAAAATTTTAGGACCCAGTGCGGGACCCAATTGGTGGCAGAAAATGCCCAGGTGGACTTAGTCCACCGACACACCTATTGGGGGTCCGACCCAACATGAAAAATTTAAAGAGTCCTTAATGGCCTTCCGAACCCCTCTGTTCAAAGATGGTTGAACAGCTAGTCTTGAAGTCCAAGGAGTTAGCTGTACTTTTCGAAGATAGAAATAGGTAAAGTATGCCAACGGAAGAAGGGTAATCTGGTCCAAGAGGGACATGAACATATTACCGATGTGTGAAGATAATGTTTCTTAATTTGTATGGAGAGAAAATCATGTCCCCAGCGGAGTCGCCAGAAGCTGTCAGTGCTATTTCGGGTTGGTTTGGGGGGTTGCCCGTAAGAAGCTGTCGGCACCGGAATCAAAATTCCGTCCCGCGCTTCAGAAGGACGTTGAAATATGAAATGAAACTGACCCCATATTTTTCATATTTTAAAATTAAAGAGCATTGTACCTCAAATCCTGTATCTATCTCGATGGATAAACACAGAACTTGAGGATGAAGCTTGATCAAATAAACTAAGGAGAGTATGACGTTCGTTTGGTCTTCGAAACCTTCATATTTTCCGCAAGTTCCCCTATTTAATATAAAGAATTAAATAGGGTTTATATTAAGCTGGGTTCGGACATGGAGATAAACTAAGGAAAGTATGATGTCCGTCTGGTCTGCGAAACCTTTGTATTTGCCGACAAGTTCTCTATTTAATATAAAGAATTAAATAGGGTTTATATTAAGCTGGGTTCGGACATGCTTCCTATATAGGCAACCACCTATAGTTAATTACATCTTAAATGACTAAAGCCACCTAAGAAAACTCTTAATAAAAATCAAGAAATATTATCTTCAAGGAATTTCAAAGGGTAAGGCTCTTCAAGGATATCAAACATAGAGGTGTGAAAGGGGATTAGTTCAAATTTGGAATATTTTGTTGTGGAATCCAAAGGAGGAGAAACTAGGGGATGTCATGCATTCAGAGGAGAACTCCAATGACTTCCCAAGCTATCCTAATGTTTGGCTTCAGTTTTGAGCAGAAATTTTTAGGTGTTTCATCCTGCCAATTTTATTAGTTAGGGCTTACATTCATGTGAAATGATCACACAAATAGCCTGAAAGATGTGAGGATTTAGGTCATTACAAACGATAACCTCAGAATCCTAAGAAGAGGATTTACATTGCATAAGCAAGCAACCTCGAAGTCCAATGGTTTAGTTTTTTAAGTCTAAGGAAGGAAGATTGGTTTAGCTGGGGAAGACTGGTTTTGTTGTTGAAGGTGGCTGTGCTGCCCACCATGCTAGCTCCAAGCTCCTTACCGCGATCTTAGTGGTGTCAAGTTATAATATCAAATCAGGTGGCCCTATGGTTGAAGTTCTTTAAATTTTATGGGGGTATGGTCAAGTTATAATATCAAATCAGGTGGCCTTATGGTTGAAGTTCTTTAAATTTTATAAGGGCGTCTATAATGTCAAATCAGGTGGCCCTATGGTTGAAGTTCTTTAAATTTTGTGAGGGCATATTAATGTTGATTAGAGCGGCACCGGTTAGGATCCTACAGTTCCCACTAANAAATAAACTAAGAAAAGTATGACGTACATCTGGTCTGCGAAACCTTTATATTTGCCGACAAGTTCCTTTATTTAATATAAAGGATTAAATAGGGTTTATAATAAGTTGGGTTTGGACATGCTTCCTATAAGTTTATTTAATATAAAAGATTAAATAGGGTTTATATTAAGCTGGGTTCGGACATGCTTCATATAAGGGTGCCCCTATAGTTAATTACATCTTAAATGACCAAAGCCACCTAAGAAGACTCTCGATAAAAATTAAAAAATGTTATCTTCAAGGAATTTCAAAGGGTAGGACTCTTCAATGAAATTGGATGTAGAGGTGTGAAAGAGGATTGGTTTAAATTTGGAATATTTTATTGTAGAATCTAAGGGGAGAAGAACTAGGGGATGTCATGGATCCAGAGGAGAACCTCGGTGACTTCCCAAGCTATTATAATGTTTGGCTTCAGTTTTGAGGAGAAATATTTGGGTGTTTCATCCTGCCAATTTTATTAGTTAGGGCTTACATTCGTGTGAAATGATAACGCAAATAGCCTGAAAGATGTGAGGATTTAGGTCGTGACAAACGATAATCTCAGAATCCTAAGCAAATAGCCTGGAAGATGTGAGGATTTAGGTCATGACGGACGACAACCTCAGAATCCTAAGATCAAATAGCTTGGAAGATGTGAGGATTTAGGTCGTGACGAACGACAACCTCAGAATCCTAAGATCAAATAGCCTGGAAGATGTGAGGATTTAGGTCATGATAAACGACAACCTCGGAATCCTAAGATGTATAGCCTGGAAGATGTGAGGATTTAGGTCGTGACAAACGACAACCTCGGAATCCTAAGACGGTATAGCCTGGAAGATGTGAGGATTTAGGTCGTGACAAACGACAACCTCAAAATCCTAAGATGATTTAAGAGTATATTGTATAGCAGGGCTATGCAAAGGCCTAAAGATAAGGTGAGGATTTACGTTGCATGAGAATAGCAGGGCTATGCAAAGGCCTAAAGATAAGGTGAGGATTTACGTTGCATAAGCAAGAAAAAAGGGCTATGCAAAGGCCTAAAGATAAGGTGAGGATTTACGTTGCATAAGAAAGCAACCTCGAGGTTAGGTCGTTACAAACGACAACCTCGGAATCCTAAGACGAGTTAGGGCTTATATTGTATAACACTAGGTCGTGACAAACGACAACTTCAGAATCCTAAGACGAGTTAGGGCTTATATTATATAGCAGGATACAAAGGCCTAAAGATAAGGTGAGGATTTACGTTGCATAAGCAAGCAACCTCAAAGTCCCAAATAGCCTGAAAGATGTGAGGATTTAGGTCGTGACAAATGATAACCTCGGAATCCTAAGATGAGTTAGGGCTTATATTGTATAGCAGGGCTACACAAAAGCCTAAAGATAAGGTGAGGATTTACGTTGCATAAGCAAGCAACCTCGAAGTCCTATGTATTTAGCCTAAAGATAAGGTGAGGATTTACGTTGCATAAGCAAGCAACCTCGAAGTCTTATGGCTTTAATAAGGTGAGGATTTACGTTGCATAAGCAAGCAACCTTGAAGTCCTATGGCTTTGTTGTTTATATCTAAGGAAGGAAGATTGGTTTAGCGAATCCTAAGACGAGTTAGGGCTTATATTGTATAGCAGGACTATGCAAAGGCCTAAAGATGATTGACAAACAACAACCTCAGAATCCTAAGATGAGTTAGGGCTTATATTGTATAGCAGGGCTATGCAAAGTCCTAAAGATAAGATAAGACGAGTTAGGGCTTATATTGTATAGTAGGGCTGTACAAAGGCCTAAAGATAAGGTGAGTATTTTACGTTGCATAAGCAAGCAACCTTGAAGTCCTATGGCTTTGTTGTTTAAGTCTAAGGAAGATTGGTTTAGCTGTGGGAGACAGGTTTTGCTGTTGAAGATGGTCGTGCTGCCCACCATGCCAGCTCCAAAAGCTCCTGCCGCGACGAGTTTGAGTTATCTAGTGTGTCAAGTTATAATATTAAATCAGGTGTCTCCTGCTGCGACGAGTTTGAGTTATCTAGTGTGTCAAGTTATAATATCAAATCAGGTGGCCTCCTTGCCGCGACAAGTTTGAGTTATCTAGTGTGTCAAGTTATAATGTCAAATCAGTTGGCCCAATGGTTGAATTTCTTTAAATTTTATGAGGGCATATTAAAGCTGATTAGAGCAACAGCGGTTAGGATCCTACGGTTCCCTCGTTCCGGCATCACTATTTTCTATTAGATTCACTTAGTCTAAATGAACTTACTAAACCCAACTTAATGAGTTCCATAATTTCATTTAAACTGTGGGAAGCCTCATTAGCAACCATAGATTACCTCCTCCGAGGGATTCCCGATCATCCGATAGAGACATCTTAATTTAGTTGAAGTTGTGGTTTTGTGTGATTTTTATGATTAAATTTTGAGTTGTTTTATATTTTGAATGTTGTGGCGGCGNAGTTATTTTATATTTTGAATGTTGTGGCGGCGAATTTTATCTTGGTTGATTTTAGTTTTGGTTTTGGTTATGGTTATGGTTATGTGGCTATCTTGATGGTTTTAGTTTTCATGAAGGGTGACATGGTTATTTAGCATGCAAATTTACAGGTATAAAAGTATAGTATGAAAGTTCAAGAAAGACAACGTTGAAAACTGTAAAAATGTGCCTGGCGAGTTTTCTCGTTCCACCAGCTGAAACTTAAAATGCATGTTAAGGCAGTTTATGAATAACAGGAAAGGTAAAATTTTGGTAATTTTACTAACCCTATGCCATGTTTTTGTGAGTCCTTAAAATTTTAATTAAGGATGATTTTGCTAAGCAAAACATATTAAGTTTCGTAGATCTCCGAGGTGTCCAACAGAATAAGAAAAAGAAGCAGGTCCATGCTACTCTCTCACTGCCTGGTGGAAAATCCGGAGTTTCTTTTAAACTTATGATGTTGCTTAATAACTCATCCTGTAAATACTCTTAATGCTCAGTGAACCTTGGTGTCTCAATTATCCCTAAGAATATGGTAATTATCACTTATCATTTAATTTGAAAATTATGTGGGTGAAGACGNTTGTTTTTTTATTTTGAATGTTGTGGCGGTGAATTTTATCTTGGTTTATTTTAGTTTTGGTTTTGGTTATGGGTTTTGGTTATGTGGCTATCCTGATAGTTTCAGTTTTCATGCAAGGTGTCATCATTGTTTAGCTTGCAAAATTGCAGGTATAAAAGTATAGTATGAAAGTATAAGAAAGACATTGCTGAAAACAATAAAAGTGTACCTGGCGAGTCTTCTAGTTCCATCACCTGCAACTTAAAATGCATGTTAAGGCAGTTTATGCAGAGCAAAAAAGGGTAAAATATTGGTAATTTTCCTTACACTATGTCATATCTTTGTGGGTCCTTAGGTTTAATTAAGGATGATTTTATCGAGCATAGTATATTAAGTTTAATAGGCCTCTGAGGTATCCAACAAGTTAGGATGACGAAAGGTCCATGCCTCTCCTTCACCAACTAGTGAAAAGCCTCGAGTCCATTTAAACTTATTATATTGCTTAATGGTACATCCTGTAAATACCCTTATTACTCCTTGAGTCCATTTAAACACATTATGTTGCTTAATGGTTCATCCTGTGAATACCCTTATTACTCAGCGGAGCACTGATGTCTCAATTATCCCTAAGAATAGGGTAATTATCACTTGTCATTTAATTTAAAAATTATGTGGGTGAAAACTCTTAAAGAGGCAGGTTAGTGTAATTTGAACACTTAGCCAAATTTTTAAACCTAATTAGGCTTAGTGGTGTTTCAAGGATGTTTGATTTAATTATGTTTATTTCTCTAATCCCTATTTAATCAATTTTTTATTTAGCCTAAGTCACCATTAAGCCCTTAAGACCTAGGTGAGTGTCTTAATTAGTTTTGAAAAAGGGTTAAACTTTAGGTGGTCTTGGTTCATAATTTGGATTTGTTTTGAAAATCAAGATAGGGGTATTAAATTGATTAATTATTGTATTTAAAAGTTATACCCCTGAGTCCAAGATCATTTAATTTTAATAAACTTCCAAATTTTAATAATTTAGAAATTTATTAACTTAACTTTCTAATGAGGAAAGTGAAATGTTAATTAAGGCAAGATTTCACACATTTGCTCCTAAGGTTCTAACACTTCATAATTTGTTAAATTCAATTCAAAAGACTTTGAATTTTTTATCCTACCTCCTTCATGGGTCAATTAAGAGATCAAAAGAGAAAATGTGATTTTTCAAAATTTAATTTAATTTATGTAATTATTTTCATGCAAAAATAGGATTTTTCAAAAAAAAAAATCCTAACTTGACCAAGGCAAATTATAATCCTTTGAAATTTTTACTGGAGGTAGAACTAGATCTAATAAGCATTTAGACAAAATTTCATGATTTTTTGAATTCTTTGTGATTTATTAGAATTATCTTAAGTTCTAGGTTATTTAATAAAAATAAATAATTTAAGTGGTGAAAATTAAGTTTTGTATTTTTTAAAAATCTCACTAAGGTCAGAGAACTCAGAGGAGCAAATTATATATATTTTTGATTTTCTTTGATTTATTGGAATTATTTTAGTGAAAAACTCATTTTTAGCCTTTAAAGATTATTTTTATGCTTTGAAATTAAATATCTTTATTTAGAAAATTAGAAAAATATTCTAATTGTCCCTAAGTGATTAGGAAGCACTTTAGAACATTTCAAAGAGTTTAATTTATTTTTATTATTTTTATGAATTAGGAAGCAATTTAGAACATTTCCATGAGTTTTATTATTTTTGTGATTTTTATGAATTTTAAATTATTAAATATTTCAAAATGGGCCATGAGTTTTATTGTTTTTATGATTTTTATGAATTTTTAATTATTTAAATATTTAGAATAGGCCAAAGTTTTTATTTTAAATATCATTTTATTTTTAGAAAATACCCCTGATCACAGAGAACTCAAATAAACTAAGTTTCATAATTTTTTTAGTTTTATTTTTATTTTTAAAAATTATTTAAGTGTTAAAAGTGGTATTTATCTTTAAAAATCAACTAAAAGTGTCAAATGAACTCAAAAGATTTTGAAATTTTTATGATGACTTCCCTGGATCATAAATCACAGTGGATATAAAAAATCAAGTCATTTAAACATTTATATATTCCAAAATTAATTATTTTAGTGATTTGGTATTTGTAAAATTTAAGGATATTTTAAATGAATTGACCCATAAAATCATTTTTTCTCTAGTCATTGTGGACCTTCCAAAATTTTCTTAGGATTTTATAATCAATATGCTAATTTACATGATTATTTTAAAGAGATAATGTGGAATAATTTGAAAAATATGTATCTCTGTATAGGAACCTCCTTTGACTTTGGAAAAATTAGAGAATACTTCCCCTAATAGAGGCTATAACATGTCAAAATTCCAAGCCAAACAGATGTGCTAATATGCCTGGAGAATCAAATGATCCAAAATAGTGTTTAATTAATTATTTTTAGGTTATAACATGCATCAAATGGACTTGAAATTTGTTCCATATAGTTCTCCTCTGTTCACTGAGCAATAGGGTGTTTTTATTTTTTTTTGTTATTTTTCTATACAAAGTTATGAATTTTCTAAGTTAAGGGTATTTAAATAAATAAGAAATAGCCCTATTTATCTATTTAAACAGTGTGTGCTGACTAGATGCTCGGCAACTCCGAAGGCATACGTGGTGCGCTCTGGTTGGACGTCGTCGTCCACGTAGCTTGCTGACTCAGCCCGCTGTTTATGTCTGAAAGCGCTGTCCAACTCGATCTCCCCCGTCCATTTGATACATGCTTGATCTAATGGCTCCCGGTCATCACTAAAACCCTAAGATCTCAGCCTAGACTCAACCAAATCACTTCGGGTTTGATTTTATAGACTCGAAGTGAGACGAACACATCCATACGGTTAAGGTGCCATGAAATCAAGCTTAAGTAAATGGAGGATCAAAACAAGCTCGGAAGGAGGAGCGGTTAATGTACCATGAAATCAAGCCTAAGTAAATGGAGAATCAAAATGAGCTCGGGAGGAGTAGATGTTTTATACCGTTGCTTTCAGAAGGGAGGCTTCAATCAGAGGTGCTCGACACGTTTGTTGGGGTCCAAGGAGGCTAGGGATTGAGTCCCTGGTCTTGGTGTAAGGCCTAGGTATGAATTCGACCAAGCTCAATTTTAGGTGTTGGTCTAGAGCTATGGTAGAGACTCTGTGGAAGGGGGATTTGATGGGCCTTTAGTTTCTTTCACTACTGTGAAAGTGTGGGTGAAGTTAATTTGTTCTTTATGGACTGTGGAGGTGTATTGGGTTCAGTCCTGGTTCCGGCAAGGTTTCAAGCTCAAAATTGAACTCCGGCAATGGGAATGGGTGAGGGAAAATGGTTGAAATGCACTGAGGGGATCTTTGGGAAGCTTTGTGTGAAGTTTGGAGAGTCCTCTCTAAGAAAGTTTCAACACTTAATTTAATGGAGGTGGCCTTTTATAAAAATGGGGTTATGGTGGCTGTCATGGCCAATTAGGAGGTGTAATAAGGTGCTTAGGTGGAGGGCAAAGGAGCTCCATAGTTTGATTTGGATGACTTGGCCTCTAGGTTTGATTTAGGTGAGTTACTTTGGGGGTGGCTCTTGATTTTGGGATTTTTCGGCCACTAGGCTGGCCGGCCGGCCAGGGGGAGGTGGCTAGGAGCTCACGGAATTCAGAGGAATCCATCACACCAAATTAATGCAAACGTGCTTTGATTTGGCAAAGATATCTTAAGCATGTGCATTTTTGGAAATAAGATCCCTTAATTGGGGGGACTGCTTTGATTTGGCAAACTCAGGGCATCCAGAAGAATCTATCACAACAATTTAATGCAAATGTGTTTTGATTTGGCTAGTCAGGGCATCCAGGGGAATCTGTCAAAGCAACTTAATGCAATGAGGTTTAGTTTTGGTAAGGGGGGAACCCAGAGGAATCCATCACAACAATTTAATGCAAATGTGCTTTGATTTGGCAAAGATCCTTAAGCATGTGCATTTTTGGAAATAAGATCCCTTAATTTTGGGGACCTTTGGTCCATGGCTTAATTTAGGTGGTATCATGGTGTTTGGACTGGTCACTAAGTCTAACTAATGGCTATGGCGGAGTTAATTTGGTGGCTTTAAGGTGGTTAGGTCACATTTAATGCATGGGCCAAGTGGGTACAAATGATCAAAACATGGGTTTGGGCTAGTTTAGCCATGTCAATTGGCCCAAATAATTGTTGAATGTGGTGTATATGATCATAAGGAACAAATTTGGTGAAGGATGGAAGTGGTTCTGAGTCTAATTTGAAAGGTCAATTTGAGGGAATTTTGAACTTTAATCAATTTGGTCATGTTGGGCTAGGCTTGGCTAAGGGTCATTTGAGGGAATTTTGAACTTTAATCAATTTGGTCATGTTGGGCTAGGCTTGGGTCTAGCTTCGGTTAGCTTTGTGGTGTAGATGATCATAAGGAACAACTTTGGTAAAGAATGGAAGTGGTTTTGAGCTCAATTGAAGGGTCAATTTGAGGGAATTTTGAACTTTAATCAATTTGGTCATGTTGGGCTAGGCTTGGGTCTAGCTTGGGTTAGCCATGGTTGGGTCTAGCTTGGGTTAGCCTTAAGCTTTGAACTTTAATCAATTTGGTCATGTTGGGCTAGGCTTGGGTCTAGCTTGGGTTAGCCTTGGACTAAGGAACAACTTTGGTGGAGGATGGAAGTGGTTTTGAGTCCAATTGGGGGGTCAATTTGAAACTTTGGTGAAGGATGGAAATGGTTTTGAGTTCAATTGAAAGGTCAATTTTAGGGAATTTTGTACTTTAATCAATTTGATCATGTTGGGCTAGGCTTGGGTCTAGCTTGGGTTAGCCTTGGGCTAGAACTTTGGTGAAGGATGGAAGTAGTTTGAGCTCAATTGAAGGGTCAATTTGAGGGAATTTTGAATTTTATTCAATTTGGTCATGTTGAGCTAGGCTTGGGTCTAGCTTGGGTTAGCCTTGGGCTAAGTCCAAATTGATTATTGTAAATTGTCAATAGGGACCTCATGAAGAGTTTTCATGTTGAGCTAGGCTTGGGTCTAGCTTGGGTTAGCCTTGGGCTAAGTCCAAATTGATTATTTTTAATGGTCAATCTTGGGTCTAGCTTGGGTTAGCCTTGGGATAAGTCCAAATTGATTGTTGTAAATGGTCAATAAGGATTTGGGTCTAGCTTGGGTTAGCCTTGGGCTAAGTCCAAATTTATTATTGTAAATGGTCAATAGAGACATCATTAAGAGTTTTCAACATGAATTGGATGCCAATTTGGAGGTTAAGGCAATCAATCACAAGAATTTGGGAATTTTGGGTTTAGGCCAAAATAAAATGGATTTTAGACTTTACCAAGGTCAATTAATGGTTGATTTTGATGTATAGGAATGTTAGAAAGATTTTGCAACATTAATTGAGGCCAATTGACTAGGCANAATAGGGACCTCATGAAGAGTTTTCAACATGAATTGGATGCCAATTTGGAGGTTAGGGCAATCAATTGGGTGGAATTTGGGGACTTAGCCAATTTGATGCTAAATTTGGAAATTTTTTGTGTAGGCCAAAATCAAATGGATTTCAGGCTTCACCAAGGTCAATTTATGTTTCATTTTGAGGTATAAGAATGTTATAAATATTTTTCAACATTAATTGAGGCCAATTGAATAGGTTATGGATTCAATTTGGTGAGATTAGGTCATATGGTCAAAATTAGGGTTTTGACCCAAATCAAAATTGGGCTCAAATCATGGACCAATTAAGATTGGATTTGGTTTATTTTGGTCATATCAAAAGTGAATTTGAGTTTAGTGTTGGAATTGAAGTCAATTGAGATCAAATTGATGGACATTTGAATTGGATTTGGGGAATTTGGGCCCTCAAAGGCAAATTTGGGGGTGTTTGTTAAAGATGGTCAAATTGGCCAAATTGGGTCATGTGGTAGTTGAGAGAAATGAAATTGAGAATATCTAGGATTTATTCAATTTTTTGGAAAATTTTTGGAATTTTTGGAATTTTTGGTCCAAAAGGGGTGTTTTGGTAATTTGGGGGTGTTTTATGGGTAAAAGGCCAAGATGTGTATTTTGGTAGAGTTGAGGTACCAACCATCACTAAAAACCATGGACCAATGGAAACCCCATTTTTGGTCCTCTATGTAGTGGATCTAGCTAAACCATAGCCCTTGGGCTAGTATGTTTAGGGGACCATCTACATGAGTATCCCAAAAGATCAAGGAATCTAGGCTAGAATTTTGAGTTCAGCGTTGTGAGTGATTGTGGGTGCAGATGAGTGTAGTGAGTGTAGTGAGTGCCTTAGCTCCAGACCAACACCTAGGGTTAACCCTAAGGTCCAGCAGTCCTAAGGGTGACTCATCTTGAGTTTCCCCCACAATGACCCCACCTACTAAGTATTTAGAGGTTGAGAGCAATATGCGGAACTTCATGTTGAGTGGAGAAGAGTTTGTAATTTCTATTGGTGAGGGTTCTAGATAGTTTTCTAAGAATAGTCAATAGGAAAAGTCCTATGGCTAGACCCTAGGCTACTAAAAAGGAAAACTAAACCTCAATCAAAATTGAGGTCAACATGTTTCATCCTATCAATTTTATTAATTATGGCTTACATTTATACAAGAAGGTCACACAAATAGAGCGGAAGATGTGAGGCTTTAGGTCATAACAAACTACCACCTAGGAATCCTAAACAAGTTAGTGCTTAAATTGCACGACATGATTGTACAAAGGCATAAAAATGAGTTGATGATTTATGTCGCATTAGGTGGACAACCTTAAAATCCTATGGCTTCTTGTAGATCATCATGCTGTTGTAGATTATTGTTGTAGAAGACTACCACAAAGTTAGCTCCAAGCTCCTCACTTAAGTAGTAGTCCTAAAGTCTAAGGTTTAATGGTTTAAAATGAAAAGTTTAAAGTTTAATCAGGGGGTTAAAATTGATAAGAGCGATAGCGGTTAGGATCTCACTGTTCCCTCATTCTGGTTTCATTATTTTCTTTTGAATTTACTTAGCTTAAACGAGTTGTGAAACCCATTTAAACTT
This sequence comes from Phalaenopsis hybrid cultivar, assembly GCA_002079205.1. NCBI lineage: Eukaryota > Viridiplantae > Streptophyta > Magnoliopsida > Asparagales > Orchidaceae > Phalaenopsis > Phalaenopsis hybrid cultivar. The sequence goes on along the minus strand of JXCR01142996.1, from coordinate 393,503 downwards.
GAGAGATTTTGTTAGCAACCATGGGTTACCTCCTCTGAGGGACTCCCGTAAATTCAAAAAAGACTTTTTTTAGTAATATTTCAAAGGATTTATGATTGCCTTTGAAACAATTTAATTTAGATTTTAAAAATGTTGATTAATTTTTTAAGAGTTGTTTTGATTTTGTAAGTAAAGTAGGGCGCACGCCTAAGCAGTTATGTTACTTTGTAGTGAAAGTAAATTGTAGAAAGTAAAGTGACAGAAATTAAATAAAACTATAATAGCATACCTGTCATCTTCTCGGCATTCCCGTAGAAAGATTATCTTTCACGACATGTATATAATTTTGTAAAAAATTTAAATAAATTGCAAGAGTAGATGAAGGTGTATCTAACAGACCCCCAAATCAAGATATATTGAGTCCCAGAAGATCTTAGTGGATGATTTTAGAATAAAAATTACCAATTTCAATTTGTCCTTCAAAATGTCCAATAGATTCTAAAGTTTTCAATTTGAACAACTTTAGAGATCTCTTGGAATATTTCTAGTTCATTTTAAACTTATTATATTCTTTCATTAATCATCCAAGGTCAACTTAAGATTACCTCGCTACTCGGTGAACTGATCCCGAGAATATATAGTTTTGTAAAATTTGTATAAATTTGACTCTGCTGTGCAACAGCGTCAAAAACTTGATGCAATATTTATCATTAAGAAATTTAAGCAATTAATGTTAGGATTCTACACAAGTATACATATTGTTATTAAGTAATAAAGGACTTTCTATTTAAGCCCAAATATCAATCCCACGGGGAATGTTTAAATTTGAAGTGATAAATTAACTAGGAAATTCACAGAAATCAAACAAAAATACTGTCACTAATTTTGAATGCGTAAGATGCTAAAAAAACTAAATTATTTAACTTCTAGGAAAACTAAAATGCAAAGTTTAAACAGTCACTACTAAACTACTAAACTATGTTTATGTGATGAGGATTTCCTATGTGAAAAAAGCATCGTTTCCACTATAATGAGATTTTGGTAAAATTAGATGAGATAAATCGTTTTAATATGTATTGTGTGAATAGGAGCAATTTTTATACTACTGATACAATGTTATAGAAAATCATTGGCTAATCCCAGGTTTAGTCCCTAAATCCATGGCTATGCTAGGAGGATACTAGCTCCCAATCCAGAGCTCCCACTTTCCATTATCTGAAGGCTAACTCTCGGTTTAGTTCTTAAACACTAAGACCGAATTATGGATTTCAATCTATCATCCTAAAATCTATAATCCTACACCCAACAACATATATTTCCCTATTCATTTGCACTTAATTCCATAAACAAAATACTCCTTAATCAAATCAAATGTGATCCTCACTCTATTGTAGAATTCATACTCCATTTCCTGGATCTTTTGTTTCACAACATATTTTAACAATTTAATTGGCCAGATAAAAAAGTAAATTTAGTTCGAAGTTGAGAAATCATCATAATTTATTTTATATTTTAATATCGGCACATCCATATTATCTCTTTATTTCACCATATCTCATGGTAGGGAGAACGATAAATTAAACTGCTCAAACTTCATGAGAAAGATTAAAAAAAACACAAATTTCATAAATAAAAGAAAGTTCATGGAACACTAGTAAACAAACAACACTTATCTGAAACTCTTTCTCAAACCAAATTCCTTGTAGCCTCTCCTAGAAAATGTAAGAAGAATAAATCTCTCACTTTTCTCCTTCTCCAAAATTATTAAAGAAGATTTCACACTTAATCTCACCACAAAAACTCTAAACTCTTAAATAAAAATCCCTAATAGACTCCTGAATGGTGGTAGAATGAATATGGAAAAAGTGTATGGAGGCGAGGTGTGGCAAAAATGAGGAAGGAGGAATGAAGAGGAGCCCTCTTTTTTGATCAATTTTGGCCCCAAATAAAGCCTAGATTCAGTTCTCCAATAGGTGCATCCAAAACCCTTAAAAAAGCATCCAAATTTGTTGAATCTTGTAGAAACAGGGTCTGAACCGATATTGGCACCATCGGCGCCATTGTCTCGTATATATTTTCACTTCTCTCTGCCAAATGGTGTCATCGGCGATCCTTATGGCGTCGTCGGCACTGAGTAAAATTCATCAGCAGTTCTGTAAGTCTACGCTGCTGAGTATTTCTTCAAAAATGTCATTTTGACTCAAAATTCCATCCTTTTTTTCCTTTTTGATTCAAGTCTTAAAAATCAACATCCTCCAAGAAAACATAAAAATATCTTCCATTAAAGCGCAATATCACGAAAAATAAGTATAAAATATGGGTCTTAAAAAACATTTGTTTTTAGTGTATCATTAACCATGACATTTTAATCATCCCAAGGGCAGTGAATTTAGTTAATCAGTCATTATTTCACTTAAGAGTTATTTAGGTGAATGACCCTTAGAAAAGTTTAATTCATTAAGGATTTTGTACCCACCACTAAAGTTGGGACGACAGTGTTTTGAGGTGTTTACATTCAATCATGTCTCTGTTTTTTTTTAAATCCCGCCAAATAAGTTTAAATATCAAGCCTATATCACTACCAAGCCCTTAACAATCTCAATAGAAGAAAATGGCAATTATTAAAAGCTCACTCTAAGTGGTGTGTCTCCTTATTAAAATATCATATCTTCTTATTCAATTTTGGGCTTAAAATAAGTGAACTATCATTCTTCAAGCCTAAGCTCGTTGATGAGCCCCTTATGTGTGATATTTTTCTACGCTTTTTTTTGTTAATTTAAATGCCCGATAACAGTGCCAAAAACTTGACTCATCTTGAAATTTATTTAGTATTTATATATATCAACTATTTTGTGCCAAATAGGAGCAATCATACTCCTTACACTCTTTCGAGTGAATCTGTCACCTTAAAATCTCCAATCCTGCATCCAACAAGGTATATTTCCTTATTTATTTGCACCCAACTCCCTCGATGACATATTCTTCCATGATATTAAATGTGATTCTCCGCATGTTGTAGAAATAATAGCCCTTTTGGAACATATGTTTTTCAACACATTTTGACATTTCAATTGGCCAGATCAAAAAGTAAATGCAGATCGGAGTTCAAATCAAAACAAATTTCTGATATTTAAAACCATATAAAATAAAATCAATTCTTCACAAAACCATATCTCAAAGTTGGGAGAAGGATAAAGAAAACTACTCAGAAATCATGAGAAGGATAAGAAAAAACATAGATTTCATATATGAAAACAAGTTTACAAAAAAAAAAAGAAATATACAACTTATCTCACAATCCTTCCCAAGAAAATCCTTAGAAGTTCTCTTCAAGTCTTTCTCTCTCTACAAGAACTCGCAATTCTCTCTTAGAAGTGCAATGAAAAAGAAATCTCTCACCTTCCATTCCCTCCTACAATCCTTAAAGAAAATCTCTAAGCCCTTCACTTTTTCTTATTATCATTCTTCTTCATCTTACTCTTACACTACACACACACACACACTCACGCCCAAACACTCCTTTTAAAGCCCAAGACTTCCCTTTCTTTTATAGAAGGCTGCCTCCCTTCAAATTAGCATCAAAATTCTCTCCAAAATTCTATCCAAAAATTAACTCTTCTGAATTCAAAAGACATGTCCATTGATCCAAGAGACATATCCCTTCGTAAAAAAACCTTCCAAAGTGTCTAGACTCATTGAATCACTCCAAAGGCTATTTAGAACAAGCGTCCCTTTGAAAATTCATGCAATATTCATTCTGAATGACCTAAATCTACAAAAAGTTGTCTTTGGCACATCATGCACCAGTTCTCTGGATTTTGGTGCATCTGGTGCCAGTTTGGCACATCATGCACCACTCTGCAGCAACTCTACAATTTTGCTTCACTTGACTCTATTTTAGCTCCGTTTCACCCTGTTTCAATTGTGTTTCACTCCTGACAGATATTCCTACAAAATAAGCATGAAAAAACCTTTCTTTAAAGTATAATTTCATTCAAAAACATTTGAGAAATGTAAAGTAGATTAAGCATTGAAAGAAATATCGAAACATTCTAAGTCAGAATTTTCTTTCTTGCTCGTTTTTATTCCAAATTAAACATTTTTTGCTTCAATTTTTTTTCCAAAAGTCCATTTCTTATACCTGAAACCATATATATGCAAAATAAGTTTCCTTAAAGTGTAATATTATTGAAAATCCTTAAAATTGAGAATTAAAATGTATAAAAAAGTATGTAATTATTAGTTGTGTGACCCATCACTTTAGAGTCAATTGATTTTGATTAACTTCCAAATCATGATAATTTAGAAAATTATGATTTTACTCTTACCGTAAGAAGGTGACAAATTGGTATCTACTTTTTAACCCATTGTGTTTCAATCATCAAAGAGTATTCATTAGGATCAAAATTACACATTTTTTCCTATGATTAATCCTAATTTTTTATTAAGGGACCAAAGTCTAAAATGACCCTTTTGCCCTTGGGGCCTTCACTCTATAATTTATTAGGCATAATTTAAATGGCTATGATAATTTTTTAGTACCCTGCCCACAAAGCAACTAAATATCAGAGGAGAAAATGTGGTTTTCAAATTTTTATTTAATTTAAATAATTATCTTAACTTAGAAAATAAGATTTTCAATATGAATTTATTTAATCAATCAAAATAAAATTTTTGTTTACGAAAAAAAAATTAAAGGTTCCTTAGGTCAGAGAAACACTTAGGCAAAGTGCCATGATTTTATAAATTAAATTTTAATTTAATTTTATATTTATTTATTGATATTTAATGAATTAATAAAATTAAAAAATGATTTAATTGCCAAAAATTCTTTTTATATTTTTGTTAAACCTCTCTGAGACGAGAGAACTCTGAAAAATAAATTTCAATTTTTTATGATTTTTTTAAATTTATTTATTATAATTATTTTAATAATAAAAGAAGAAAAATAAATTTTAGACCTTAAAAAATTTATTTTAACTTAGAGAAATTAGGAAAAAATATTTTGATGAGTCCCAAAAGATCAGGAAACCGTTAGGAACATTTTGGAATATTTTTATCTTTTTTAAAATGTTAATTATTTTTAATTTAAAATACAGCTTAAAAATAAAGTATTTTCTCAATTTTTTTTTTCTTAAGTGCCCTTGGTTACAAGAAACTCAGAAAATCACTTTTTATAATTTTCCTTAGTGTATTTAATTTAATATAAATATTTTTGTACAAAAATATAATCTTCTCATAAAATCAACTTTAGTGCTCAAACTTAACAAAATAACTTTTAAATTTTTATAGTAAGTCAACATGATTTTTACACATAATTTGGAATTTATTTCATTAATATATTATTAGGATTTAATTTAAATAAATTAGTACAAGATATAGACACTTAATTAACAATAGAAATGTACAAGGCTATTTAGACCATCATGATATTTTTCCTAGGCTTCTCTGACCATAGGGAACCAACTAAATTTTATGTCATAATTTTTCAAATGATATTTTAATTATATAATTACTTTAAGCTAAAATAGCCATCCAAGCTAAAAAATTATGCTCTCTGACATTGGAGAAATTGAGAACATCTCCTCTATCATGAAGAACAAACTCTGAAAATTTCAAGCCATGATGAATGCCATTTAATCATAATGAATTAAAATACCACGGTGGCTATTTAATACATTAAAAATAAAAGAGCCAACAAATGATTTTTACATTTGGTCCACAGTATTCTCCTCTGTTCATTGAGCAAAAGTATATTTTTATTTTTTATTATGATATTTCTGTGAAAAAGTTATGGATTTTCAAAGTCCTGACATTTTTCTAATTCATTAAATCACTATTTTTCTATTTATCCAACTCATCAACCATGTCATCCTTGTCTTGCCCGAACTGCGCATGCATCCGCTCCTGATTAGGCGACACTAGCTGAGTTAGCCTGTTATTAGCACACCAAGAATTTGTCCAGCTTGATCTAATCTTCCTCCAATACACGCACGATCAGATGACTCTCCATCATCATTTCTGATTAACTAAACCCATAAGTCGTCTAACTTCTAGATGTAAGATCTCATGTGATACTCAATAAAGTCACATGGTCTTGGTTCCTACACCTTCAACGACTCAAGATGAACACATTCACATGATTACAATGCTATGAAATTAAACGTCACTTCATAATTGGTGAAACCATGCTCAAAATTTTGGTTAATGACCTATACCTTTGTATGAGAGGGGAGGCCTCAATTAGAAGCTTGTGGAAGATTTAGTGGAGCCCACAAACCTCTTGGATGTGTTGGTTTCCTCTATGTAAGCTTGAAGTATAAGCTCATTGAAAAGGGGTGCAGATTTGATCTAAGAGCAGTTTAGAGAGCTCAACAGAGGGGTATTTCAGTCAAAACCTTCTTCTGTTACTCAAGGAAAGCTCAAGAGTAGTTCAATTTGAAGTTTGGGGGATTTTGGAGGGTGGTAAAAATTTTTCCCTGGTTTTGAGCTCAAAAATTGAGCTCAATTAGTGAGTGAAATGGCTAGGACGTGATTTTAATGAGCTTAAGGAGCATTGGAAGAGCTCTGGGAATAATTTACCAGAGTTTCCCTAAGAAAATTATTGAACTCCTATTTTGGTCTTGGATGAGGTGGCCTAAATAGAGGGGGGAATGGGTTTAGCTTAGAGCTTCAATTTAGATGCAAAATAATGCTTAGCTGGAGGGATAGAGAGTGCTAGAGACCAATCTGGGTTGGGCAGCTTGAACGGGTAAATTGGGTTTAAATTTAAGGGGGTTTGGCTTTTATTTTTGGGGTTTTCTGGCCACTAGGCTAGCTGGCTAGGGTAGAGGAGGTGGTATGGCTGCTCAGTGAGCTAGTGGAAGGTTTAATGATGGTTAACCAATAATGATTAGTGGTGATGGGTAAGATATTTTGGCTTATGCCTGAAATGGGGTGAAATCCTCTAAATTGAAGGACCATTATTCCATAGCTCATATATGGTGGGCTAGGTGGGTCTAGCCTAGTTGCTAAAGTCCAAAAGGTTGTTGTAGTGTCTTTGTTTTGATCAATTTGGCTTGGCTTGGTCAACTTTAGTGCATGGGTTCAATTTTGCGCATTTTTGCTTGAAGTTGTGTTTAGGTTGGGTAGTCATGATATTAGGCTGAATTGATTGATAAAGATGGTGTAGATGATTTTTGCAATGAGTTTAGAAAATATTTGGAGTGATTTCAAATTGATTTGGAGGTTTAATTTTGTGAAATTTGGACATTTGGTCATTTTTGGGGTTGTTAGGTTAGACTTGGGTTTGAGTTGGGCTGGAGTTTGGCTAACGCCCAATTGATGGTTCAATATTGTCCTAATAATTGTCATGAATAGTTTTGGATATCAAATGGACGGAAATTTTTGGGTTGTGGAGTTTAATTTGTTGGGATTTGATGACATGGCTAATTTGAGGCAAAATTGGGGGTTTTGGTCCAACTTGATTTTGAGTAAAATTATGGCTTGAACAAGGCCAATTTAAGGTTCAAATTGATGTGGGGAAGTATTTTAAAGAGTTTATAATGCAAAATTTGGGCAATTGGATAGATTTGAGGGTTTAATTAAGAGAAAGTTTGGTTTTGGGTCATATTGAGGCATTTTGATTTTTGATGAAATTGGATTCAAATATGGGTCAATTGCACCTATATTTGGTTTCAATCAAGCTTGGACATGATGAATTTGAGTTTATAACTAAAACTTGGGAAGATTTTGATCAAATTGGTGGACATTATGGGTGAATTGTGGTAATTGACCTTTAAAGGTAATTTGGTGCTTTTGGTCAAAGTAGGTCAAATTTGTCAAGGGACCATCTTCATGAGTCTCCTAAAAGGTTAAGGGATCAATGTTAAATAGGTTTAGGCTTAAGGTAGTGAGTAGAAGAGTATTCTGCAAGTGTGTGTGTGAGACCAACCAAGACCACACCACCAGAGGGTTAGCCCTAAGGCCAACCAGTTCTATGTGGACTTCTCTTGAGCTCCCCCATATTGACCTTACCTACTAAGGGTGAGAGGTTAGGACCAATATGTGGAACTTCAAGTTGAGCAAATAAAATATTAGAATTTCTAATGGTGAGGTTTTCTTTTCTAGTCCTCTAGGAATAGTCAACAGAAATGTCTTATGGTTAGACTGTACGCTACTAAAGAAGGAAGATTAGACCTCAACCAAAAGTGGGGCCAACAAATGGACCCCCAATAGGTGTAGTGTATCGGGCAAGCACACTGCACGTATTGGCGTTGAACGAAGAGATCAACAAGAACAAAGCGTAGAACTAAGTGACAGTTCTTTCTTCTGAAGAATTAGCAAGTGAACACTCGATCAAAACTGAGGATTTAAAACTCTCATTGGAGAATAAATGGGAAGGAGTTTCAAAAACGACCATCATAAAAAGGAAACAAGACAGTCACGGTGAAGATTCAATTTCAATTTGATGTTAGAAAACTTCTATTTTGAATTCAAAATTCAAGATGTTTGGAGAATGGGAATCAGAATATAGGTACTGACTCCGAAATGGGAATTAAAATTTTGGTATTAATCCCGAAATGAGAATCATATTACATACTCCATTTAAGGTGGTCCTAAAACTGATCTCAAAAGATGAGAACAAGACGTCATACACCATTTAAGGTGGTCTTATACTTATCTCAAAGAATTTGGGTATAGAATCAGAGGCCATACTCTATTAAGGTGGTCTTAAAACAAATCTTGAAAGATGAAAATAGGATGTCATATCCCATTTAGTTAAGGTGGTCTCAAAATCGATCACAAAAGATGAGAATAGAATGTCATACTCCATTTAGGGTGGTCTTATACCTATCTTGAAGAAATTGGGTAGAGAATCAAAGGCCAAACTTCATTTATGGTGGCCTTAAAACATATCTCAAAAGATGAGAATAAGATATCATACACCATTTAAGGTGGTCTTAAATCTATCTCAAAGAAAATTTGGTAGAGAATAGGATGTCATACTCCATTTAAAGTGGCCTTAAAACCGATCTCAAAAGATGAGAATTGGATGTCATACCCCTTTTAAGGTGGTCTTAAACCTATCATGAATAAAATTAGGTAGAGAATTAGATTCCATACTCCATTAAGGTGGTCTTAAAACTGATCTAAAAAAAAGAGAATAGGATTCCACACTCTATTTAAGGTGGTTTTATACCTATTTTGAAGAATATTTGGTAAAGAAGCGGACGCCATACCCCATTTAAGGTGGCCTTAAAATTGATCTCAAAAGATAAGAATAGGATGACATACCCCATTTAAGGTCGTCTTAAACCGATCTCAAAGAAAATTGGGTAGAGATTCAAATGCCATGCCCCATTTAAGGTGGCCTTAAACCCAAACTCAAAATATGTAAATAGGATGTTATACCCCTTTTTAGGTGGTCTTATACCTACTTAAAAAAAATTGGTAGAGAATCAGATTTCATACTCCATTTAAGGTGGTCTTAAAACTGATCTCCAAAGATTAGAATAGGATGTCATACTCCATTTAAGGTGGTCTTATACTTATCTTGAAGAAATATGGATAGAAAATTGGATGTCATGTTCCATGTAAGGTTGTCTTAAAACTAATCTCAAAAGAAGCGAAGAAAATTCCATACCCGATTTTAGGTGGTCTTATACCTTTTTCAAAGAAAATTGGGTAGAGAATAGAATGCTATACTCCATTTAAGGTGGCCTTAAAACCGATCTAAAAAGATGATAATAGGATTCCATACCCCATTTAAGGTGATCTTAAACCTATCTCGAAAAAAATTGGATAGAGAATTGGATGCCATACTCCATTTAAGGTGGCCTTAAAATTGATTTCAAAAGATGAGAATATGATGCCATACCCTATTTAAGGTGGCCTTAAAACCAATCTCAAAAGATGAGAGTAGGATGCCATATCTCATTTAAGGTGGTCTGAAACCTATTTTGAAGAAAATTGGGAATCAGATTGTTAGCACTGATCCCAAGAACACTGTGAGAGTAGTGTAGAGAGTTTGTGGTGTTGAACTCACAAATATGGGGAAATTGAAGATTGACAGGGTTGCGGAAAAAAAATGTAAGATTTTTTGGAGAGTGTGAAACTTCATGAAGGTTGTGTCAAATTGGTGCAGACAAGGACACTCGTGCTGTGAAATCAGAGTAAGAAACCTCAAACTCGAGAGAAACAAACTCATCAAAATTTATAATTTCTCTTCTTGTCTTTACCACATTTAGTTATCCAAATATACTTATATATATATATATATATATATTCAAAATTTACTTTTCATTTGTTGATTTATTTTTTGAAAATCTTTAATCTGATTTTGTTATCAAGTTTTTGTTGTAATGTTCTTTGTTCTTTAAAATTTAGAACCAACGTCTGATTCTACGACTTTTTATCAATCTCGCAAAAGGGTAATTTGACAAATTCATTGAAAATTGGAAGAAATTTCATTAATCTGCTTTAGATATGCGTTATAAACTGAATACATGCTGAAGTATCAAAAGATAACATGTTGAATACATCTGAAACATTCCATGTCATATCAGTTGTATCATGACGTAGTAGAAAAAGTGTCAAGAAGAATTTATCTGTCTTCCATGGCTAGCTCATGATCAAGCTGGCCTACTAAGCCACGTTCCAAGATAAGAATTCCTTTCACATGTATATAGAGGTACAAACATCTCATAGCCCGTACGGGCGTAACTCTTCCAATTCTAGGTCCGGACGGAATCCATGTGGTTTCTCACTATCATCCATTATTTATAACGTCATAGAAAATTTGTGGTGTCGTACTCCTGAGATGTAGTACTTAGTCAGATTTATCCCATTTCCATTTAGAATTAGTACTGAACCCACTGGAAGCAGAATCTTAAGAGATCCACTAAATTCTCTAGGGCCAACAATACCAATTTATTTTTCAAATAGAATGTTAATTTGGCTCATGAAGGACACCTTGTAGAAGGGCCTTACAAAATCATCGTGATCGATACACAGAGGAATATTGTCTCCTTCATCATAAATGTTGATTATGTCGCTATTTGGGATGCAGTATGATGGTAGTATGCTCCATGTGAATATCCTCTTAATCATTGTTTTTATCTCAAAAGGCTGAGGATCCATCTCGCTATATCTCAAGATACCTGGGGGGTTCTCTAGCCTATCTTTGACAAAGTTGTATTTGTAGCCACTCAGAATGGCTATCCTGCATTTCCCACGCATCCATTTTTGCGGCTCTGAGTAAATTTTCTCCATTAACATACTGACTTGACCTCTACCTCTCAAGTTAAATACACAATCAAGAATTTTACTTTCATCACTTTCAAATAAGCCTTCAAAGATGTTGACAAACTTCCCTTAGATTTCTTCATAGAATTCAAATTCTCTTTTTATGACTTTGTTCATTCTTTCTAGTTCTACCATAGGAATACTTTGCGGTCGTTGGTGTCACTTCCTCATTTCAATATCCATGGGAAACCATGTCTGACTTGGCTCCATATGGAGTGGAATATATAACTTAGTATCTGGGAGAGTGACCTCCTGGAATCCTGAATTGACGGATGTGTACTCTTTAAAGTTGTTGTAGTGCTCCAAATGGAGGACATTACATCTCGTGCACTCCATGATTGCTCCTCCTATCGATGCTTGTGTTGGAATTTCAATGTTGCACATCGGGCAACCCTTGCTAATTTCATATGGAATTTCTGGTTGTATTTGCTCTGCATGAAACTCAGACTCATCCTCTTTGACAAGTGGACTAGTAGAAGTTTCCCTTATGCATGGGTCATAGATTTTTCTCATCAAGAATTTGGGTAAGTGTCACTTCTACTTCTTTCATTTGTCTTTTATCCTGACGTAAGAAATCTCTATGCTTGTAGTGGTTGGCGATAGAGTGTTGCGTTCTTCTGAGTGGCGCATTTTGCCTTCCAGTGGCAGTACCACCTCGGACCCTCACACAAGTGTGTAAGATGTACATTGAGTGACAGTTTTGAACATTGTCCTGCAGACCCACAAAGCTTCTAACAATTAATCATGCCACTCTTTTTTGCTTTCATCTAATACTTCTGTAAGATTTGCACGAGCATCTTATTGAAGGCCTCGGCTAGGCCATCTGTTCTGGGATAGTAAATCATAGAGTATCTCCAGTCTATCCCATGTCATTCGATAAAATTTTTGATCTTTGTGCTCTTGAAGGTTGTTCAATTATCAAAATTCATGCTACGTGGTACACTAAAATAGTCCACAGTTTGACTCTTAAAGAATTGCAGAACGTGCTGTGCTTAACCTCTCGTGATGACACTGCTTCTGCCCACTTGGAGAAGTAATCAGTAGCAGCAAGCATAAATCTCTGTTTCTTAGAGGAATGAGGGTCTATTGAAGATATTATGTCTATTTCCCAGCCACAAGGCGATTGTAAGATGTAGCACAATCGGAGGTTGGTGTAAGACTACCCCCAGGCACTTGAGAAAGGTGACACCTTCTAGCTGTATCCACGCAATCGAATATCACTGCTGATCAATAATATCCGAGTTTTTTAATCTTCATTTTCATTTTTGACCGTGACTTGTGGGCTCCACACAATACGAATTGTACTTCCTTGATGTTATTTTGTGCTTCTACTCTGCTTTGAAATATCAGGCACATCTGATCGAACGATCTCCTGTTGAGGACATCACCTACTAGAGCATATGACATAGCTCTTCTAATGATGTGATATGCTTTCTGATAGCTTTCTAATTTGTAAATATTCTATTAATGACTTACACCAATCTTTGTTGTTGTCAGAAACTGCAATCATCATTCCTTCTTTCTCTCCAAGCTTTTGTCAATTGTCAAGGAAGATCCGAGATAGAACCTGACATCCTTGCACTGTTATGTTGATGGAATTATACGGTGGACATGTCAGTTCCTTAGCAATTTTTCTTAGAGTGTTAGCAAGGTGTTATTTCCTTGAGGAATCTGGTATAGATTCACATTAAGAATTTGTTCTAACAACTTCATCGTGTAATGATGGTATTCTTCTAGCCTTGGATTCGAAATCTTATATTGTCTGACAACTTGTTGGATGATGAGTTGTAAGTCACCATAGATGGCATTGATTTTTATATCCATTGAGATTGCCATTTCCAATCCGGTGATACGTGTTTCAAATTCTTCTTTGTTATTTGTACAAGGGTTTGTCAGGTGATAAGAGAATCTCAACATACCTGATTTGGGGTGAAGAAAATTAGACCGATTCATGCTTTGCCAGGTATAACTACAAATGATCCTTTATCCTTTATGGCTGATGAAGTCCCATGGAAGTACATTTTCAAATGTCTGGCATTGAATGGTTCTCTTTGTAGTATCTGCTCATCTAACAGCTCATCATTGAGGGGGGCCCGGCTAGAAGTGGTTGTGTTGCAAAAAAAAAAATGCAAAAATCTGTCCCTTGATAGCATGGAGGGGAACAAAAGTCATATCAATTTGTAATAAAATCATTGACCACCTTACTAAACTATCAAAAAGTGTTGGTAGGGTCATCAAAAAATACAATGGACTAACTATTGAAATAAACCTAACCTTATGAGAAAGCATGTAAAGTCTATGTTTTTGGGGAGCGAAAATTAAAGCTAGACAATGCTTCTCAATAGGTGGATACTTTACCTCTGTTGGTATTAGATGGCCACTCAAGTAGTAGAGTGTGTTTTCCTTACCCTCATCATTGACTTGAGCTAACATGGCTCTGAGAGATTCATCTAATGTCACGGTATAAAGTATAAATAGTTTTCTTGATAAAGGGGCTACTAAAATAAGACCTGTCATTAAATATCTAACGTTCTCAAAGGCCATATAACATTATCTTCCCAAACAAATTAGGTGTCCTTTTTAATTAATGTCGATAAGGAACACCTACCTGAGAGATTAGAAAAAAATCGTCTCAAATATGCCAACTTTCCTTGGAAGGAACGTAGTTGTTTCAAGGTTTTTGGAAGACGTATTTCCACGATAGCTTTAATCTTTTTCGTGTTGATCTCAATTCCTCGATGACGAACAACGAATCTTAGAAACTTCATGGAGGTGATGCCGAAGATACACTTTAAGGGATTCATCTTAAGATTATATTATCGTAATCGTTCGAACATGATCCTCAAATTGTATAAATAGTTTATTTTCTATTTACTTTTGATCAACAAATCATCCACATAGTATTGCACTTGGTTATGAATGAGGTGATCAAAGATCTTTGTCATTGCTCACTGATATGTTGCTTTGGCATTCTTCAACGCAAATGACATTACTGTGTAGCAGAAAATCCCAACCAATGTTCTGAATGTTGTATGTGTTGCATCCTCTTGAGCTATAACGATTTGGTTGTATCCTGATGATTCATCCATGAAGGAGAAAATTTAATGTGTCGATGAGATGTCCACCATCAATTTGGGTGTTGGTAACAGGAACTCATATTGTGGACACTTTTTATTTAAATCTTTAAAGTCGACACAAACACGGATTTGTCCATTTTTTTTCTTAACTGGTACAAAGTTGGCTAACCATGTGGGAACTGCTCTTATCTTATAAAATTATTATCTATTAACTTCTTTACCTCAATAATGACTTGTTGCACTATCTCGAAGAGCATCCTTCTGGGAGCTTGTTTTAGTGAAGTCAAATCTTTGTTCACCCCAAGTTTATGAACTAAAACCTCTAATGACAACCCTGACATTTCATCATAGCTCCATGCGAAGCAATCTTTAAATTATGACAACAAATTTATCAATTTTTTGGATTCTTCATCGTTGAGTAGAGAACATATAAAGGTTGGTCAGAGCTACTCCCTAGTCCCAAAGTTGATTTCTTCCAATTCATTGATTGTTTATTTAACCTCTTCTTCAAATTTTGGTTGGCATCATTTATCAGCTAATTTTCGGAGTCATCTTCTACATCTAGGCAATCCTCTTCAAATCTGATAGTAATAACCATATAAAATTATGAATCATCGACTTGTCCTAAAATATCAAACCTGAGACATTCTTTTGAATTAGATGTTTGACTTTTAACATTCCATAATTTCTCAAAAAGTTGTACCTTATCCTTTGACATTTGTTTTGGCACATATCCATGTTGAATTAACTTTTGTACACAAGCAGAAAAGCAACCAAAATATAATTCCATTAATTCACTAGAATCCTCTTCCAAATTTACATGATTTTTAGAATTAGTAGAAAGGGAATCACGGTAAAACTTGATCGTCTTGAACAAACACTACGGCCTTCCTTGACTTCTCAATTCTTAATCTTTTGAGGGTGGATTGGAGTAAGGGTCATTGCATGCACATAGTAGTTGATCCGATCGTACATGGACTCGTATTCACTTTTCTCTAAATATTCAAAGGAAATCTCGTACTAAGGATTATTCTATTCTATCATCGTGATTTCTTTCTCAGAGCTTTTTTCATAAAAAAACTATTTTCCATGTCAATGTTGATGGTCGACCTACTCCATTCAACAATCCTTTTGGTTCTTCCTCGTCCACGTCCCCGACCTCGATCTCGGGGGAATGGGCTGAAAGAACCCTCATTAGCTTGTTATGAAGAAACAGAAGTAGATCATTGAAAAGCAGATGAATGGCCAAATCTTTGTGATTCTTCCTAACCTTGGACTTTATTTGACACAAATTCACGGGAAAAGACACTTTTCTTCGAAGGTGTATAGTAAGCGGCGCCTTCGTGGATGCCCACTTCATTAACTATGAATGGATGTAAATCCCCATTGATATAATGTTTGTATCAATCTTTGAAATACTTGATGCACTGGTGTAAAGATCATGGAACCATATTATACTTGTAAATCCATAATCGTCCAAGTAAAGCATTGAAAGAGCTTTCTGCATTGATGATATGGAATTTTACACTTGTTACTAGTTCTCAAACTTTCATTTATAGTGTGATTGACCCAAGGGCACTATCTCCCTTCTGCTTAAATTCTCATAACATCATTTGATCAGTCTTAAGCTCTTGAGCCTCAATATCCAAATATACTAACATTTGTAGACTCATTAAGGTAACTGATACTCCATGATCTACCAAAACTCTCGACAATACAAATCTCCCAATATTAACAGAGATTTAGAGTGGTCGGTTATGGTCGGTGGTGCTGAGCAACAAGTTTTCATCTGTGACAGTTTTCCCAAGCTATTCTTTTAACGAACAAACTTCATCCGAGGAGGTGCTAACCAATTGATCTAAAAAAATGTCCGAGTCATGCAAGGCTGTAACCAGAGACTCTCTCATATTTTTTGACAGGATCAAATGCTTAGTTTAGCCATTAAACTCCTATGATGAGCTAGCACATTATAATCAACTTTATATAATCCTCCAATCTTTACCTAGTTTTGTGTCTCTTCCACTAGCGAAGGTAGAGGTAGCTCTTCTCAAGTGACATTTTTTCCCTTTATCCACTAGAGCTGTTCTTAGAGGTAAAACACTTTCCACTTCTCAAATTTATTTTTGCAATATCTTCTTCTTCTTCTTGAGGTATTATGGGCAAATTTTTCTATGTTTCTTCTGCATTAGATAAATCCAAGTTGATGGCAAGTGGTGCTCCTTAACACTAGTGGACTGGCTCCTCACTCCCAGAACTGTCATAAACAGTGGCATTGATACCTTCTTCATTTTTATTGATGTGTTCATAGGACATAATTTTGATTTAAGGATGGTTTGGGAATTGAGATCGGGATTAGATTGGTCATGGTCAGTTATGTCATCACCAGAGATTGTTAAAACGTAGCCAAAACCATAATCTTTATATTCAAAAAAACCTCAGAGGGGCAAAGAGGTAGTCAAACAGGGATAGGGGTTTAAGGAATATCTCTCACAAATCTGAGATATCCAATCTAACAGAGGCAGGCCCTATCCTACCCCTCGTGCTATCGGTCTTCATAATGTCATTGTCATCCTTCTCTGGTTGCGGCAACTTCTTTGGTAAAATCTCTAACTTAGGTTGGGCAGGTTGTAGACTCTGAATGACTGCTTATACCGAAGTGGTCTGAATATGATCCAGTATCGTCTTAAGTGACTTGCTCCAAACTGTGCTCCATCCATCTTTCCTTGAATATAGATCTATCAGAATGATTGGCTTGGCTAAAATCTTATTCACAAAACCTCTTTCAAGTTATTTTAAATATTCTTTTGGGATGGTTATATTTCCCTCTATAAAGTTCCACTCGACCTAGTCCTTAAAAATGAAGCAGCCCTATATTGTATGTCCCAACTTCCTGTGATAGGGGCAGAATTTGGGATAATCATTCTTGTCAGCTTCTTCCTACTTCTTTTGTTTTGATAATGTGCATTCGAACTTCTTCATTAAGTTTCTGAACATCATTGGCATAGCCTCCTCTTTGAAAGAATTTACTCTTTTCTTTAGTTCTGAAAGACTTGGACCCCATCTACCCTATGCTTGGTGCAATCCTTCTTGGTGTGGCTATCAGCTAGACTAGCCATACTGTTGTATTTGTTGTCTCTGAGCATGTTGTAACAAATGCTGAGAACTTTGATGAGAATGCTCAGACTAAATCTTTAATTGTTGCTTTCCTTTATCATCTGTTGCCCCTGTTCCAGACTTCTGATTAATGACGCTGGTTGTCCTAGACTTTTCTAAGTTCTCTTCAAAATCAATATGCTTGACATCCTCTAGTAGACTGATGGCTTTGCTTAGTAGCTTTTTTAAGGACTTGATGGTGAGTCCCTTAAGCATGAAAGCTAGTAGCCCATGGATAATTTTTAGTAGAATCTCAATCACATGTTGTTCCTATCGCTGAGACTCACATTTCATTCTTAGGTTTCTTCATCTTATAATATAATCCACTAAAGTCTCGTTAGACTTTTGTCTTTCCACTATGAGATTTTCAATAGAAACATGAGGTTGTGCTCCAGCAAATTTCTTCACGAACAACTGTTCAAACTCGAAAAATTTCTTAATTTATACGTTGGGTAGCTTGAAATACCAATCAAATGCAATTCCTAATAAGATGCCGACAAACTGACAAAAATGCATAGCTTCATCACCTCTGATATTGCAAAAACTGACCCAAATATGGGCTATATGTTGTCTTGGATTTCTAATCCCTTTGAAAGTCTTGAAGTTTGGTGACACTAAGCCTTTGAGGTAAGGCACGACACCAAACTCCTCCGGGTAGGGACTATCCCTTGAAATCAATGCACCACTCTTAAATTGGGCTAAGGCCTCCCGAAGTTGTTGTTCAACCAGCTTCTTAATATTTTTTTTTATTTTACACTTGTTGTGAAATCCTTCTTTTGTTAATCATATCTGCTGGTGATGGAAACTTCTCTCCTATCATTGTTAATGTGAACTATCTCTGGCTGGTTGACTTCTGGAGAAGCTAACTGTTGGGATTGAGATTGTCCGTGAACTATAGCCATCTTGACCATGCTGGTGGCCATCTCTTCCATTCTCTTCTCCATTTGACTAATTTTCTCATCTCTAAATAGAATAGCTCTGCTAAAATCATCCAAAACATTCCCTTCAATGAGAGGTTGGGCATCACGTACAGATGTTGCAGCTCTAGCCTCAATGACATGAATATTCATGAAGTCTTCATTCAAATAATCATTAAAGTCAAAATCTTCATAATAATGAATGTCTACTCCATGCTCTTTGGCTAATTTGGAAATCTCAGTCTTGAGCTTTCAACTTTCTCTTCAATTATCGCTTCTTGAACCATTTTAAGATCTGGAGAACTTTCCTGAACATCCTCCGCTTGTTCATTAAACTTGGTAGCAGTAGTTGCAATGATATCTGATACTTTGGATCTTTGCTTCATTCCACATTCTTGCCCTGTATGCTCATTGAGTTGTATTGGTACGATAACCTTGGGTGCCCACACCTTTTTCTTTGATGGTGATATTTTGAGATGGGGTGTTTCAACAAAGATATTGGTGTGTTGAAGAAAGGCATGCTACCCACGGTGCGAACCATGTATAGTATCAGGTGACTTATTTATCTTCTTCTTCTTTGGGGCACTTTTACAAGAAACAACTATCGGTATCCTCAGACACAAACGTGACTTGGTTGGTCGATGTCCGCAGATCTTGGAGCAGCATTAGTAACAAAATCAGTTGGGACAATGATAGTATCAACTCAACTCCTTAGATGGAACTTAACATGAATGTGAGCTGGAAAAACTTTAGTTGATCTTTAAGACTGTCAGGCAGCTCTAACATCTTTCAAAATTTCTTCCTTTATTCAAGGAGATACCACACATCCCAGTTGCTTAAGCAGTTCAACCACTAAGCCTCCTTGCTTAGCAGCCAACCTATGGAATATTGTATGAACATTTGTGATAGGAGTGGGCTTCTCCTTTACGTCATCACGATCCTCAAGTAATGGCAAGCTAGCGTCTATTTTCTAAATACTTTCATACCCATTAGTGTCTATTAAAGGGTGGAACTTACTCCCTCGCATAAATGGAGAGACCTCAAGTAATCAAAGTTCCTTCTAGTGATGAATTTTATTAAAAAATACTTTTTCAAGAACCTGGACAAATGCAGCCTTCCAATTCTTTTGATTATGTTTCTTTCTTTGAGACCTGGTTAACGGCACAGACTTCAAGCTAGATTCCATTTCAAACAACGACGGTGGGAAGGTAAATCCCCAAGCTATATCTTCAACCATCATAATCTCCTTTCAAGCTAGATCCAATTTCAAACTCAAAGTTGTTCTTAGAAAGGCCCTGTTCCTAGCAGATGATCGAACAACAGACTTAACAAGTGTCGTGGTAGTAGTGATTTTTACTTTCTTGCAGGAAGATAATTCTTGAGGACAATTCAGGTTGAATCCAATAGACGGCTCCTGTACTTCCAGAATAGCAACTTTCATGACCACGAATCGGGCCTTTCCATGAACAGCTATCAGTTCATCAAATCTGACTCCAAACTTGATGGTGGGAGCGATAATGTAAGCATCGCAACTTTTTGGTAGGTTGCAAGAGAAAGTGAGCATCAGGAACACCTTTGCGCAACTTTAAAATGAAATTTCTGGAGTTAGTTATTTGGCCAATGCCTTGTAATTCTTGTGCACACACTAAAAATTAACAAAGGCCAATTTGTAGAATGAGCAAGTCTTTATATAATTCATTAGTTTGTCAAGACTTTAAAATTTAGTAAAGTAAATTAAAAGGTTAAAGTACACGTACAAGACACAGCAATTTGATTTAATTTTGAAGGTAGCAAACAAACCGGAAAGACACAAGGAAGAGAAGTAAAGTTTAAGAACTAGTCAACCAACACACCTATTGCGGGTCTCATCCCACACAAAGACAAAAGTCCTAAGGTGATTGGAATGATGGCTCTAAAGTCCCAAAGAGTTGACTGTACTCACCCGAGAAAGAAATGCGTGAAGCATGTTAATAGAAGAAGGGTAATCTGATCCATAATGGATAGACATATTACCAATGTATGAGGACAAATTACTTTGATTTAAATGAAGAGAAAAATTATCCCCAGCAGAGTCGCTAGAAGCTATCGGTGGCCAAATTGGAAGTTGTCGGTTGATAGAATAGATAACCCGATGCCCTATTTAATTTAATTTAATATATATATATATATATATATATATATATA
>JXCR01142996.1:275002-372728 GCA_002079205.1 Phalaenopsis hybrid cultivar | reverse complement strand
TATATATATATATATATATATATATATATATATATATATATTAAGTTCTTATGTTGGAACATTTAGGGGTGTTGCACACCCCAACTCTCTCACAAGGCTGGTTCACCTTATGAAAACTCAAAAAATATGGTGTTTTGCTCTTTTGGAACCCATGGTTTCTAAGAATTCTTCTAATATTTTCAGAGAATTCCCCAAAATTTTCTCACTATTCTAACTATAATAACAAGATTTAGCTACTTTTGAGAACTGAATTAAAGTGGAAGGTTATTCTAAATAGCCCCAAATATCTACATATTCAATTTTTTTTGGTGCTCAGGTGGGTTATGCTACCTTTGTTTATGCCAGCAGCCTTCCTAGGAATCAAGAGTTGCTATGCAAGGAGCTTTCTCATATTAGCCAGGCCATAAACTCTTTTTGGATTGTTGGGTGGGATTTTAATTGTATTACTTCTCCCGAGGAGAGGAAAAAAAAAAAGAGGCAGGCCTCCTTCTCAAACTTCTATGCTAAAGTTTAATGAATTCCTTATAGATGCTCCGTTATTTGATTTGGGTTTGTAGGGTCCAAAATACACTTCGAGAAGAGGGGTTCTATGGGAAAGGCTTCATAGAATGTTGGGGAACTCTATTTGGCTTCAAACCTTCCCTTATACAGTCATCACACACTTTGCCATGTCTGGGTCAGACCATAGACCCATTCTTTGCTCTATTCAAAATGCTGTGAAGCCTGAGGGTTCCCCCTTCAGATTCCAAAACATGTGGAATCTTCATCCTAATTTCATCAAGGAAGTAACTAATGTTTGGAACATCAATGAAGACAATGGACCCTGAATAAATCTATGGAAATTACAGAAGAAGGTGACCCTCCATTTAAAGAGTTGGAATTTAAATACTTTCGGTGATGTTAATGAGAATTTAAAAATTGCTCAAAATCAGGTGATTAGCATTGAAGAAGACTTCCAGAAGGGCTTAAAAACTGGGAGAGAGCTTCATAAAGCTAAGGAAGAACTACTTGCTCATATCACTTACAATGAAGCCATCTTGAAGTAGAAAGCTGCTATTACCAAGTTCACTGATGGGGGACAGAAACTCCAACTTCTTTCATGCTTGCATAAATTTTAGGAGAAAATGTAATAAGGTTCTAGATATTAAGAACTCTGAGGGTATAAAGTTAACAAAGGCTGAATACATTGCACTTGATGCTGTCGAATTTTTTCAACAACTTCTTAACTCCCATCCCACTACTATAACCATTATTGATGCTAACTTATTTGTTGATGGGACTGACTATGTCAGTAGGCTGACCCATGATCAAATACCCTCTCAAGATGATATTAGACCTGCTCTTGACTCTATAGATGATGAGAAAACTGCTGGGTCAGATGGCCACACTGCTACATTTTACAAAAGCTGCTGGACTGTAGTTAAGAATGAATTTTTATTTGTTGTTCAGGAAATTTTTAGAGGAAACTATCCACCCAGGTACTTTACCTCCCCAACTATCACTTTGATTCATAAAAACTAGATCAGAAACAATTGGGTAGATTTTAGGCCCATTAGTTTAACTAATGTCATTACCAAGGTAATAAGCAAAATTCTGGTCTTCAGAATTCAGCAACTTGTTTATGCTAACAAAGCTGACTTTGTCAAAGGGACATCCATTTCAGATAACATTTTGCTTGCCCAAGAGATGCTGCTTAACTTGGACAGGAAATGTAGAGGTGGTAATGTTATCTATAAATTATATATTAAGAAGGCTTATGACATTATGAACTGGAATTACATCTTAGAAACGCTTGTTGTTAGGGGCTTTATTGAAGGTTTCATTATGCCGATCAAACGATGGTTTCTTTGTAACAAACACTCAGTTCTTATCAATGGTTCATTTCATGGCTTCTTTTTTGCATCCAGAGGGATCAAACAAGGGGACCCTTTGTCCCCTAAAATTTTAATTTTGGCTATGGATTATTTCTCTAGATTTCTATAATCAATTATTCTCTAGCTCCCCCCCATTTGGCCTTTTAGCACTTATCTAATGTCTGAATCAGTCATCTGGCTTATGCTGATGATGTGATTATTTTCTCTAAGGCCACTAAGAATGCTACCAAAATGTTGTATAAGGCCCTCAAACATTTCCAACTCACCTCAGGTATGGAGTTAAATATACCAAAATGCCAGTTTTTTCCTAGCACTAATTTGTCTCAACAGATAAAACATTGGATATCCAGTTATATAGGTTTTAGCTTGTCCTCTTTGCCTATCAAATACCTGGGTGTTCTTTTAATTAAGGGCAGAAACAAACAAATTCAATTTAATGAGGTAATTGATAAGATTAAGAACCAACTGCAATGTTGGACCAATTCTTTTTTTTTAATGGTGGGAGGATCATTCAACTAAAAAGTATTCTTACTGCCCTCCCTTCTTATGCTCTACAAATGTTTTCAATGAAGAAAGGAACTCAGCAACTGCTGGGGAGAATGTTTAACAAGTTTTTATGGGTTGGTCAGAAGAAACAAGTGCAGTGGCTCCCTTGGCAAAGGCTATGTAAACCTTACCGTGCTAGAAGTATGGGATTTAAAGAGTTTCAGCACATGAGTTTCATTAAATTATGCAAACTCTAGATTAAATTTAGAGCCCAAGATAGCCTTTGGGCTGTTTTTATGAAAGGGAGATATTGTAGAACTGCTCACCCAAGCCTGGTAAACAAATAGCTGGGTGATTCTAGACTTTAGGGCAAACTGTTAGAGGTTAGAGAGCAAGTTGAGGAGACCTTCATCTAGGAGCTAGGGGAAGGTCAAATAAATTTCCGGTTTGAAAAGTGGAATTAGAATGGTGAAAAAATCCAAGGCTCAATCTCAAATCCAAATACACATGATATGGTTAAAGATTACTGGAATGAGAATAAGTGGAATTACACACTTCTCTCTAATATTCTAAATAGTGAGTAGTTGCATTTCGTCCAGCAAACACCTATTTATCCTGAATAAAGAGATAAAATTGTTATTAAAAAAGCCAATTCTTATATAGTTGCTTCTTATATCTATCAAACCTTCTTTCAAAGGCCTTCTGTTTATTGGGGCACTGATATTTGGGGGAAACATCTAACCACTTCAATTTCTTTCTTCAGCTGTAGATTATGACATTCTATGCTCCCAACTGATGATATCTTGAAAATGAAAGGGCTGAGGGGACCTTCTTGTTGTCTTCTATGCCATAAGGAGGAGGAGAACCTGGATCACCTCTTCTTTAAATGCAACTTCTTTCAAAAAGTTTGGACTGAGTTATTGATCACTGTAAAAACAGAAACAATTACTCTCAGCTGGATCAACTTCTACAACTGCAAGGAAGAGTGAAAACATATCAATTTACAAGTTATCCCTTAGGTAGTGGCTTGGTTTATTTGGATGTGAATAAATAGTGTTAAATATGAGGATTCAACACCTCTTGCTAAGGCTGTGACTTCACATTGCACATCTTACCTACAGAATATCATTAAATATCACAATTTCCCTAATATGTTCAGGAAATTGGTTCCTCAAGCTACTAATCAATATAAATTTAGTTTCTCATTGATTGATTGGGCTCCTCCTCCTGATGGGTGGATGAAAGCTAATACTGATGGAAGTTCTTTAAAAGGATCTGCTGGCTATGGTGGTGTTTTTAGGAACTCCCTAGGACATCATGTTCTCCATTTCTTCTCACCAACTTGGGCTTTAGATGCTTTAGAAACTGAAATGATAGCAATTTATTGGTCTATTAAAATTGCTGTCCAATGTAATATTGGGCCACTAATCATTAAAACTGACTCCACCATTTGCATCAATTTTTTGTAGCATGAGGAGGACCCCTCATGGCACATTAGAAGATGGATAAGGAAAATACATATTACTTTTGGCAGCTACACAGTGAAATTTCAGCACATCAACAGAAAAGGCAATGGGCAAGCACATCTTTTGGCCACCTCTGATAGATGCTCTATAGAAGTTATTGTGGCAAAATTCCCATCTCCTGCTTTAGCTTATCTACTGCATGGGGATAAATTATGTATCCCTCATGTTCACACCTCCTGAGGAAAATTTGTTTGTAGTCATACTTTTCAAAGTTGCTTCAAGACCTTGGTGACTTTTTTGATTTTTATGTTACTACCCTGCTCTCCTTCTCTTGTCTGTTTGCCCTTGTGTTTTTGGGGACCCTTTATGCTTCGTTTTAGTTTTACTTTGAAGCCTCATAGGGCTAACTTGTGTTTTATGTTGTTTGATGGACTGATGATTCCTGTATTGAGTCATCAAGCCCATCATGTTGCCCTAGATATTGTAACCTTCCCTTTACTTCAACATGTAGGGAGACACTAGTTTNTATATATATATATATATATATATATATATATATATATATATATATATTGATAAAGAGAGCAGCTTGTAGCTCTTTACACGTTAAAAGTTAAAAAAAGGTACATAAATGAGAAGGGATAGTGAAACCCCAACTAGTAAAAAAAAATCCAAAAACTTAGGAGTTCCTCTGTCCGCATTACAACTCCATGCAAAAAACTTAA
The DNA here is from genome assembly GCA_002079205.1 of Phalaenopsis hybrid cultivar. Taxonomy (NCBI): domain Eukaryota; kingdom Viridiplantae; phylum Streptophyta; class Magnoliopsida; order Asparagales; family Orchidaceae; genus Phalaenopsis; species Phalaenopsis hybrid cultivar. The sequence goes on along the minus strand of JXCR01142996.1, from coordinate 368,177 downwards.
AATACATGGGTAGAGCCTTTGAGCATACCAACAAAACAATTATACCCGAAATATACATGTATACCAAACTTTATAATGAAAAATAAAGTAAAAATTGTTTAAACCAAAAAAAGCTAAGTCCAAGATATATCCAGTAACTCCTACCACACCATGCAAATTGATCGATGTCAACATCAGTAATATTCAAGTAATAATGGGCATGACAATGTAGGCCAATCTCTACTGATATCTCCCAAAAAAAAAACAAAATCCATCTTCCATGGAATAACCATAAGTGGGCAGCGCAAGCATCAAGCATATGAGTTTCACATCTCCAAAAATCCGTAATAGAACTCCTTGCCAAAATAGTTAATAAAATACAATATAGGAGGTAACAATAATTATGCATTAATAGCATATGGCCACAAGGAGAAATCATCTAGTCACCAAAGAAGTGTAGAGTCCCAAAACCGTAACGATGAGAGACCTCCGACACAAAGACAATACAGTGACCAATAGAGTGATCCAAAGCTTAATGCAAATAAAAATTTTTCCCCAAAAACATAAGTCAATCCAAAGCATTCTACTAGCATACCCGCATAAAAATAGACCAAAAAGAGAAAAAGAAGAATTAGAAAATTTAAAATCTGTGTAACAATGATATCTAGCACCCGACCGTAAATGTCAGTCCCAAAGAAACTCTAGAATAGCAAAGCTATGAATCAAGCATTGCTAAGGAAAATGGCCACTATCAAGCCTAAAACCCATGCAAAATAAACTCCAAAAGAAATTAAAGTCACAATAAACATGCAAAGAAACCACCTCAGCACTAAAATCCTTCCAAGCATCAATCATGATACATTCTTCCCAAATGTGCAAAGAAAATGGAGACCTTAGAAAACCATAATCATGCCCATGTGACTCTACCAAAAAAATACACCATAAGCTTAACAAAATAAGCTCAAATAAAGTGAAAATAATGAGAGCCACTGAAGGGCAGCCTTGTATCATATGCCGCAAGCCACATCAACAAGTAAATAATATAAATAATATGTAGTGCTAAGAGCCACCGCAACAAGTAATGGCAATCTGTGGCCATAATCAAAAAGCCCCAATTAATACCGCAAAGGTAAAAGCAAGCTTTACATTCAAATATGTTCACAATATAGCTTATTAATATGAATTTTGCTACAATTACCAAATTCATAACCCAACCTGTGGAGCATAGTCCCCATAGACAAAATATGTAGCAGTCCTTCCCATGAGCCCAAAAAATGCAACCCACATAAAGTAAGCTATTGGTGTAGCCAACACCATTCATACCAAGCTCCAAAATATAACAAGTGAGCACATATTTGATAGTGTTTAACAAGAAAAGATAGTCAAAAGTATGACTAAAAGCCCAAACCAGCTAATAGAGACAGTGGGGTTCTTCCATATAGGCACAAAACTGAGAAACCAATCTCCAGAACACAGATAATACGAGTGTCAGGCTCCAATAATCTTAATCCTAAGTAAAAATAAAATACCTACCAAATTTAAGACCCAAAGGAGAAGGCCCAATATAATGTTGAGATCCATAACCCGAGAAACAAAAGACAGACCCAAAAAATCAACAAATGAGTCCAATAATAAGACCAACTTCTCAAAATCGAACAAAAGGAACCTCCAAATCATTTTTAATAAGTTTATGCAAGAAAGAGGGAGGAGCGTTACCAACAAAAACATTTTGCAATCTTCATTTGGCCAACCAATCCACAAATTTATTCCCTTTCATGTAAGTAAAAGTAAAAATAATATTCAATTAATACCTCTCAATAGTTAAACTAATTATGTTCAGCAAGGTAATGATATACCATGGAGGATTAATCTTAGATAAAAGAATATTAAACAAAATTTTTGAATCAATTTCCACCACAATACCCCTTAAATTCAATTTCCACCATAATACCCCTTAAATTTAAAGATGAAACCAAGTGAAGAGCAGCAAGCTCAACAACAGTTTCAGCCTCAAGTGCAGAGTTAGTAACACAAGGTGATGCAAAATAAGCTATATACCAATTATTTGAGGTGGTGCCCATTTGATCAAAATAGTTTTCATATTCTTATCCTTAATCGTTGGAGAAGCTTAGGGTCTAAAGGAGGATTTCCATGCCTTTTAAAAAAAAATAAGTGGAAAGATGGTAGTGGTAGAGGGGTTGTGACTAGTACCTTCATATTTATGACTGTTTCTTGCCATCCAAATGAACCATAAAACAATAACAGGAAAACATAATTGTTTTTTTAAGGAGGGATCAAAACCCTTCCAAGCTCAGTAGTAGATTTCAAATTCAGATTTGTAGGCCAATCAATCCCAATATAGCATCCAATATGATTTAAAAACGCTTTAGCAAAAGGGCACACAAAGAACAAATGATTCAAGGATTCACATTTTTTTTAGTTGTAACAGTAGGAGGCAAGTTTCAGCCCTTTTAACTTCAGAATATCATCAAGAGGAAGTAACTTGTGAAAGTATCTCCAAAGGAAAAATGATATAGAAGGAGAATAAGTTTATGCCAAATGTTAACATGCCATTTCCATGGATTGAAAGAATAAAGATTAGAATAAAGCCATTTATTAACTGAAGTGCTAGTATGATTCTTCCATATAGGAAGCTCTTTATTGTTTAATTTAACATGAAAAATAGCTATGATAGGAGCAATTTCACCAGTTAAAGAGCTCAACGTATCAAGATTTCAATCACCATTAGTACAACAATCAGAGACTAGTAAATTAACATCATAATCCTGAGTGTGCAAATTTGAAAATGTTGAGAGACCCCAATCATCCTTCCAAAATGAAATACTACCTTCTCCAATTTCCCAAAACATGAAATGAGAAGCAACCTCACGAGCAGCAATAATGGCTTTCCAAAGTCTAGAGTCTCCTACTTTCTAAATAACAGTGGAAGGATGCGAAGATTTGCGGTATTTATGTTCCATATAATTAGCCCACAGAGACTTAACCTTTCAAAATTTAAACCAGAGTTTACACATATTTAGGTCGATAGTATGCTGCAACATTTTGAAACCAAGCCCACCCGCAGAAAGGGTTTTAGAAGCATAGTGCCATGTAGTCCAACTTTTAGTATTTTATAGTGTCATTCCAAAGAAAATTATTAAACATATTTTCAGGAATACTTGTACTGTTTTTGGTTTTAAGAACCTGCATCACATAAAAGGAGAGAGTACAAAGCACACTTTTTAATAGTGTAAGCCTACCCCAATTAGAAAGGAAAATATTTCTCCAATCATTAATCTTAAGTTTAATCTTATCAATCACCTCATCTATCTGAGTTTGCTTAATTCTACTTCTAAAAATGTTGATCCCAAGATACTTTATGGCGAGCATAGAGATTTTTTAGCCAATATAATTAGAAGCCCAAGCGATAGTATTGGGTGGAGCACCTTTACCAATATAATTAAAACCATCCTTGAAGCATTTTGAATGTCTTTTAAGATAGTCATAGTAGCTTTGATAGCATGTTTACTAGCATTTAAAAAAAATATGGCATCATCAGCGTAAGCAAGATGGCTCACAAAAATTTTAAACTTGTGAGAGAGTTGAACATAATGTCGCTCATTATGCATCTTGTTTATAAGATGGGATAGATAATTAGATACAATTATGAAAATTGTGGGAGAAAGAGGGTCTCCCTGCTTTATGCCCCTTCCAGCACAAAAAAAGCCACTATCTTCTCCATTAACCATCACACTATAGCTATTATTGGAGAAACATATGTGTATGAGAGAGCAGAAATCCTATTTAAAACCTTTAGCTTGCAGAATATTTAAACTAAAATCTCAACTAATAGTGTTGAAAGCTTTCTTGATGTCAAACTTGAGGACCATGTTACCCCTCTGCACTTTCTGTCAAGTTCCTCGATCATTTCTTGGGCTAAAAGAATATTTTTAGTAATATCCCTACCCTTTATGAAGGTGGACTGCTATTTAACAATGATGTGATTAAGATGGGGCTGTAATCTGCTTACAATTATCTTGCTCATGACTTTAGATATCACCATGGTGAGAGAAAGAGCTCTAAAATTATCCCAAGTGATCTTATCATTAACTTGAGGAATAAGAACAATAAGAGCCGAGGTGAAATATTTTCCAGGATTGCTTCCAAGGTGAAAAATTTGAATAACAAGAATAATATCCTTCTTTATAACCTCCCAAGCATGAATATAAAAAGCAAAAGAAAAGCCTCCAGGGTCCGAGCTTTATTGGGGTAAATAGATTTGTAGGCATCCAAGATTTCCTAGTCATCTGGAGCATAAACCAAATTAAGATTATTAGCATAGTCATAGTCATTCTTAAAATAAACAGGATCAACAGGTGTAGTGTGAGTAGAGGTGCAAAATAGTTCAGTGTAGAATCTAACAACTCTATCACCAATCTCTACCAAATCAGTTAAAATGCTCCCATCAACTTTTTTAATCTTTAAGATGCTATTGAAGTTTCTTCTATGCTTAAGAGTAGCATGAAAATATTTAGTGTTTCTATCCATAGAAACAAAGGAAGAGTCATTAGCTTTCTGCTATAGGAAGTTTTCCTCTAATGCAATAGCTTCCAATAGATCTAAATGCGCTTGAGCAACATTTTCCATCAAATGAGGAGAAGCATCAATTTGATCTTCCAAAGAATCCACAATTTTTTTAGCAACCTTGGCTTTTTTATGAACATTATCAAAGACTTGGTAATTCTATTTAATTAGGTGTGCAACAACTTTCTTATGCAATTTTCACAAGACAAACCAAAGAGAATCAGCACCATCAAAATTACAAGCTTGTTTCACCAAATCAAGCAAAGTAGCATGTGAAGTCTAAACATTAAGGAATTTGAACCTATAAATGGTCGGCTTGACAGTGAAAGACAAAGTGAGCAGTATAGAATTGTGATCAAAAGTGACATGGCTCAAATGTTACACTTTTAAAATAGGAAAATAACTTATGAAAGTCGAATTGGCCAAGAAATGATCCAATTTTTTGATAAAGAAAACCCCTCCTCCAAGTATAAGGTGAATTAGTATAACCCAAATCATATAGACTTGCATTAGATAATAAGTTAGAAAAATGATTTATAAGTGACAGCTCCACTCAGCCCCCTCCTTTTCTTTCCATCAGTTTCATATCATATTGAAATCTTGAACTACAAACCAATTCTCGCTTAAGATACTTCCCATTGACTCTATTTTTTGCCAAAGTAAATTTTTTTCATGCATAATAGAGCTAGAGTAGACAAAGGTGCCCCACCTCTGAAAACCATCAAAATAAATTTTAGTAAGAATGTATTGATCGTCATCCTCAATAATGGAAAGATTAATAATAGGCCTAAAAAAACCAAAATTTTGTTATTAACTTTGCAATAAGAGCAACAGCCTTTGAATTTGTTATGGATCTTGTGCTTATTCACATGAACCAACGGCTCCAAAATAGCAAATATGTGTAAATTTTGGGTCTACCAGTCCCCTAATATTCCAAACTATAATATTAATCATGATGTCATGAGCCAACCCTTATAGAAGACCTAGTAGGGTTGACCAACTGTTCTCCATCTGAGTGATAGATGCCTTCCTATAGGATGTTACTAGCATTGAGTTTTGATAACTCAGTGATACGTTTGGCCTTTTATCAGGAGTTCTTTTGTACTTGCCATTCGTTTTCTGAAATTAATGTAGCATTATGAAGAGTAGTGTTTATTTCAGGCTGTGATCTAGCTAAAGAAGAATTTACCATGATATTAGGAAGAGGGAAACGTTCAATGTTTTTAGCAAGTCCTGCAAAAGAAGAGTGCCTAATAGTAGTTTTAGCATCCACAGGTTCCATATTGAAGATAGCTTCATCCGATCCCATAGGAGGTGGGTGTTCATAAGAGCTAGTAGCTTTACGATTGTCGGAAATTTCAGCTAACTCCACATGCTTAGAGACCTACAAATATTTAGGTGTAACAATGTTATTCAGTTGTGTGGCTTCAAATCCTTGAGGCCCATCTTTAGTAATCAATTGTGAAGGAAAAGTCTCATTACAATCATTCAATGTATCTGTAACCAAAGGCTGCAAAGTAGAGATAAAATTAGTATCAACCTTTTCAATTGAGTCATTTCTAGTTTCAACCCGAATATGATTTGCATGCAGTTCAACAACAATTTTATTTATAGGAATGCTAGTATGCCTCGTATTAGGATTGTTTTTTAGTTGAGGATTCAGAAAAAAGCCTGAAATAGTTTGATGCCCAAACATAGAATAATGGGTACAATAAGGAGGGTGTCTTTCAATCTCAACAGGCTGCCAATAACCCTGATGTTGCGAGCTTATCCAAATTTCATTACAGAAAGCCTGAGTAATATCATGTTCAACCAAGACATGTGCTTCTGATGGTCTCGAAATAGTAAAAGTAGCATGCATTTTCAAAGGTTTCCTAAACACAGTAACTAGAGAAAAGAGTATTTCATGGTTAAATAGATGAAGTTTTAGGCCTGGGAATTTAATCCATACAAGAAAAATTGGTAACTCTGCTTTAGGATCAAAATAGATAGACCATTCTCAAAATATCATCAAGCTATTCTCCACCCACATAAAACTTTTAGCAAAGATACGAGTGTAATCCTCATCATTGGCTAATTGAATGAAAATATGTCTACAATCAATAATATCAACTTTCCACCACCCTTTTAATTTTAACATATCAAATTCTTTTCTAATAATCTCCACTTTAGGAATGTCATAATTAAATTTACCAACAAGGGAAAGATGACAATAAGAAGCAAGAACGGAAGTTTCAACCTCAGTGACATAAAGAGCAAGTTTGCCAATTTTTTTGCCAAATTTTTTTATGAAAGTGTAATCATCACTAATAGTAAGTGTGTCATGAAAGATTTGAGGGAAAATTTTCAATGAAGGTGTTGACGAACCACCACCTCCATCTAAAATGGCATCAACAAAAGTATGAGAAATCGACGACATGCTCGAATCGTGAAAGCCAAAGCAACGCAAAAATCACTTGGCAAAGGGGAAAAAATGAAATAAGGATTTCTAGAGGTGATGGAAGGATCTCACGAGCCGACCGAAGGAGCACCATCTTCAAACACCTGAGATCACCCAAAAATTGCCGCAAAACCCTACCAAAGCTCCGTTTTCCATCGCCACACACACACACACACACACACACACACAGATATATATATATATATATATATATATTCATAATTTGGGGAAAGCAGTATTTTAAATTTTGAAAGTACAAGATCAAACTAATCTTATAACCTCAATAGTTTAAATAAATAAGCCTAATACAGCAAGCAATACATCTATTCTGAAGAATTAACGCACTACTTACTGGTAAGGCTCGATTAAATAAATAAAAGAATTTAGGACATCCGTTTAAGTCTGTGAAAAACTAATTGTTTATGTTGATCGACAAGTTCCCCCATTTATTATGAAAAATTAAATAGGGTTTATAATAAGATCGGTTCTTGAAATTTTCCTATAAGGGCAAGCCCCTCTAGTTAATTACATCTTAGATAATCGTGGTCACCTATGAAAAATCTTGATAAAAATTAGGGGATATTTTCTTAAAAAATTTCCAAGGATAGTAATTTTCAAAAGATCAGACAAAGAGGTGAGAAATGGGAATGCTTCAAATTCAGACTAATTTATTAAGGAATCCAAGGGAAGAATAATTATGTGATGTCATGGATTCTGAGGAGAACCTCGGTGACTTCCCAAGTTATCCTATGATTTGGCTTCAATTTTGAGAAGAGATTATTTAATATTTCATCCTATCAATTTTATTAATTAAAGCTTACATTTACTCAATATTGTCGCATAAGTAGCCTTAAAGATGTGAGGATTTAGGTCATAATGAACAATAACCTCAGAATCCTAAAAATGTTTGGGCTTAAATTATACAACATGGTTGTGTAAAGGCCTAAAGATAAGTTGCGAATTTATGTCACTCTAATCGGACATCCTCAAAATCTCATTGTTTGTTGTTTAATTCTAAGGAAACATGTGTTTTTGTATATCCTTATGCTATTATAGTTAGGTCCAAGCTCCTCAGCAAAGTAGCAGACATAAAGTCTAAGGTTTAAAAGTTTAAATGCAAGTTTAAAGTTCAATCGGAAGGGGGGAGGTTAAAGTTGATTAGAGAAACACAAGTTAGTATCTCACGGTTCCATAATTTCGATATCACTTTTCTCTTTTGAATCTTTTTATCTTAAATGAGTTGTGAAACTCATTTAAATAGGGGAGACCTCGTTGGTAACCATAGGTTACCTCATCCAAGGGACTCCCGTAAATTCTAAAGTAAGTTTGATGTTTAGTGACATTTCAAAGGGTTTATGGTTACTTTGGAAGAATTTGTTTTAGATTTTAAAATGTTGATTAATTTTTGAAAAGTTTTTTTTGATTTTGCAAGTAAATTAAGGTGCATGCCCTAGAAGAGATGATATTTTACAGTGAAAGTAAATTACAAAAAGTAAAGTGACAGAAAGTAAATAACACTGTAAATGTTTAAATGTCATCTTCTCGATATTCCCACTGAATGATTAGCTTTTACAACATGTATATAATTTTACAAGAAATTTAAATAAATTGCAAGAGCAGATGAAGGTGTATATAATAGACCCTAAACCATGACTTATTAGTCCCGAAAGATCTTCGTGGATGACTTTAGAACAAAATATATCAAGTTCAATTTGTCCTCCAAAATGTCCAGGAGATTTTAAAGTGCTCTGGGAATGACTGGTATCGATGAAAATATTGTTGTGTAAAATTTATTAAGTTGAATCCACTTTATAATAGTGTCAAAAACTTGATGTCATAGTTTATGAATAATAATGTTAAACACTTAATGTTCGGATTCTACACAAGTATACATATCGTTATCAAGAAATATAAGACTTTCTATTTTAAGTCCCAAATAGTGATCCCATGAGGAAGGTTTAAATTTGACATGATAAATTAACTAGGAAATTTACAGAAATAGAACAAAATTACTGTCACTAATTTCAAATGTTTGAGATTCTATTAAAACTAAATTATTAACTTCTAGCAAAATTTGAATGCAAAGTTTAAAACATTAACTACTAAACTATGTTAGTGATGAAGTTTTCTAATATGAAAAAGCATCTTTCCCACTACAATGAGTTTTTGGTGAAATGAGATAAAATAAATCGTTTAAATATGTATTGTGCCAAATATGAGCAATTTTAATTCTCTACCTTGATTCAATGTTTTAGAAAATCATTGGTTAATCTCATGTTTAGTCCCTAAATTTGTGGCTAGGCTAGGCAGATACTAGCTCCCACTCTAGAGCTCCAACTTCCCTTCCCCTGAAGGCTAAATCTCACTTTAGTTCTCAAACACTAAGATCAAATTGGGAAATTTTGTTGTGTCACCCTAAAAATCTCCAATTCTACACCCAACAATGTATATTTTCCTATTTATTTACACATTATTCCATGAACAAAATACACCTTCATGAACTTAAATGTGATTCTCAACCTGTTATAGAACTCATACTCCATTTCCTAGATCATATATTTCACAACATATTTTAACAATTCAATTGGCTAGATTGAAAAGAATTAATAGCGGAGTTGAAAAGCCATCATAATTTATTTTATATTTTAACAATGACACATCTAAATTATCTCTTCATTTAACCATATCTCAGAGTAGAGGGAAAGATAAAAGAAACTACTCAGACCTCATGAGAAAGATACAACAAAACACAAATTTCATATATAAAAAGAATTTCATACAAGAAAATAAACAAACAACACTTATATGTAACTCTTTCCCAAAGCAAATCCTTTGTAGCCTCTCTTAGGAAATGTAGGAAGAAGAAATCTTGCACTTCTCTCCCTCTCCAACACTCCTAGAGAAGAATTCACACTTCAACTTACCAAAAAAACTCAAAACTATAAAGAAAATAAATGACTAATTGGGTGGAATAGCGTAGAATGATGTAAAGTGGCACAAAAGGGGTGAAGAGATGCAAAGTGAGACTAATTGTGAGCAAAGGAGTGCAAAGAGAGCATTTTCTGAGCAAATTTTGGCTCTAAATAGAGCCTAAGGTCTGTTTTCCAATAGGTGCTTCCAAAAACTCTTCAAAAAGCATCCAAATTCATCAAATCTTCTAGAGATAGGGTCTGCACCAACACTGGCATCATCAGCACCAGTGTCCATTTAATTTAGACAGTGCTCTTTGTCAAATAACACCGTTGATGTTGAATAATTTTTCAAAACTCCATTTTGACTCTAAATTTCATGCTTTTTGCTTCCTTTTTGCTCTAAGTCCTAAAAATCAACGACCTGCAATAAAACATGAAATATTACCTTCCTTTAATGTGCAATATCACCAAAAATGAGTATAAAATATGAGTCTAAAAATGCATGAATTTTTGGTGTATTAAAATTCACCAAAATTAAATGTTACTTGTCATCAAGTAACTCTTTTAACTACATAAAAATATAAATAATGACAATGATTTTAACTTCTAGATTTCTATATTTTAGTTCACTAAATACAATAACATAACTTAATAATTTTGTAAAATAACTTTAGTTAATACTAAAGGTATAAGAATATATAGTAGTCAAGTCTAAGATTTCTGATTCTCTATTCTTTTCAAGAAAAATTGCAAATTATTCATATTAAAGTCGCTTAGAACATCCATATGAAAAAGAACTTCATGAAGCTGTACTATTAAATATGTTAATATTGAAGTATAAGTTTAGAAAATGTAGCAAATCCTTCTTCTTTAAGTTGATTCAAGGGAAGCCAATTTTTAATTAGGCAACTCCTCAAGCTTCTCTTCACATCTTTTCTTTTCTTTTATTTTTCTTTTCTTTTATACGATCATTTTCAATAATATTTCTTTTCTTTTCATTTTTTTTAATGTGAGGATTACTACATCTGGATAGCCTTTAATGATTTTGAACTTCACTATCTTCTACTTAAAGTTAAAAAACTTTTCACATTCTTCACTTTATGAATTTATACTAACTTTACAAATTTTTCATAAAGTTTTATTCTTTTCTTCATACATGAATCCCTAAGATTTTTAATACTTCAAAATTACAAATTCAATTACTTAAAATAGAAAAACATAGTCATATTCTATCCTACCAAATATCTTAATCTCTAAAATTAACTTTTATTATAAAAAATTTTTACTTGAGTTTACTATATATTTAGAAACACAAATATAGTTATCTAAAGTTATCCTCAAATATCAAGGGTCATGTTAAATTTTAAAATATTTTGAAAATATAATTATTTGAGGACAAATAAATTTAAGTTTCTTTTCTTTTAAAAAGGAATTTTCTCCCCCGCACCCCCCCTGCCCCCCCAAATTTAAATTTTTAAAAGATTTTGCATGACAAACAGAAAAAATAATTGGTGAAACAAAACATTAAAGACATAAAGAAAAGATATACATGTTGAAGGTTCTGATTTGAACCTTAACTTAGAAATGTTGCAAGTGCTAATTTGAAAAGTTAAAAGACATAAAACATTAAATAACACATAATATATATAAAAATTTGGTGAGAAAGAGTTAACTACGAATACATTCAACAAAGTACTAGAAGCTAGCAACAGTTCTTAAATGATTTTCAATATAAAAATAGTCTCACTATTCTGTAGTTCACAATTCAACATAACATTTAAAATAATGTGTTACACTTTATAAACAAACAATCTCAATAATAAACTACAAGAAAAAACACAAACTAAACAAAAATCTAATTAAAGCATCAGCAATCATCATCTTCATCTTCTTCTTCTTCCACATCCAAATTTTGTTGTTGACATGGGGTAAAAATAGGGTGAGTATGATACTGAACTGAGTGATCATCCTCTTGTATCTGACCATCACGTTGTGTGTATTTCTAGTCACCATATTTTCCATTCTACTTTCCACTCTCAAGATATCTCTTTATTGGATCAACTTCCGCACCATAAGTTCTTGGATATTATGGGTCAAGAAGTAGTAATTGAAGTAGAAGGAATATCCTTGGTCCTACTTCCAGATCTCCATCCAGCATGAGATTCATAAGTCCTTATATTGGCAGGCACAATAAGTTTTAGAGGTTCAATCCTCTCCTCATCCACTCTAAAATCAACTCTTGTTTGTTCATATAGTGTGAAGATCAAAGCACGGTGTGTGGAACCACCAATAGTCTCTCCAAAAGCAATAGATCAAGCGATTCTATAAATAATAGAGCCAACATATATCTTTCTCATATGCTGGATACAGAAGTTCAAGACGGATCTATACTTTTTAACCTCACTATGATGATTTGTTGGTACCATTCTACCAAAAATAATGTAGTGTAATGCCTAAGATACTACAATTAACATAGAAAAAGGAATGTTTACCTTAACACCATTCTTCACTTTCCAAGCCCCTCTTCCATCAATAAGAAAAGAAATAATTCATCTAAGGTCTCATTTGTAGCATAAAACAATTTGTAGAGGCAGCTATATATATCTTCTAACTGATAAAATTCATAAATTTTTCTTAAATTAAACTCCACCATTTTCCCACGAACAAACACATAGTTTTCAGAAGTGTCCTTAAAATTGGCAAAGAATTCCATCACTACACCAATAATAGCCTTGGTAGTAAAGCAACAAAAATTCTCCCACTATGAAGCATTGATTAATTTTTCCACTTCTCCACCCGAATTTTTTAAATTCTCGATCCAAAATTACTTTTGTAGTTGTAAGTAAACTATTGAAACAAATGTTGGCCTTGTATTTGACAAACTATTGATCATCAAAATCCACCTTTCTCTTTCCCTTGCTCATCCTCGGTGCCATGGTAATCTAAGAAAAAATGATAAAATCCAAATAAATTCCCAAAAGTTCTTAAAATCACAATGTGGAACTTCTTAAGCATAAAACTGCTAAGTAAGAGTTCTTCACCAAATGATTTTCTCAAAATATCTTTAAAAATATTTAAAATTTTGGTTCACGGTAATGTAAGATAAATCCTTGGTGAAAATAAAAAATTTTCAGTTCGAAGTGTAGCTCTTACATAGAGAAGATGAAATCTGAACATCCTTTGCCTTAAAATCACCTCAAATCCAAGCAATAGTAAGCCTTAGGTGCATAAACCGGAGGTTGAAGGTGACTAAAAGGGTAAAAATGGCATTTTACGTTGCAAATTACAAATTTTTAAGGTGTTTGGGGGGTTTTCTGGTCAAGGCCATTGTCGGCGCCAATGGCCAAAAAATTCATTTTTGTGATTTTCGCAATTTTCAATTTTCTTTAAATTTACTCCAAAGTCTACTTACTATTTTTGAACACTAATTTTCATCTTAAAATAATTCACAAACAACACCAAACAAACTTTTATATATGAAAATACTCTTTTTACAAATATATTTTTCTAGTCACAATTTCACATCCATAAAGCAAACTAAAATATACTTCAAGCCACAACACTAGAACGCTGACACAAAACTATACACACAATCAAAGTCAATAGAGTTTTAAAGCTAGGTAAAGTAAACTAAATCAAATGCACACAATCACATTAAATACATATTTACTTTAAAGTAGTAGAGAGTCAGACTTCTTCAATTATTCTGCTTCATCTTCAGTACTTTCTCCTCCTCTAATATCTCCCACAGACTGATAATGGAAGTACAAATAGTAGAAGTGTTGGTACGGAAATTGGTCAGTTGAATTTTTATCGATCCATCCATTTTTCTTAAACTTCTGCACCAATCAAACTTTAATTCTTCTAGTATGATCAAATTTCTCATTCATCCTCCAATCTAGGTGATCAAAAAGGTAGTTGAGATTTCTGATTGCACTCGTAATACTCTAAAGTTCTCTTTCTATTTTCTTCATTTTCTTCTCCAAATCCATTAAACTTCCAACTATTTGTGGCATTAGTGGCGTCGAAGCATGTGATGAATCATCCAAAATAATATCTAATACTTCATTTCCATTTCCAATATAATTATCATCAATAGGAATCATGGGCTCCCGGAGTAATAAAACTTTCTCCCAACTTTCATATGGAAATTGAGATTGACTACAAAGTAAGAAAATTTTAGAATAACGCCTCAGTCCATATATTGGCCCATTCATAATTATACCCACAACATATTTGAAAATAATCAATCCCACATCAATGGGTTTTCCATTTCAATGCAATAGTTTAAAATCACACTTTCTCTTGTAACTCTACTAATCTTCATGATAGGGAGTAATTTTATAGATATGAAGAAATGCCATTGTTTTGATATTGGATTAAGTAGTGAAGCAGAAAAACTAACGTATCACTCATCTCTAATTTCTCAATTATTATTTTCATTCGTCAAAATCTCTCATTGGGATAAAATTTGTATAATGACAGATTGGAATGTTTTCTATCATATAAAAATCATTAATTTGAGCCAGAGTAAATGGTACAACCTTACCTCGAATGAAGACGACTCCTTAGGTAGTTCCATGTAAGTTAGTAAAAAATTCTTTTACCACTGGTACAACAACCGCAGTAGTGCAGAAAAGAACATCCCGACGCCTCTGTACCATGATTTTCTCAATCTATGAACTTAGATTACTCAATCCATGATTGACGAAGCCTCTCTCTTTGATAAGTCCCTTTTTCGTAATGACTTTGTCATATAATCTCTGTGTGTTAAAACTAATAAACTTTCTTCTATCAAAAACTCCATACCTTAAAGTAGTTCTAAAATTGAAAGCCATGGAAATCAAAATTATGAAGTTTATTGTCATCCAAGGTTGTTTTTAGGCCTTTAAAAGCACCTCTCGCTGGTTACTTAAAAGCAAAATCCCACCAAAGTCCATCTTATTCACTATTAATGCACAAAACTACTTGGGATGTCGTCAACACTCCTGATGGAGTTGTTCGTGCCATGGTCTATAGAGGTGCGTGTCACTGTTCCAGAGGCCAATCATGTCTTTTTTTTTTCAATTCGATTCCTTATTTTAATTTATGATATGTAAAGTTATGTAGGATTCAAAAATANATATATATATATATATATATATATATGAGAAGGAGGAGGTGGTGGCTGGACCTCGCAGTGATCTACTAGGGTTTCAGCTGTAATGGAGTTTCCTTGTGTTGTTGTGATGCTTGCTATATGAGTTGGCCTTCTCTTTAAGGGGTTACTTTGGCTTGGTTTGAACCTTCAACACTGTTACCTGTGGCCTTGTTAAGGGAAGCTAAGGATTTTTGCTACTTTAGTAAAGCATTCACTGTTTCATTGGTTAACTGAAGTTGTTAGCCTCCTTACTTCTTTTTAACTGGTGTTTGTGTTTCTCCAGAGGTCTAGCTCAGCTGTTTCTTTCCGTGGTTGGGATAGGAACCTGCTCTTGTTTGGGGTAGCTGAGGCTTTTTGCTGCTTTAGTGAAGCATTTACTATTTCATTGCCTCCTTACATCTTTTTAGCTGGTTTTTGTGTTTGGTCTGGGGTCTATCCCAACTATTTCTTTCTGTGGTTGGGATAGGAACCCGCCTTGCCCTTTTTCTGCATTGGGGGTGCTTGTCTGGTGAACCATGACCACCCCTATTGATTTGGAAACTAAATTGCAATGGACTAAAGCCACCTATGCTGGGGTGGTAGGAAATCCCTCGTCCCCTATGTTGGATCCTGATTTACTAGTCTTCCCTCAGGAATTTCATAAGACTACTGTTGGGAGAGGTTCTACCTCTTGCATTCTTCCACTGATATCTAAAGATGGGGAACCAGCTGCTATTTTCTCTGAAAAAGAGATTGTTGATTTAAACATGGAGGTTCAATTTACTCTAATTGGTAAATTTAGTTTGGGTCACCCAAAGATGGAACTTGTAAGGAAATATTTTGACTCCTTCAAACTTTTAGAGTGCAAGCTAGGTCTACTGGATGGAAGGCATCTCCTAATCCAGCTGACTAAGGAAGAGGACTATGCTAGAATATTTGTTAAGAAAACCATCATCATAGCTGGAACAGAAATGAAAATTTTAAAATGGACACCTGATTATGACCCATCACAAGAACTTCCCACAGTGCCTATATGGTTTAAGCTACCGAAACTGCATTTTCACCTATTTAAATTGAATGCCTTGTTCAATATTGGGTGCACCTTGGGTACACCTTTGAAGGTTGATGCTGCTACTTTTAATAAGGCCAGACCAGCCAGTGCAAGAATTTTAATGGAAAGGGATGTTACTCTTTCTGATGTTAAGACACTCTGGATTGGGGACACTCAGAGGGGGTTTTGGCAAGAAGTAATCATGGACAAAAGACCACATTATTGCCAACATTGTAAAATGTTTGTACATACTAGGGAGAGATGTTATAGGTTGAAACACCCTAATAGAAGGGTTTACCAACAACCTCAGCAGAAGTTGAATGATGCCAACATCAATCTCTATGAAGTTGGAAATAAAGAAGTGCACAAGAAGATCTCTACTACTGCAGGGACAAATGAGTCTCTCTTCCAAAAGGATCTCTCCTGTGTGGCAGGGACAGTTGGAAATGGTAGCAATGTTGCTGGTCAGATATCTACAAAGGATAAGAAATTGGAGATCCAATCAGAGGTTGAGACATTGAGTGAGGAGATGTTTGCTTCCTTATCTCCCAGAAATGTAAAGAACCAAGTGGTGGATTTAGTGGTGGATTCCCCCAGCCAGCAATTGGTAGAGGCAATGAACAAAGAGTTGGAGTCATATTGGAAAATCCAAATAATTAAGAAGAAAAAGAACTACAAATCTGAAGCACAAGACCTTGGAAAAGGAAAGAAGCTTCAGAGTTTGGAGGTTCATATCAATCAGATAAAAATAGGCTCAAAAGAAACAAGAGGGAGGACTAGGTTCAGGTCCCAACCTTACTCTTCTCCCCCCTCTCTATGATTAATCTGCTGTGCTGGAACATAAGGGGAATTGCCCACCCCTTATCCTTAAAAAGACTCAAATATCTAACTAAAGAACACAAATTTTGGTGCATAGCCATCTTCGAACTTATGGTTCATCTCAACACTTTGAAAACTTCAGAAGTTTTCCCTAGCTTCAATTTGTTCACTAATATCAGCAACAAAATTTGTGGTTTTTGTAGGAAAGAAATGAAGTGCTCTATCTTTCTTAATCATACCCAAATCTTACATATGAATCTCAGCTTTATGGACATGGAGGTGTATACTTCCTATGTTTATGCTGGTAGCTCTAAAGTTGCTAGAATTGATGTGTGGGAATCCCTATAGCACATCCACGGTTCAATTGATAAGGCCTGGCTGGTGGTAAGAGACTTCAATTGCATTTCCTCTCCTGCTAAAAGGAAAGGAGGCAGACCTCTCAACCCCACCAATATATCATTCTTTAATGATAATATCGAAAAAACTGGGTTATTTGACCTAGGGTTTAGTGGTCCTACCTTTACTTGGAGGTGGAAGCACATGTGGGAAAGGTTTGATAGAGTATTTTCCAATGACAATTGGATCCAAAAGTTCTTGTAGACATCCATTACTCACTTAGGCCTAGCTGACTCAGACCACAGGCCTCTACTGATCACTATAGGGAATAGGGTGACTAGCCAGAAAAGCTCTTTCAGAAATTTGAATGTGTGGTCTCAACATTTGAACTTCTTCAATATTATTAAAGAGCATTAGAAGAAGGATCTTCATCCTGACCCCTTCATCAACCTATGGATTAATCAGAAGAAGGTGGCCAAAGCCTTTAAGCAATGGAGCTGTAATACTTTTGGAGACCTCTTGCTGATTGTAGATAAGGCTGAAAAGGAGGTAACTGATCTAGAGGAGGAGCTTACTAAAGGGAGGATTTATGAGGTTATTCTTCTATAGGCAAATTAGAGATTCTTAAATGTTGTTCAGTTGCAGGAACAATTCCTTCAACAAAAGGCTGCCAAAACCACATTTTCTGAAGGAGATAGAGACACTAAATTCTACCATGCTTGCATTAAATACCAAAGGAAATGTAATAGTATGCACTCTATCAAGGACCAGAATGGTATTTGGCTCAGGCAGGATGAGGAAATTTCTGAAAGTGTTGTGCAGTATTGCCACAACCTAATGAATGGGACCATCAATGCAAGAGTACAAATTAACAGCAATTTGTTTGCTGACAGCAAGAAGTTCTGTACCAATCTGCTTTTGAATTGTATTCCTGATGAGGAGGAGATTAAAATTGCATTGAATTCCATAGACAGTTCTAAATCTGCTTGACCTAATTGGTTTACTGCAGACTGCTACAAGAAAGCTTGGGATGATATCAAGGTGGAGGTGATCGAAGTTATTCAACATATTTTCAAAGGAAATTCTCTTCCTAACTTTTTCAGTGCTTTTAATATTATTTTCATTCCAAAGACCTCTATCAAGGATAGCTGGAATCACTAGAAAACTATGAGTTAAATAATGTTATAAGCAAGACTATAAGTAAAATTATTGTACACAGACTTCAACAAGTTTTACCTCAACTTGTCAGCACTAACCAAGCTGCTTTTGTGAAAGGCAGAAGCATTGGAGATAACATCCTCTTGGCTCAAGAACTTCTACAGGATTTGGAGAAACCTTGCAGAGGGGGAAATGCCATTTTTAAGCTTGATCTCAAGAAGGCTTATGACATGGTGAATTGAGATTTCATTATTGAATGCCTGAGGCTAGGAGTTTTTCTAAGGAGTGTCGTTAGAGTATTAAAAGATGGCTTGAGGATAACATAAACTCAGTTTTTATAAATGGTAAAGCTCATGAATTCTTTAATGCTACCAGAGGGCTCAAGCAACGGGACCCATTATCCCCCATCATTTTTATCTTTATTTTGGGCTACTTCTCAAGACTGATGAATGCAAGGAGAATATGAAAAGTTTCAAATTTTTTCACAATAGAGCTAAGATGGATATCAATCATCTGATCTATGCAGATGACATCTTGATGTTTACTAGGGCATCTAAGTCTGCTAACAAGTCCACTATGGAGTGCCTTCAACACTTCCAACAGGTGTCTGGTCTAAAGGTAAACAAGGACAAATGTGAGATTCTGATCAGCAAAAGAGCCTCTCTACCAACCAAGCAATGGATGCAATCTTACACTGGTTTCTCTAGCTTGAGCCTTCCTTTCAAATATTTGGGGATTCACCTAACTAGAGGAAGAACAAAATTGATTCAATTTGATGGGTTATTGATAAGATAACCTCTACTCTTCAGGGGTGGTCTAACTTCTATTTGTCCAATGGTGGTAGAATCACCCTCCTTAAGAGCATTCTTACCTCTATCCCTTTGTATGTTCTCCACGTGGTTATAATGTAAAGAAGTACCTCTTTGATGCTCGAAAGAACCTTCAACAAGTTTTTGTGGGCTGGGAACAGGAAACAAGTGGCTTGGGCAAGCTGGCAAAAAGTGGCTAAACCATGGGAGGCTAGTGGTTTGGGATTTAAAGGTTTGCACTAGATGCGACAAATTAGTCTGTGTAAGCTTTGGATTAAATTCAGACAAAAGGAAAGCTTATGGGCCAATTTCATGCAGGTGAAATACTGCAAATTTGTTCTCCATGGGGAGGTCACTAGGAAGGTGGGAGACTCCAGAATTTGGGTTCAGATGCTTAAGGCTAGAGAAGACATTGAAATGTTGCTAAGATGGGAGTTGGGCCAAAGGGAAATTAATTTATGGAAAGAAAACTAGTGTCCTATTGAATATTTGGAACCTTGGCAGGATGAAAAGGAGGGGGATTTACTGGTCAAGGACTGTTGGGTTGATAATGTTTGGTCTGAGGACTTTTTGAGGAGTTTACTGAAGGAGCACTCTATCAGCTACATTTCTGCTATTCAATTTGACAGAAATAACAATGATCAACTAAACTGGATGAACAGGACTAGAGCTAGTATCTCAAAAGATATCCAGAACTATTTGTACCGCTGGGACACCTGTCATTGGAATGTTTCCTCTTGCCAAAAACACCTTGCCCCTTCCATGTTGTTCTTTTTATGGAGAGCTCTTAATAATCTACTTCCTACTGATGATATCCTGAAACTAAAAGGCCTGAAAGAACCTTCTAGATGCCATCTATGCAAGCTTGGTCAGGACTCAAGGGATCATTTATTCTTCAGGTGCAATTTTGCTAAGGAGGTTTGGAATAGATTGACATCCCAAATGAATATCAACCTGATAAAAATTGGTTGGAATAAAATTATAGATTGTATTAAAAATTGGAAAGAGATTAGTCTCATGCCAATTCCCTTCATTGTTGCTTGGTTCATCTAGATGGCTAGGAACATGGCCAAACATGAGGAGAGGGAGGCCAGTGCTACAAGGGTGATGACTAACTGCTGGTCTTACCTAAATAAGCTGATAAATTGGAGGAAGTTCCCTAAGATCCTGCAGACCATAACTTCCATGGGTGCTAATAATATTCAGATCATCAAGGTTAGATGGGAGAGACCCTCTTACCCTTTCATTAAAATCAATATTGATGGAAGCTACACAAATAAGAGAGAAGGTATTGGGGGAATTTTTAGAGATCACACAGGGCATACTTTGCTTCTCTATATGGTCCCTTATATTGTTGAAGATGCCTTGGACACTAAAGTTGTTGCTCTATATTGGGCATTAAAATTTGCTAAGGAAAATAAGTGGCAGTGGATTGTTGCTGAAACGGACTCCTCCCTGCTGGTTGAGCTACTAAATTTTAAGATGTCTTCCCCTTGGCATATTAATCAATGGATTCACAAAATTAAAAAGCTCAGCATTGAAAGTAAGATTCATTTCTCTTTTGTGTATACGGAAGCTAACAGAACTGCAAATTTCATGGCTATGGAGGGTGCAAATGCTGAACATCCTGAGGTCTCCACAATCCTGTCCCCCCCTCCACTTACTAACTCAAAGGGATAAACTCCAAATTCCTTACCTAAGAGTGCAAAAATGAAAGCTGGGACATTGTTTGAGGCCATGATTACTCCTAGTCTGCCACAGAGGCTGTGGTACTTGTTAGTTATGTGGTGTTAAGGTGTTTTGCTTTGTTTAAGGTCTGATTTGTATTTTCTATTTTCTTTAGACTATGTTGTTGGAAAAACATTATACATAGGTATGTATAAATATTCTGCTTTCCTGCTTTGGGTGTCTTTTTGGTGGTTAGGATATCCCTTATGAGTGAGTAACCTTGTATTTTATTTTCTAGATTGGGGACTTCCCATCCAACCAGTTTTGTAATTTCATCATTTTCAACATGTAAGGAGCCGACTCATGCTCCTTCTACCAATATATATATATATATATTGATGAAGGAGTTGCTTATGACTCCCAACATGTTAAAGTAAAAAAAAAAAAACTAGTACAAACATCAGAAAGGAACTAGAGACTCCTCTTTTTGGTTCAATACAGGAACCCAAGCGATCCCCAAAAAAAGGCTAAAGACCACCCCCAAAAAAGGAAAAGCTACAATGACTCAACAAAGAGAGAAAAAGAATGTAAAGGTGCATCTGCCCCAACTGTAATCATGTGTCCTTATAAGCAATTCTGAAGTGGGGAAATCTAGATTATCTCCTTGTAGCAGATAAAGGAGAGCTGGTAGAGGGTTGACAACAACCTCAGTGTCATTAGATTGTTATCCAAGTTGGGCCAACCTATTTGCAGGCCGATTTCCTTCCCTATAGATGAAAGTGAACTGGATTTATATCTTACTAGTAAGATCTCTGATTTTATTTAGCCAGTATGAGTAATGTCAGGGAGTCTCATCCTCATGATTTAAAAGGGAAATAATTACAACAGAGTCCACTTCCAACCAAATCATATTCCAATTAGCCTTAGTGGCAAGATTGATTGCCCAATACACAACAATGAGTTTAGTCTCAGTGGCATCATAGGCCAAAACTAAGGTATAGAAGTACAGCCGCACTAACCCAAATGAATTCTGTAAATACCTCCCACTCCAACTCCATTTTTAGTAAAGCTTCCACAGTGTTAATCTTCACAATAGGATGTTTTGGGATTTTCTAGTAGACTCTGATAACTTGAATAGGTTTAGAATTCATAGGTGTACAAGAGCTGGAAATGTTTGGAAATCATTTCCAGTTGATCATCTTATGAAGGTAAGTTAAACAATTTCTATCAGTTTTCCCAACATTTGGATTAGCTTCTTCAAATTTGACCTTGTTTCTTTCCATCCAGATGAACCAAGCAATAGTAAAAGGAATAACAACATACTTTCTTTTCCGCCAGTACAACCAACACTTGACGAGCCTATCCTAAGTGAACTCTTTCTCATCAATTATCAACTGATCCAACAATTATTGCCAAACCAGTTGAGCAAAATTACATTCAAAGAATAAGTGATTCAAAGTTTCCTCCTCCTTCTTACATAGCCAGCATTTAGAGGGACCCCTCAATCCCTACAGTTTGAGAATGTCATCTGTAGGGATCAATTTATGAAATATTCTCCAACAGAAAAAAACATAGAAGGGGATAGGAATTTATTCCATATATAATCACCCCAGGGTGTTTGCTCCAAACTGAAACTTTTGAAGTATATGGCTTTGGTAAGGCTTTGGTGGGAAGTAGTCTGCCACACACCTTTGTCAGTTGTACTTCTATTAAACTTTATACTGGCCACTTTAATGATAGAGTGAGGTTGAAGAAGATTAGATAACTTAGCCAGGAACTATTCATCACCATCCAAGCAATCAGCCACTTTCAAATAACTATTGTAGATATTAATAATGGGGGATAACCAGTCTTTTGGACACCAATTTTCAAGCCAAAACTTGATATCACCTTTGCCCAATTTCCAACTATAACTGGTTTTAGAAATATGTCTGATTTTCAGCATTTTCACCCAAATTTTAGAGTCCCCAATTTTCCTTTGGACTAGTGTGGGATGCTGGTCTTTGCAATACTTAGCCCACATGAAT
Organism: Phalaenopsis hybrid cultivar; assembly: GCA_002079205.1. Taxonomy (NCBI): domain Eukaryota; kingdom Viridiplantae; phylum Streptophyta; class Magnoliopsida; order Asparagales; family Orchidaceae; genus Phalaenopsis; species Phalaenopsis hybrid cultivar. Next base: position 345,275 of record JXCR01142996.1, on the reverse strand, counting down.
TTTGCCCACAGGGAATTTTGGGTTCTAAACTTAATCCAGAGTTTCCAAATATTAATTTGAAGGAGTTGATCAAGATCCTTAAAGCCAATTTACCCAACAATTTGAGGTTTTGCACCTTTTCTCCAGGAAGCCCAATACATTTGTTGTGTTTGACCTGACCACAGAATTTATTGAATATTCTCTCCTACTGGGTTTGAGTGCTTTTCTTAATGGTAGTCATTTGCAGTATATAAGATGGAAAGGTAGTGATAATGCTCTTTAACAAAGTAATTCTTCCCCCATTAGATAAGAAGGTCTGTGTCCACCCATTGAGAAGACTAGAAATTTTGTTCAATACTTCATCAAATTGTGTTTGTTTGGTTCTGCCAGTGATAAGAAGCACCCTAAGATACTTAATTGAGAGTTGAGAAGTTGTAAAGCCAGTATATTCAGATGCCCAATGTTTATAAGTAGAGGATGCATGTTTATAGAAGACCATCTGACACTTTGCTGGATTGAAGGACATTTCTGAATGAGCTTGGAATCTTTGTAGTGTCTGGAAAACTTTTCTGATAGTATTTTTGCTAGCTCTGGAGATAACCATTATGTCATCAGCATACAGTAGATGGGTAATGGCAATGTTGGATCTATGATGGTATCTGTTGTGACTGTGATTCAACAAAGCTTCATCAAGCATTCTGGATAAGTAATCAATGACAAGCATAAATATGGTGGGTGATAGTGGATCCCCTTGCTTTAATCCTCTAGTAGTAGTGAAAGAACCCCTCCCTTGCTCATTTATCAGGATGGAGTGTTCATTGTTATGAAGCCGCCTCCGAATCCAATGACAGAATTCACTGTTAAAGCCTCTGACACAAAGAACATCCAATATGAAGTCCCAGTTTATGGTATCATAAGCTTTACTTAAGTCCAAATTGTATACCATATTGCCCCCTCTACAAGTTTTGTTCAAATCCCGTAATAGTTCTTGAGCCATAAGAGTTTTATCAATGATGGACCTACCTTTCACAAAGGTTGTTTGGTTGGGTTTAATTATAGAGTCCAGGTGAGGATGTAGCCTATTCACAATGATTTTGTTGCTGGTTTTACAAATGACAGCGGTCAAATAGATAGGCCTGAAAAGGTTCAAATTCTATTGTATATCAGATTTAGGGATTAGTACAGTGGTGGAGGAACAAAAGTACTTTGGGAGATTATTGCCTTGGAAGAAGCATGTAACAATAGCAATAACATCAACCTTAATATTTTCTCAGGGCTTCTTGTAGAATTTAGCAGTAAAGCCATCAGGGCCAGCTGATTTATTGCTATCCATGGAGCTCATTGCATTCCAAATCTCCTTTTCATTGGGGATGCCAGTAAGCTTGAGGCCAGCTGTGTAGTTCAGTTCAGCAAGGAAGTGTGCCTTCTCAATAGAGGGTCTGAAGTTTTGATCCAGATTTAGCAAATCTTTGTAATAACTTATAACATCATTAGCTATATCAGTGTTGTCATGTAACCACTCTCCATTGGCATTTTGAATAGCATGGATTGTGTTGTACTTTCTCTTATATTTAATATAGACATCAAAGAATCTAGTGTTTCTATTCCCATCAGTGAAAATATTCATAGCTGCCTTTTGTTCAAGGAATTTTTCCTGATAATCAATGGCGCTAAGAAACTTGTTCTAAGCAATCATCAGTTTTTTTTCCTCCTCAATACCAATCTGTCCTCCTTATTCTAAGTCTTTGACTTCATCTTCAGCCTTCTGGACTTTGCCATGAACATTTCCAAAGTTTCCCAGCTCTAACTTCTGAGGGCTTTAGTAGTCTTGATTTGTAGTAAACTTAGTTTGACAAAGGGGTCAGGATGGGAAACCCCTCTCCATAGGTCACATTGTACTTATCATAGGAAGGGTGTGCAACCCACATGTTAAGTTATCTAAAAGGGGGGAGGGAGTTATAATTATCAGTTGAAGGAATGCTTATAAGTATAGGTCTATGATCTGAGCCAGCAAGAGTAAGATTGGTAACAAAAGTGAGGAGGAAATGGTTAAACCATGCATCATTGACCAACATTCTATCAATCCCCTCGTAAATAGCTCCCCTTTTCCAAGTGAAAGTAGGCCCCTTGAAACCCAGATCAAAGAGACCAGCCCTGTGGATATTGTCTTCGAAGGTGTTCATCTTGGCAAGATTTGGGGCTCTTCCTCCATATTTTTTAGTAGGAAAAGTGATACAATTGAAGTCACCCCCCACCAGTCATGGGGAGTCCACCTGTTGGCTGATGTTAATCAGCCAACAGTATGGAAGAAAAGGAGTCTACTCCTAACTCCCGAGTCGGTTGAGTTTTCAAGAGGCTAGCTACCAAAGAACGTTGTTCAATTAGTGAACTACTTAAACGAGTGGGACATGCAATATCCTCTCACATGAAGAAAGCAATCTTAAAGGGCATCAAACTTTCCAAACAATCTCGAAAGTCAACTGAAAATATGCATGCTCACATTCCTGTCTGGTTTTGCTTATGAAGCAGAGTTGATACTGCTATTGTCACCACTGATTCTACCATTCTTAGGAACTTAGGTCATCAACCAGTTAAGTCACATTTGGGTCCAAGAACTCTGTCAATAACCCATTACAAGGATGTTCCTAAAGTTCCAAAGGAAAAGATAAAGAGATTGCCAAGTATTGTATCTGGTCTGCGCCATGCATACTTCTTCTCAACATGTCGATGTCTCTTCTAAAACACTTCATCTTAAGACTTCACCGTCAAAGAAAAAGATGTGGATACCCAAGTTCGCTGTACCAATACAGTCTATTAAGCCGGCAAGAGAATATCATATAATGAAGTCAGGGTCTGAAATATCTGATACTGTCACAGCACTTGCTAGCAAGATGGAGGATCAAGTGAAGGAGGTCCAACAGGGTCCTCCAAATCTTAACATAGTCGAAGAATCAATAAATGAAGAAACGTTTGAAAAGCTCAGGGTTGAGATTTCTTTGTTGGCTCGGGAACATGGAGTTTCCATTGACGATGATGAATTTTTTGACTTTAATGAGTACCTCAAGGAAGATTTCATGGATGTCCATTTCAGCAAAACCCAAGCCGCTACATCTGCGCGTGATGCTCAATCTCTCATCGAAGAGAATATTGTGGATGAGCTGCGTAGGGCTGTCTTCCTAAGGGATGAACAAGCCAGCCAACTAAAAAAGTGGATAGAAGGGATGGTTGCCGCCTTGATTGTCATGGCCATAGTTTAAGGATAACCTTAAGTACCACAATTAGCCTCTCCAAAGAATAACCAACCCGAGATTATACATTTTAAAGATGAAAGGAGGGAAGTCGCCTCAGCAAATAGGGATGAGCAACCAAAGAAGAACTCTCCATCATGCACCATGCCAGAAAAAGAATTTAACAAAAAAGGTCAAACAAGTTTGGGAGGCCTTAACCCAATCTAAGGGTGGTGCGTTGGTTTTAAAAGGTAGACCTTACCTGGAAGAATTCGATGCGGTATCCTTCCTTAAGGGGTTTTGTGTCCCTAAACCTTAAGATATTTTATGGGACTGGAAATCCCAGATATCTCATAGCACATTTTTGAGCCAGTTGTGGTGACATAAGAGGTAACAAAGCTTTACTCTTCCAACAGTTTGTCAGCAGCCTGTCGGGGATTGGTTTCGATTGGTATGTTGGGTTGCCCAACGGATCAGTTAAGATATTCAATGAATTGGAATATTTATTTTTGAAAAGATTTTCCAGAGTGCAACATCATGTGTCTATTGAAGATCTCATGTTGGAAAAGCAAAAGTCCAACGAGACTTTAGTGGATTACATCTTGAGGTAGAGAAACCATAACATGAAATTTCAACCTCAACTACAAGAACATCACACGATTGAGATCTTACTCAAGTGCGTTAATGAGACAGTAGCTTTCTTGCTCAAGGGACTCACAATAAAATTCTTCAATAAGCTACTCAGCAAAGCCAAAAGTTTTCAAGAAGAAATTAAACATATGGATTTTCACGAGAAATCTAAGGCAACCAGAATCTTTGAAAAGAAGTCCAGAAAAGTGGCAATTGTTGATAAAGGAAAACAACCAATGAAGATACATGTAGAAAATCCTCGTCGATTGTCATCACAACAAACTCAACAACAAACCCAACAGTATGGCCAGTCTAGCCAGCAATCGTCTCAGGGAGGTTCATACCTACCAAAGACTAAGAAAATGACCATTGCAGAACATGGGAAAGTGGTATCCAAGATATTTAGAAGTCTGATGAAGAAGTCTGAGTTCAAACTACCAAATCCAAAGAAACTCGAAGAAGTCAAAATTATTGCTCGTATCACAGATTACTAGGGCACACTTTAGAATAATGTTTCTTCTTTAAAGACTGGCTAGAGAGGACACTTAAAGAAAGAAAAATAACAAACCTGAAGGAATATTTAAAAGAACATGAAAAAGGTTCCATAAATATGATTTTGGCTAAGCCAATCTCTCCAATTGACCTGTATAATGGAAAAGACAGATGGAGTACGACTTGGAACAAGCTCAAGAAATATTGAACTTGATTCAGAGCCCTTCAAAACAAGCCTCCGTTCAGGGTCTTTAACTTGATTCAGAGCCCTTCAAAAATTTATAGACGCTAACTTTGTAAAAGAAGAGCAATACCACATGTGGTTAGCTAACATTATGTCAGTCAAGAAGAAAAATAGACAAATTCATTAATGTGCCGACTTCAGGGATTTGAACAATGCATATCCAAAAGATTGAAGAACCCTGGACCAAATCAATATGGCTCCAGAGGATGCAACACTTACAGCCTTCAGAACTCCTATCCGGATTTTCTATTACATAGTGATGCCATTGGGGTTGAAGAACGCTGGAGTGACATATCAACAAGCTGTGACAAAGATTTTTGATTATCTCATTCACAACAAATTGAAATGTTATGTGGATGATTTGGTCATCAAGAGAAAATAAAAAATAGACCATTGGTACGATTTGAGGATCGTGTTTGAACGGCTACGATGATATGACCTTAAAATGAATCCCTTAAAGTGCGCCTTCGGCGTTACCTCCGAGAAATTTCTAGGATTTATTACCTGTCATCGGGGATTTGAGATCGACTCGGATAAGATTAAAGCTATCTTGGAAATGCCTCCACCTAAAACCTTATAACAACTATGTTCCTTCTAATGAAAGTTGGCATATCTGAGATACTTTATTTCTAATCTCTCAAGTAGGTGTTAGCCCTTCTAACATTAATTAAAAAGGGTGCCAAATTCATTTGGGAAGAGAAATGTCAGTGGCCTTTGAGGATGTTAAGAAATATGTAATGACATCTCCTATTGTAGCAGCCCCTATCTTAAGGAACCTTTGATACTTTATACTGTGGCCTTAGATGACTCTCTTAGAGCCCTCTTAGCCCAAGTAATTGACGAGGGTAAAGAAAATGCACTCTACTACTTCAGTCACCGCCTAATACCAAGGGAGATAAGGTATCCACCACATAAGAAGCATTGTCTAGCTTTGATTTCCACTGCCCAAAAGCTTAGACATTACATGCTTTCTCAAAAGATTGCCCTAATCTCAAAAGTTAATCCGTTGCAATATTTGATGACATGACCAACACTTTTTGGACATCTAGCCAGATGGTCAATGATTTTACTACAATTTGATATAACTTTTGTTCCCCTTCGTGCTTTCAAGGGACAGATTTTAGCAGACTTTCTCACTGCACACCCACTGCCAGCTAGGTCCCCAGTTAATGACAAGATACCAGATGAACAAATATTACAAATGGAATTCTTTGGTGTGCAACGCTGGGAGATGAACTTTGATCGAGCTTCATCAGTCATAAGAGACATAGAGTTAGGCATAGCTATACCAGTAAAAGCAAGAATCAGTTTTATATTTATCACTCTAGATAAGGGTATATTGTGATTCTCATACTACCTGACAGAGCCATGCAACAACAACAAAGCAGAATATGAAGCGCTAATTATCGAGTTGGAGTTGGCAATCTCAATAGACATAACAAATATTTTCATTTATGGTGACTCTAAGCTCATCATCGTGCAAGTTGTCAGACAACATAAGATTTTAAAGCCAAAGCTATCAGAATACTACTGGTACACCATGAAGCTGTTGAAGCAGATTCCCAGTGTAACTTTGTACCGGATTCCTAGGGAAGTAAAGCCAATGCTGAGGCTCTAGGAAAACTTGCTAAGGAGCTTGCATGTCCCCCAGAGGATTCTATTGATATTACAGTACAAGGAAGATAAGTTTTATCTCAAGTTGACCTCGACAATCTACACAAACTTTGATAAGAAAAAGAAAAGATGGTTGCAATTACTGATAAAAATGATGGTTGGCACAAGCCATTAATATAATATTTGCATACTGGAAAGCTGCCAGAGGGCAAGACAGCAGCACACCACATCATTGAAAGAGTTATGTCATATGCATTAATAGATGATGTCCTCTATAGAAGATTATTCAACCAGATGTTGCTATGATGTTTAAGCAAAGCCAAAGAAAAAAATATTGTTAAAGAAGTACACACCAGATTGTATGGTGCTCACCAATCGGGTCGAAGATGAAAATGAAGATCAAGAAACAGATATTTTTGGCCAATAATGATGTCCGACTGCATGGATACAGCCAAAATATGTCACCAATGCCAAGTGTATGGGATGGTTTTGCTCCAGCCTCCAAATGTGCTACACCCAACAATCGTCTCGCGGCCATTTGAGTGTTGGAGAATGAATATAATAGGTCTGATAGACCCTCCGTCCTCCAAAGGACAATGATTTATATAGTGTTGTTATGAGAGGTTACGACACAACACGTCCTTTAATTCATCAAAAGTAAAGTCATCTATTATTTCGGGGTTTTGCTCTCCGACAATGAGACAGCCTTTTAAAGCACCAAAATTAATAATTTCATTAAATGGCATAAGATAAACTAGAGATATTCTACAATTTTATATCCCAGAGCAATTGGATTGGCCGAAGCTTTCAACAAGACACTGGTATAGGTTTTGAATAATACATTGGACGAAAATAAAATAGATTGGCACAACAAATTATTAGAAGCATTGTGGGCTTACCGAATGATGTTAAGGACTCCCACTCGGTGTACACCCTACATGCTCGTGTACGAGTCTGAGGTCGTACTATCATTAGAGTTTCAGACACCCTCTCTCAGAGTCACTATCATCAATCAACCGACAACAGAAGAATGTGTAAAACTTAGACTTGAAGAATTGGAAAGTCTTAAGAGAAAACAATTAGAAGCACAACAATATTTGGAGCTTTATTAAGCAAAGATGGTAAAAGCTCATGAAAAATTGGTCTACCCAAGGACATTCAGAGTTGGTGGCCTTGTCCTCGTCCTCAAACGACCCATTCTTGCACGTTGTAAGATAGGTAGAAAATTCGAGCCAACTTGGGAGGGACCATTTATCATGGAAAAGGTCTACGTAGGAGGAGCCTACCAGTTAGTAGATTTTTGTGGTGAGAGACCCATGCTGCCAAAGAACGAAGAATACCTGAAGACATACTACACAACCTAACATTACTTGACAATGCTTGATTTAAAATTTTGAAATTTTGATTGTTCTGGGGTTATCTATTTGGCCAAACATCTGTGACCGGGTCCAAAATTTTGTAATCAAGTTAACCTCAATTTAATGAAAATTTTTGAAATTATACACTTCAATTTTCTCTTTTCTATCTTTAAATTTGATATTCTACTAAATTGAACAAAATACATACGTAAATAAAAGATTTTCTCACTAAATTCCTGTTTAATAAATCTTTGTTTTATTCTTGTTCACGCTAAGTTTCGGCTCACTGATATTTTTTCTGTCGTCTGCAGAGAAATGTCAAGCTAGAAGTTGATCTTTGCTTTTAAAGATGGCTAGAACCTCGCACTCAACAAAGAAAGGACACCGCAGAGCGGTGTTAACATCAATTTTGGTCGAGGTTTTGTTTTTCCTTTTTGGTAGAGTAAGGTCTAGCCATAAGACTTTTCTTGTTGACTCTTTCTAGAAAACTAGAAGAGGAACCCTCACCATTAGAAATTTTACACTCCTCTTTGCTCAACTTGAATTTCCACATATTGGTCCTAACCTCTAGCACTTAATAGGTAGGGTCAATGTGGGGGATCTCAAGGTGAGTTACCATAAGAATGCTTGCCCTTAGGGTTGAATTTGGATGTTTGTCTAGGGCTAAGGCACTCACTTTCACTCACTGCACTCACAATCTCTCATAACCCTAAACCCAATATTTGTTGACAATGATCACTTGATCACGTGGGAGACTCATGTAGATGGTCCCTTAAACCCACTGGCNGGGTTTAAGGGACCATCTACATGAGTCTCCCACGTGATCAAGTGATCATTGTCAACAAATATTGGGTTTAGGCTATGGGTTTAGCTAAGGCCAGTACATAGAGGACCCAAAAGGGGATTCCATTAGTTTATATCTCAGAGGTGGTTGTTAGCTTCTCAATTCTATCAAAAATATCCAACTTGGCCTTTTACCCCCAAACCTACACAAATTACCTAAACACCCCCAAATCCCAAATTTGCCCAAAATCCTCAAATTCATCCAAAATAACCAAAATTGTTCAAAATTCATTTCAAATAATTTTAAAATACCCAAGCTATCCAAAACCTCCCAAAATTGCAAATTTACCAAAATACCCCCAAAATTGCCAAAATTACAAAAAATACCCTTGGCACCCCAAACCTTCCCAAAACATCCAAAATCACTCTAAATGTCTCCAAAACCCATTTGGACTCCTCAATTGAACCCATTTTGACCAATTTGACAATTCATGACCAAAACCCCAAAATTGCCTTTAAAGGCCCAATTTCTCCAAATTTGCCTCAAATGTCCATCAAGTTGGTATTAATTTCCCCCAATTTCAATCATAAACTCAAATTCACCTTCCATGTGACTAATTTAAAGCAAATACAAGCACAATTGGCCAATGTTTTGAGCCTAATTTTGATCTAAGTCAAACCCCCAATTTTGGTTATATGGCCTAATCCCACCAAATTGAACCCCATGACCTACAAAATTGGTTTCAATTTGAATCCTAAACTGTTCAAAACATTCTTACACATTAGTTTAGATCTTTAATTGGCCTTGTTGAGGCCTCAATTTCATTTAATTTCAACCGAAATCCAAAAATCTCCAAATTTGCCCCAAATTGGCTATGTCTTCAAGTTCCACCAAATTGATTGCCCGAACCCCAAAATTGGCACCAAATTTATGTTAAAAAACTCTTCATGATGTTCCTATGGACCATTTTTAACTATCTATTTGGATAGCCCAAGCCTAGCCCAACCTAGTTCCAAGTCTAGCCCAACATACCCAAATTGACCAAAATTCCAAAATCCTTCAAATTGAACCCTCAATTGAACTCAAAATTATTTAAATCCTTCACCAAAAATATTAATTACTATCATCTACACAATATTGATTAATCAATTGGACTCGTAGTCATGGTTAGCTAACCCAAACCCAACTTTAAGCCATTTCGACCCAAATTAAACCCATACATCAAAATTGGCCTAACCACCCTAAAGTCACCAAACTTACGACTCCACAGCCACTAAGCTTCTCCTAAGGACCAGGTTAAACTTTTTTTGACCAACCATGGCATGCTATAGACTAATGGATCCCCAAATTAAGTGATTTATGCCCATTTGTGGGCCTTAGCCAAAAATCCTCCCCATCATCACTTGCCATTAAGGGTTAATTATAATTAACCCTCCCACTGGCTCTCCTGACCTTCTGGCCACCTCTCCTGGCCCTGCTAGCTGGCCTAGTGGCTAGAAAACACCAAAATCAAGAGCCCCAAGCTCAAATTAAAACTAAAACTCACCCATCTAAGTTGTTCAATTCCAATTAGATTTAGCACTTCAAAACCCTCCACCTAAGCAATATTTTTCACCTCCCAATTGGCCTTGGCAGCCAGTCTAAGCCATTTTTTTATAAACCTCACCTCCATGGCTAAGTGAAAAGAGCTAAAAATTTTCTTAAGGAAATTCTGTCAACTTGCTTCCACAGACAACCTAGGACCCCCTCAGTTCAAGTCCATTGTTTTCCCCCTCAGGTTCCCTCTGCGAGAGTTCAATTCTGAGCTCAAAGTTTTAATCAAAACTAAGAAATATTTCCCTGCAGCTCTATACTGAACTAAACCTCAATTAATTGTGCACACACCATCCCTATAGTGAGAGGAGTTGATCCCCAGTAGAAGCCCCCTCTCAAATAGCCTCTAGTATAGACTTCAATCAACACTTGAAATTGAGCTTGGTTGAAATCATACCTAGACCATTCACCAAGGTTTGGTACTTCATCTGGAGGTTCGTTGAGACCAATCAAAGCTACCATAACCATCTAATTGAGGCCTCCCCTCTCAGACAAAGGTATTGAACTCCAACCCTAAATCAAGCTTATTTCGATTCTCCATACGTATTTACTGTATTTCATACTGTATAATCCTTATAAATAGGTTAGTCTTGAGTAGATGAAGGTTTAGAAACACACCCCATGCAATTTGGTTGAATCTAAGAAAAGATCTTAAGCTTTTAGTGTGAACGGCTCATGGGTTAGGTCACGTGGTCACGATAACGGAGAGTCGTCCGATCTCGTGTGTATCCAATGGATGGAGGAGATCAAGCTGGATAGATCCATGGTGCACAATGTGTGGTCTGCATGGAGGCTACATGGCTGACGACATCAAATGGCGGAGCAACGTGTGGAGGCTTCGGAGCTGCCTAGGATTTAGTCAGCGTCGCGTGGATAAGTAGAAAAATAGGGATTTTTTAATTGTTTTAAATGGCTAAACTTCAAAAATCCATATCTTTCTCTAGAAAGATCATAAAAATAAAAGAAAAATATCCTCTTGCTCGGTGAAAAGAGGAAAATAATATGGACTATAAATAAAAATTATTTTCACTCCCTAATTTTTAACTAATTAAATACCCTATGTGGTATTTTAATTCTCCATGACTTAAAACATATCACCATGGCTTGGAATTTTAAGGGTTTTTTCCTGACAGAGGCCATGTCTTCTGATGTTTCCAAGGTCAGAGGGGATCTCTATGCTTCTAATCCTAATTTTCAAACTATGGTGACAATTTTGGCTTATTTAAATTATATAAATCAAAATATCACTTAAAAAATAATGAGAAAAAGTTTAGTAGATTTCTTGTGGTCAGAGACATCTAGGAAAATAATTTTGATACTTTGAATCATGTTGTGAATTTTTATACTTAGTTAAATATAAATACATTGTGTTAATTTTTGTAAATTAAATATATATACAAAATTAACAAAATCAACTCCACATTGTTCATAAAATTCATGTCTACCCACTTTAAAATACCAAAATTATTTGACTTAGTTTAGGCACTAAAATGGATTTTTTAAGGAAACCATGCTTTTTGTAAAACAATTATATTAAATTAAATATGCTTAGAAAAATTATGAAAACTATTTTTCTCAGTTACTTGTGATCTGGGGCATTTTATAAAAATAAAACCCATTTTTTGTGAAATACTTCATTTTTCAATTATATTTTGAATTAAAAAAAATTAAAATAATAAAAATTTTGAAAAACACAAAAAAAAATGGTTCAAAATGAGTGGGAATGTCCCTTGACCACTTAGAATTCATTAGGACATTTTTCTTAATTTTTTCTAAGTTAAAAATGAATTTTAAAGGCTTAAAAGTGAAGTTTTCATATTTTCTCACTAAAATAATTATATTAAATAAATTAAAAATAAAAAAATACAAATTTTGATTCTCTCACTTTTTTGAACTCACATGAGTCTAATAAAAATATAAAAAATAATTTTTGTTGTTAAAATACTATTTTTTATTCATATAAGTCATGAAAATTGATCTAATATTAAATAATAAAAATAGTAATTTGATACAAAAAATCATGAAATTTTGTCTAAGTTTTTCTTTGACGTTAGGAAACCTCTAATATATTTTTTTTCATAAACATAAATTTTATTTTTGGTAATTATATAAATTAACTTTTGAAAATCCTATTTTCTAAATTTAAATAATTATCTAAATTAAATCAAATTTTGGGCGGTCAACATATCCTCCTCTAACATTTTAATTACCTCATGGGTATAACACTTTAAATCCTCAAAGTCATAAGAGTTGTGTTTAAAGAGTTATGAGGTAAAGTCCCCCAAAGGCAAGGTAGTCATTTTGGACTTTAGCGCCATAATAAAAAATTTAGAGTTAACCAGAGATAAATGGGTAACTTTGATCCTAATAAACATGTTTGGATGATTGAAATACATGGGATTATAAGGTAGAAACTCACCCACCACCTTTGCACAACATCAACAGGTAATAATCTCCCCTAATCTTCATGACTTAGAAGTCGACAAATATCAAGAGTTTCTTGAGTGAGAGGCTTAAGCTAAAAAGATGATAATTTACTTTCCTTAAGCCCAAAATTGGTGATAATGTGATCTTTAAATGTAAATACACATCACTTAAACAAAAATCTCAACTTTCACCAAATTCCCCATTACAATTGCTAAGGGCTTGGTAGTGACCTAGACTCGATATCTAAGCTCAATTGATTTGATTCAGATGGTAATTGGGTTGATAATCAATATCTTTAAGCACTCCAAGTCCAACTTTACTTTTGGGCACCGCAATCTTAAATAACTCAAACTTGCCTTAGGGGCACTCACTCACATAACTCTTAAATGAAACATCAATTGATTAATCGAGTACACTATCCTTGAGATAATTAAATTGTCAGGTTTCACTAAGCAACGGTGTAGTCACACTTCAACCTCGGATGATTGATGAAACAATATGATAAGTTTAAAATGTACTCGAAATAATTCAAGTGGGCCTCAATGTAGTTCAGGGTTATATCCCGAGCACTTTGGAAGCTTTTGGATGTTTTAAAGGACAAATTAAACTTATCGTATTTTGTCCTAAAATCATCTACTAGGATCTTCCGAGATTCAACTAAATCATAACTTGGGGTTTGGTAGCCAAACGTTCATGTATTCTTATAATTTAAACTTTTCTGCAATATTATATACATGCCTTGCAAGTAGTGACCTTTCAGATGGTGGAACTAGAGGACTCGCTAGGTACGCTTTTACAGTTTACAGTACCGTCTTTTGTTATAGTTTCCAAACTGTATTTTTATACTTACAAAACTTTCATGTTAAATAACAATGACACCCTGCATGAAAACCAAAACTACTAGGATAGCCACCAAATCAAAACCAAAACTAAAATCAACCAACATAAAATTCACCGTCACAACATTCAAAATATAAAATAACTCAAAACTTAATCACAAACATCACAAAAACCACAACTACAACTAAATAAGACGTCTTTATTTGATGATCGAGAATCCCTTAGAGGAGGTAATCTACGGTTGCTAACGAGGCTTCTCACGGTCTAAATGAAAGTATAAAGCTCATTAAGTTGAGTTTGTCAAATTCATTTGGACAAAATAAATCCAATAGAAAATAGTGGTACTGGAACGAGGGAACTGTAGGATCCTAATCGGTGTCGTTTTAATCAACTTTAACAAGCCCCATAATATTTAAAGACCTAAAACCATAGAGCCATCTGAATTGACATCATAACTTGACACACTAGAAAACTTAAACTCTCCACGACGAGGAGCTTGGCGCTAGCATGGTGGGCAACACGACCATCTTCAACAACAAAACATGTCTTTCCCAGCTAAACCAATTTCCATCTTTTGAATTAAGCAACCAAGTCATAGGATTTCTAGGTTGTCTGCTTATGCAACATAAATCATCACTTCACCTTTAGGCCTTTGTACAGCTCTACTGTACAATCTAACACCTAACTCGTCTTAGGATTCCAAGGTTGTTGTCTGTCACGGCTTAAGCCCTAACAAATAAAATTGGCAGGATGAAACACCTAAATATTTCTCCTCAAAACTGAAGTCAAATAATAGGATAGATTGGGAAGTCACCGATGTTCTCCTTCGGATCTATGACATCATCAAGTTCTTCCTCCTTTGGATCTTACAATAAATGTTTCAAATTTGAGTCATTTCCATTTCAGACCTTGTTTGTCTGATCTCGTAGAAAATTCCTATCATTTTGACCTCTTTGACGATAATATTTTCTTCATTTTTATCAAGAGTTTTCTTAGATCACTTCGGTCATTTAAGATGTAATATATATAGGGGTTTTCCCTTATAGAAGCTTATATAAACCCTATTTAATTCTTCATATTCAATTGGGGAATTTGTCAGCAAATAAAATGGTTTTGCAGACTAAATGGATGTCATATATTTCTTAGTTTTTTTTATCGAGCCTCATCCTCAAGTCTTGTGTTTATCCTTTAGGATAGATACAGGGTTTGAGGTATAGTGCTCTTTCATTTAAACTATGAAAAATACGGGGTCCGTTTGATTTCTTATTTTTCAAAGACTTATATGTACATATGTAAATTAAAACATCCTTTTGAAGTGGGAGACGAGATTTTGAATCCAGCAACCGACAGCTTGCAACGGGCAACTCCACAACCTAAAATAGTGTCGACAGCATCTTGCAACTCAGCTGGGGACTAGTTTTTCTCTCCATTTAAATCAAGAAATAATATCTTCATACATCGGTATTTTGTTCATGTCCCTCATGAACTAAATTACCTTTCTTCCATTGGCATGTTTTACCAATTTCTACCTTGGGAAAGTATGGTCAACTTTTTTGGACTTCAGAACTATATGTTAAATCACCTTTGAACAGAGAGCTTCAAGAGGCCATTAAAGACTTCTTAATCTTCTTGTGGGGTCAGACCCCAACAGGTGTGTTGGTGGACTAGTTCCACTTGGGCATTAAGCGTTGTTAAGTTGGTCCCGCACTAGGTCCTAAACACTTCACATCTTCTTTTTTACTTGGATTTGCTATTTTGCAAATTAAATTGAATTGTGTCGTGTTGTGCACGCTTTTAAATTTCTTTATATTGAACAATTTTTTCCACTTTTAAACTACTATTACAAAAATTTTAAAACCCCCATAAAGAAAAAAAGTTACCCGCTCTATAGATTGCCCTCTGTTAAATTTCAATGCTTGCACAAAGATTACGAGGTTTTGGCCAAATAGCTAACCCCAGAGCTTTCTCTTTTGAAGCTGCTGCAATGGCGTGCCCAATGCTAACTTTTTCTTGCAACCTTCCGACGAGCCACAACGTTCGTAATGTCATTCCCACTATCAAATTTGGAACTGAATTTGAAGATGTCGAGGTCAACCTCAAGAAAGCCCGGTTTGTCATAATGAAAGTTGCCACTCCAAAAGTTCAGAAGCCATCTACTGAATTTAACTTGACCTACCTTCAGGACTTCCCTTTTTGTAAGAGGGTCAAAACTACTGCCGCCATGGCACCAACCAAGCCTGTTGTTCCCGCTGCTGCTATGGGAAAAGAAGTTATGATGATTAAAGATCTGACTGAGGGATTGGTTGTCTCGCCATCAGTATTTGAAATCAGATCAAGTTCAAAGACTACACAACTAATTCAAACCCTAAAGAGAAACCGTAATAGGAGGGTTTAGAGAGCTACTAAAGCCCAAGCTCTTATGGAGATACCTGTTGAGGAAGATCCTCATCTAAGATGAGTCAAAATTACTGGAAACATATCCACTCCTGTGAGGAAGTAGATTTCATCTTTTAATGGGTACCAATGGGTATGAGAGTGTCAAGAAAATTGCCGCTACTTTACCATCACTTCATGGACGTGGTGAGGAGAGAAAGAAGTCCACTCCTATCACCCGAGTCAGTTTAGTTTTCAAGAGGCTAGCTGCCAAAAAAGGTTGCTCAGTTAGTGAACTACCCAAATGAGTGGGAGATGCAATATCCCCTCGCATAAAGAAGGAATTCTTAAAGGATGTCAAATATGTAAGACGATCTTAGAAATTAACTGAAACTTTGCCTGCTCGTATTCCTGTCTGGTTCCGCTTAGGGAGCAGAGTTAATACCGCCATAGTTACCACCGATTCTACCGTCATTAGGACCGCAGGTCATCAACCAGCCAAGTCATGACTGGGTCCATGAACTCTACCAATCACACATTACATGGATATTCCTAAAGTTTCAAAGGAAAAGATGAAGAAATTACCTAGTACAATAATTGGTTTGCAGCATGGGGAGCATACTTCTCTTTGACATACTGGTGTTTCTGCTAAGATATTTTGTCTCAAGACATCACTGTCAAAAAAGAAGGTGTGGGTACTCAAGGTCGTTCTACTGATACAGTGTGGTCTGCCCGCAGGGCAAGATCAATGGACGAAACCAGTGTCTGAAGTATCTGACATTGTCACAGTAATTGCAAGTGAGGTGGAGGAACAAGAGGAGGAGGTCCAACATGGTTTACTAGATCTTAAGGCAATTCAAGAATCAATAAATGAAGGAAAAGTAGGAAAGCTCAGGGTCGAGATTTTCTAGTTAACTCGGGAACATGGAGTCTCCATTGACGATGATGAAAATTTTTACTATAATGATTACCTCGAAGAAGATTTCATGGATGTCTATGTCATTGAAACTAAAGCGGCCACATCTGTGTGTGAGGCTCAACCTCTCGTCGAAGAGAATGTCGTAGATGAGCTGTGTAGGGCTATCCTCCTAAGGGATGAGCAAGTCAACCAACTGGAGAAAAGGATAGAAGAGATGGCCACAACCATGACCACCATGACCACAATTCAAGGACAATCTCAACCCCTACAGTTAGCCTCTCCAGAGGTCAACCAACAAGAAATTATAAATATTACAAATGAAAGAAGAGAAGTTGCCTCAACAAATAGGGATGAGCAACCAAAGAAGGATTCTCCATCGAGCGCCATGTCGGAGAAGGGATTTAAGCAAATGGTCGAGGAAGTTTGAGAAGCCTTAACCCAATTTAAGGGTGGAGCATTGGTTTTAAAGGGTAGAACTTACCCAAAAGAATTTGATGTCGTACACTTCCCCAAGGGTTTTGTGTCCCCAAACTTTAAGATATTTGATGAGACTGAAAATCCTTTACAACACATAGCACATTTTTGAGGCAGTTGTGGCAACATAAGAAGTAATGAAGCCTTACTTTTCCAACATTTTTTTTAGCATCCTGGCAGGGATTGCATTTGATTGGTATGCTGATTTAACCAACAGATCAGTTAAGACATTTGTCGGCTGGAATAATTATTGGTGAAGAGATTTTTCGGAGTGCAACACCATGTTTCTATAAGAGAGCTCACGATCGAAAAGCAAAAGCTCAACGAGACTTTGGTGAATAACATCTTGAGGTGGAGAAACCTAAGCATGAAGTGTGAACCTTAGCTACAGAACATCACACAATTGATATTTTACTCAAAAGCATTCATGGGCCAGTAGCTTTCATGCTCGAGGGACTCACTATCAAATTCTTCAAGAAGCTACTTAGCAAAGCCAACAGTCTTCAAGAGAAAATCAAACATATGGATTCTCACGAGAAATCCAAGGCAACTAGAGTATTTGAAAAGAAGTCAAGAACAGTAGCAACTATTGATATAAGAAAACAACCGATGAAGATATATCCAGAAAATCCTCGTCAATCATCACAGCATGCTCAGAAACAGAGTAGCCAGTCCAACCAGCGACCGCCTCAAGGAGGATGATCCTGAAATGACATAAAAAGAATATCTTTGGCAGAACAACAGAAAATGGTGTATTCTTTCAAAGATAAAGCCATATCCAGAATGTTCAGAAGTCTGATGAAGAAGCCTGAATTTATAATACTAGATCCAAAGAAATCCGAAGAGGTCGATAAGAAAGATCAACCAAATTATTACCCATACTACATGTTGCTTGGGTACACTATAGAGGAATGTTTCATCTCTAAGGAATGGCTCAAGAAGAATCTTAAAGAAGGCAATATAACGATCTCAAAAGACTATTTAAAAGAACATAAAAAGGGTTCCATAAATTTAATTTCGGCTGGGCCAATATCTCCGATAAATCCATATACATATGAAGATGGATGGAGTATTACTTGGAACAAACTTAAGAGGGTCTTAAACCAAATCCAGGATGCATCAAAACAATCTTTTCCATATACTGGAAAAGATGGATGGAATGCAGTCTGGAGCAAATCATCCAAGAAAATATTGAACTAAAGCTAGATTGCTTCAAAATAAGCCTCCATTCAGAATCCTCAGCCAACCAAACCCGAGACAAAGATTTGACCAAGAGATTCGTCGTCGTCAAAGAAAACGAAGAAAAAGAACATCACTATGAAGATTGATAGCACGGGGGGCAAGATAAGGGCTGCCTCTACTAGATTAAATGTTTCAGATTCAGGAAGGAAAATCATTGAACCCCTGACTTTGTATGATTATCTTTTAACCCCTCCGGGGTCTTATGAATACAATGATTGTGCTTTCAACTATATTTTAACTGTTTATGGTAATAATGTAACTAAATTTGACCAATCTAGCCTTGATCTTGATTCTCAAAATGATCCACAAATCGTACTTTAGTCCAATGAACTTGCTAAAAAGACCAAAGAAGACATTGATGATATCTCTTACAACAACACCGGGAGTGAGGAACTAATTCTGGAGCACCACGGTGCACCGCTTGTCATCAACTTAAACCTTTCCAATAAAAAAAGAAACACTGAAAGATTTGACAATGATATCTCAAGAAGAAGAAATTACCAAGGTGAACTTAAGAAGTGAGAGAGTATTACCCCCAAGAATAGCTCCAATAAATAAAAGAAAATAAATATATACTCGAGAAGAACTACCTCCTCCTCCACTAGTAGAAGAACCACATAACCAAGAGGAAATTACAGGACCATACAAAGTGGATTACAACGTGCTAGCTCATCTTAGGAAGTTGCCAACCAGATTAAGCATCTACGACGCTTTGATCCTATCAAAGGAGATGAGAGAGTATCTGGTTACAACCTTGCTTGACTCAGAGATTTGCTTAGCCCAGTTAGGCAGCACATCATCGGATGAAGTTTGCTCGTTTAAGGAACAGTTTAGGGTAACCTTCACAGATGAAGATCTGTTGCTCGATAACACCAACCACAATCATCCACTCTACATCTCCGTTAATATTGGTAGATTTGTGTTGTCCAGAGTTTTAGTAGATCCTGGAGAATCCCTCAACTTGATGAGTCCATGGAATAGGTCTATTTGGATATTGAAGCTTGGTAACTCATGACCGATAAAATGATGCTAAGAGGATTCAACAAAAAGGGAGAGAGAGCCCTTGGATCCATTATATTTCTTATGAAGGTTGGTGAACTAGTAATAATCGCTAAGTTTCATATCATCGACGCCGAGACCTTTTTTAACGCTATACTGGGTCGACCATGGATTCATGAACACAAAATGGTTTTGTCGTCTTTACACCAATCCATTAAGTACTATAAAGAGGGACAAGATCATTGACTCAATAGAGATCCACAACCATTTTCAGTTCATGAAGATGTTGCCTACTACGTGACTACAAAGAAAATTGTCTTCCCTCGCAAACTTATCACAAATAAAAGTGAAGATTCTTAAAAATCATAAACAGGAGGTCATTCAACTCCACTTCAGTGATCTTCCACAACTCTTTTGCAATAAGTTGATGGAGGTTCTTTTAGTTTGCGCACTCGAAGTTGAGGTCAGGGATGTATACGAGGAAAAACCAACTTAATTTTGAAATGGAATATGCCAACCATCAACATTGGTGATGAAGACAGTTCCAAAGATGAAATAATAATGACAAAACAGAAGAAACCTCAATAGGAGATATCCTTAGAAGAAGTGGAGAAAAACGAATATGAGACGATGTATGATCGGATAAACCACTATGTGAACACCATGACACTTACTCCGATTCTCCTTCAAAAGGTTGAGAGTTTAGAGGTCAAGGAAGTCCGTAGCACCGGTTTAAAGCTGATCAAGTTTTATCGTGCTTCTACCTCTACTGATCTTGAAAATCATGTAAACTTGGATGATGATCCTAATGAATTAATGGAATTGCCTTTTGGCTATTTTTCGCCGTGTGTACAAAAGTTAATTCTGCAGGGGCATTTACCAAAACAAATACCGAAAGATAAATTATAAATTTTTAAAAAATTATGAAATGTTAAAAGTCAAACTCCAAACTCGAAAGAGGGTCTCAGGTTTGGTACAGTCGGACCAGTCGATGATTCAAAATTTTTTTTGGTAGTTACAAGAGTATCGGAAGGGGATTGCCTTGATCTGGTGGATGACTCTACTGATCAGTGATCAGCTAATAGAAGATGCTCCCCCAGAATTTGAAGAGGAAATTAAATTGATTGTCAATGAATTGATGGAAATTAACCTCAAAAGAATAGAGAAACCCCGACCTACATTTCTAAATTCTCTACTGAACGATAAAAACTATTTACAAATGATCAAATTGCTAATAAAATTCAAAGATTGCTTCACATGGAGCTATGATGAGATGTGAGGACTGTCAGTAGAGGTTGCAATTCATAAACTCGGGGTAAACAAAGATGTGACCCCAAGAAACAAACTCCTGGAAGAATGCAGCTCAAAATAGAGTAGCAAGTTATCGCCATAGTGAAGAAATTAATCGACACTAACTTTGTAAAAGAAGAGCAATACACCACATGGTTAGCTAACATTGTCCCAGTTAAGAAGAAAAGTCGACAAATCTATGTTTGTGTCAACTTGAGGGATTTGTACAAAGCGTGTCCAAAAGACAAATTCTCATTATAAATACCAAAAATGATGGTGGGCATCGCGTCTACACATGAAATCTTCTCTTTCATGGATGGATCGTCAGGACACAACCAAATCAAGATGGCTCCCAAAGAGGTCGCACTTACAGCCTTCAGAGCACCTATAAGGATTTTATGCTACACAGTAATTTTGTTCAGCCTAAAGAATGCTGGAGCAACATACCAACGTGCAATGACAAAGATTTCTTACGACCGCACTCACAATCATGTGGAATGTTTTGTAGATGATTTGCTCATCGAGAGTAAACAAAAAATAGAACATTTGTACAATTTTAGCATCATGTTTGAATGGTTACGACGATATGACTTTGAAATGAATCCCTTAAAGTGCACCTTTGTCGTTACCTCTAGGATGTTTCTAGGATTCATAATCCATCATTGGGGAATTGATATCGACCCAGATAAGATTAAAGTTATCTTTGAAATGCCTCCACCTAAAATTTTAAAGCAACTACGTTCCTTCTAAGATAAATTGGCATATCTGAGACGCTTTATTTCTAATCTCTCAAGTAGGTGTTAGCCCTTCTCGGCATTAATTAAAAAGGACGCCAAATTCATTTGGGAAGAGAAATGTTAGTAGACATTTGAGGACGTTAAGAAATATTTAATGACATCTTCTATTTTGGTAGCCCCTATCCTTGGGAAACCTTTGATACTTTATACCACGACCTTAGACGACTCTCTTGGAGCCCTCTTAGCCCAATTCAATGACCAGGGTAAATAAAACACACTCTACTACTTGAGTCGCCGCCTAATACCGAAGGAGATAAGGTATCACCTATTGAGAAACATTGTCTAGCTTCGATTTTCGCTGCCCGAAAACTTAGAAATTACATAATTTCTTATAAGATTACCCTACTTTCAAAAGTCAGTCCTTTACAATATTTGATGACTCGACCAACACTCTTTGTATGTGTAGCAAGGTGGTCAATGATTTTATTGCAATTTGATATAACTTTTATTCTCCTTTATGCTATTAAGGGGAAGATTTTAGCAGAATTTCGCACTGCACACCCACTTGCAGCTAGGTTCCCTCTTAATGATGAACTAACAAATGAGCAGATACTACAAATGGAATTCTCCAGTGTACAACACTGGGAGATGTACTTCGACGGAGCTTCGTCAGCTAGAAAAGACAAAGGATCAGACACAATTATACCATGCAAAGCAACTATTGGATTGATCTTTATCACGCTAGAGAAGGGTATACTGAGGTTCTCATACCACCTGACAGAGCCATGTACCAAAAATGAAGCAGAATACGAAGCCTTAATCACCGGATTAGAGTTGGCAATTTGGATAGATAGAGCATATATTGCCATCTATTGTTACTCACAACCTGTCATCCAGCAAGTCACTGGACAATACAAGATTTTGAAACTGAGATTAGCAGAATACCATCAGTACACGATGAAGCTATTGGAACAGATCTCTAGTGTAAATTTCTACTGGATTCCTAGGGGAGATAATGCCCATTCTAATGCTTTAGTAAAACTCGCAAAAGAAGTAGCATGTCCCCCGAAGGATTCCATTGATATCACAATACAAGAAAGATAAGTTTTGTCTTGGATCGACCTTGAAACTCAACACAAGCTCAGGAAAGAAGAAGAAATGATAATTTTGGTTGTGGATATCAATGAAGATTGGCGCAATCCATTAATAAAATATTTGCATACTAGAAAGCTACTAGAGGACAAGTCTAAAGCACATCACATTACAAAAAGGGCTATGTCATACGCTCTAATAGATGATGTCCTCTACAAGTGATCATTTGACCAGATGTGGCTATGATGTTTAAGCAAAACAAAAGAACAAAATATTGTCAAAGAAGTACATGCCGAATTGTGTGGCGCTCACTAGTCAGGGCCGAAGATGAAAATGAAAATCAAGAGAATCGGTTATTATTGGCCAGCAATGATGTCAACTGCATGGATACAGCCAGAAGATTTCACCAGTGTCAGGTACATGAGGTGGTCTTACACCAATCTCAGAATGTGCTACACTCAACCATCGCCTCGTGGCCATTCGAGTGTTGGGGCACAAACATAAGAGATTTGATAGACCCTCCATCCTCTAAAGGACACAGATTTATACTTTCCGCTACAAATTATATCTCTAAATGGGAAGAGGCAGTACTGTTACAAGAGGTTACAACACAGCACTTCCTTCAATTCTTTAAAAGAAAAATCATCTACCATTTTAGAGTATCGCGAAGAATAATTTCTAACAACGGGAAAGCCTTTAAAAGCAACAAAATCAACAATTTCGTCAATGGACACAGGATAGATTGGAGATACTCTACAATTTACTATCCCAGAGCAAATGGTCTGGCTGAAGCCTTCAATAAAACATTGGGACAAATTTTAAAGAAGACACTAGGGGAAAACAAAAGAGATTGGAACAACAAGTTACAAGCTTTGTAGGCTTTTCAAACAACGTTCATGACTCCCACTCAGTGCACACCCTACATGCTCGTGTACAGGTCCTAGGCTGTACTATCTTTAGAAGTTCAAATGCCTCCTCTCAGAGCTGTTGTCGCCAATAAACTTACAATGAAAGAAAATGCAAAACTCAAACTTGAAGAATTAAAGAGCCTTAAGAGAAAACAACTTGAAGCACAACAACATTTGGAACTTTATGAAGCAAAGATGGAAAAAGCTCAGGATAAATTGGTTCACCCAACGACATTCAAAGTTTGTGACCTTATCCTCATGCTCAAAAGATCCATTCTTGCACACCGCAAGATACGTAGAAAATTTGAGCCAACTTGGGAAACACCTAAATATTTCTCCTCAAAACTGAAGCCAAATAATAGGATAGATTGGGATGTCACCGATGTTCTCCTTTGGATCTGTGACATCCTTAAGTTCTTCCTCCTTTGGATTCTACAATAAATGTTTCAAATTTGAGTCATTTCCATTTCATACCTTGTTTGTCCGATCTCGTTAAAAAATCCTATCATTTTGACCTCCTTGACGATAATATTTTCCTAATTTTTATCAAGAGTTTTCTTAGATGAATTCGGTCATTTAAGATATAATAACTATAAAGGCTTTTCCTTATAGGAAGCTTTTCTAAACCCAGCTTATATAAACCCTATTTAATTCTTCATATTAAATTGGGGAAATCATCGGCAAATAAAATGGTTTTGCATACCAAATGGATGTCATATATTTCTTAGTTTTTATTGTCAAGCCTCATCCTCAAGTCTTGTGTTTATCCTTTGGGATAGATACAGGGTTTGAGGTAGAGTGCTCTTTCATTTAAACTATAAAAAATTTGGGGTCAGTCTGATTTCTTGTTTTTCAAATACTTATTTATACATATGTAAATTAAAATGTCTTTTTGAAGCAGGAGACGGGATTTTGAATCCAGCAACCGACAGCTTCCAATGAGCAACTCCACAACCTAAAATAGTGTTGACAGCATCTTGCGACTCCGCTGGGGACTAGCTTTTCTCTCCATTTAAATCAAGAAATAATATCTTCATACATTGGTATTGTGTTCATGTCCCTCATGAACCAAATTATCTTTCTTTCATTAGGACTTCAGAAGTGTATGTTAAATCTTCATACATCGGTATTGTGTTCATGTCCCTCATGAACCAAATTACCTATTTCTACCTTGGGAAAGTATGGTCAACTTTTTTGGACTTCAGAAGTGTACGTTAAATCACCTTTGAACAGAGAGGTTCAAGAGTCCATTAAAGACTTTTTAATCTTCTTGTGGGGTCGGACCCCAATAGGTGTGTTGGTGGACTAGTTCCACTTGGGCATTATGCGTTGTTAAGTTGGTCCACCACTAGGTCCTAAACACTTCACATCTCTTTTTCGACTTTGATTTGCTATTTTGCAAATTAAATCGAATTGTCTCGTATTGTCCGCACTTTTAAATTTCCTTATATTAATCATATTTTTCCACTTTTAAACTACTTTTACAAAAAATTTAAAACGCCCCATAAAAAAAAAGAAAAAAAAAACTTACCCAGTCTATAGATTGCCCTCTGTTAAATTTTAATGCTTGCACAAAGATTACAAGGTTTTGGCCAAAAAGCTAAGCCCAGAACTTTCTCTTTTGAAGCTGCCACAATGGCGTGCCCAACGCTAACTTTTTCTTGCAACCTTCCGACCAGCCGCGACGCCCGCAATGTCATTCCCACTACCAAATTTGGAACTGGATTTGAAGATGTCAAGGTCATCCTCATAAAAGCCCTGTTCGTCATAATGAATGTTGCCACTCCATAAGTTCGGAGGCCATTTGCTGAATTTAACTTGAACTACCTTCAAGACTTCCCTTTTTATAAGAGGGTCAAAACTACTGTCGCCATGGCACCCACCAAGCCTGTTGTTCCCGCTACTGCTATGGGAAAAGAAGTTATTATGATTAAAGATCCGACTGAGGGATTGGTTGTCTCGCCATCAGTATTTGAAATTGGATCAAGTTTAAAGAGTGCACCGCTAATTCAAATCCAAAAGAGAAACCGTAATAGGAGGGTTCAGAGAGCTACTAAAGCCCGGGCTCTTAAGGAGATACCTGTTGAGGAAGATCCTCATCTAAGATGAGTCAAGATTACTGGAAACATATTCACTTCCGTGGGGAAGTAGATTTCATACTTTAATGGGTATCAATGGGTATCATCAAGAAAATTGTCGCTACTTTACCATCACTTCATGAACGTGGTGAAGAGAGAGAGAAGTCCACTCCTATCACCCGAGTCAGTTTAGTTATCAAGAGGCTAGCTGCCAAAAAAGGTTGCTCAGTTAGTGAACTACCCAAATGAGTGGGAGATGCAAGATCCCCTGGCATAAAGAAGGAAATATTAAAGGACGTCAAACCTGCCAGACGATCTCAAAAATCAACTGAAGCTTTACCTGCTCGTATTTCTGTCTCGTTCCTCTTAGGGAGTATAGTTAATACCGCCATAGTTACCACTGATTCTACCATCATCAGGATTGCAGGTCATCAACTAGCCAAGTCATGACTGGGTCCAAGAATTTTACCAATCACACATTACATTAAAATTCCTAAAGTTTCCAAGGAAAAGATGAAGAATTTACATAGTACTGTAGTTGGTTTGCACCATGGGGAGCATACTTCTCTTTTACATACTGATGTTTCTGCTGAGACACTTCATCTCAAGACATCACTATCAAAAAAAAAGGTGTGGGTACCCAAGGTTGTTGTATCGATATAGTGCGGTGCGCCCGCAAGGCAAGATCAATGGATGAAACCAGTGTCCGAAGTATCTGACATTGTTGCAATAATTGCAAGTGAGGTGGAGGAACAAGAGGATCCAAGAGGGTCCTCTAGATCTTAAAACAATTCAAGAATCAATAAATGAAGGAAAAGTTGAAAAGCTCAGGGTCAAGATTTCCGACTTAACTCGGGAACATGGAGTCTCCATTGACGATGATGAAAATTTTTACTATAATGATTACCTCGAAGAAGATTTCATGAATGTCCATGTAGTTTAAACTAAATCCGCCACATCTGTGCATGAGGCTCAACCTCTTGTCGAAGAGAATGTTGTAGATGAGCTGTGTAGGGCTATTTTCCTAAGGGATGAGCAAGTCAGCCAACTAGAGAAACAGTAATAGGAGGGTTCAGAGAGCTAGTAAAGCTCAGGCTCTTAAGGAGATACCTGTCGAGGAAGATCCTAATATAAGATGAGACAAGATTACTGGAAACATATTCACTCCTGTGAGGAAGTAGATTCAATCTTTTAAGGGGTACCAATGGGTATGAGAGCCTCAAGAAAATTGTCGCTACTTTACCATCACTTCATGGATGTGGTGAGGAGAAAAAATAGTCCACTTCTATCACCGAGTCAGTTTAGTTTTCAAGAGGTTAGCGACCAAAAAAGGTTGCTTAGTTAGTGAACTACCCAAATGAGTGGGAGATGCAATATCCCCTCGCATAAAGAAGGAAATCTTAAGGGACGTCAAATCTGCCAGACGATCTCAGAAATCAACTGAAGCTTTGCCTGCTCGTATTCTTGTCTTGTTCCGCTTAGGGAGCAGAGTTAATACCGCCATAGTTACCACCGATTCCCCTGTCATAAGGACCATAGGTTGTCAACCAGCCAAGTCATGACTGGGTCTAAGAATTCTACCAATCACACATTACATGGATATTCCTAAAGTTTCAAAGAAAAAGATGAAGAAATTACCTAGTACTGTAGTTGGTTTGCACCTTGGGGACAATACTTCTCTTTGAGATACTGATGTTTCTGCTGTGACACTTCATCTCAAGACATTACTATCAAAAAAGAAGGTCTGGGTACCCAAGGTTGTTGTATCGATACAGTGCGGTGCGCCCGCAGGGCAAGATCAATGGATGAAACCAGTGTCCGAAGTATCTGACTTTGTGGCAATAATTGCAAGTGAGGTGGAGGAACAAGAGGAGGAGGTCCAATAGGGTCCTCTAGATCTTAAGACAATTCAAGAACCAATAACTGAAGGAAATTTTGAAAAGCTCAGGGTCGAGATTTTTGAGTTAACTCGGGAACATGGAGTCTCCATTGACGATGATGAAAATTTTTACTATAATGATTACCTCGAAGAAGATTTCATGGATGTCCATGTCATTGAAACTAAAGCCGCCACATCTATGTGTGAGGCTCAACCTCTTGTCGGAGAGAATGTCGTAGATGAGCTGTGTAGGGCTATCCTCATAAGGAATAAGAAAGTCAACCAACTTGAGAAAAGGATAGAAGAGATGGCCACAGGCATGACCACCATGGCCACAATTCAAGGATAATCTCAAACCCTACAGTTAGCCTCCCCAGAGGTCAACCAACTAGAAATTATACATATTACAAATGAAAAAAGAGAAGTTGCCTCAACAAATAGGGATGAGCAACCAAAGAAGGATTCTCCATCGAGTGTCATGCCAGATAAGGGATTTAAGCTAATGGTCGAGCAAGTTCAAGAAGCCTTAACCAAATTTAAGGGTGGTGCATTGGTTTTAAAGGGTAAAACTTACCCGAAAGAATTCAATGTTGTACCCTTCCCCAAGGGTTTCATGTTCTCAAACTTTAAGATATTTGATGAGACTGAAAAATCTCATACAGCACATAACACATTTTCGAGGCAGTTGTGGCAACATAAGAAGTAACGAAGCCTTACTCTTCCAACAATTTGTTAGCAACCTGCCAGGGATTGCTTTTGATTGGTATGTTGATTTACCGAATGGATCAGTTAAGACATTTGTCGGGTTGGAATAATTATTTGTGAAGAGATTTTTCGGAGTGCAACACCATGTTTTAATAGGAGAGCTCATGATGGATAATCAAAAGCCCAAAAAGACTTTGGTGGATTACATCTTGAGGTGGAGAAACCTTAGGATGAAGTGTGAACCTCTGCTACAGAACATCACGCAATTGATATTTTACTCAATAGAATTCATGGGCCAGTAGCTTTCATGCTCGAGCGACTAACTATCAAATCCTTCAAGAAGCTACTTAGCAAAGCCAGCAGTCTTTAAGACGAAATCAAATATATGGATTCTCACAAGAAATCCAAGGCAACCAGAGTATTTGAAAAGAAGTCAGGAACAGTAGCAACTATTGATATAGAAAAACAACCAATGAAATAGATATAGGAAAACAAACAAAAAATCCTCGTCAATCATCATAGCATGCTCAGAAGCAGATTAGCCAGTCCAACTAGCAACCGCCTCAAGGAGAATGATCCTGAATAGAGATAAAAAGATTATCCTTGGCAGAACAATAGAAAATGGTGTATTTTTTAAAAGATGAAGTCGTATT
Organism: Phalaenopsis hybrid cultivar; assembly: GCA_002079205.1. NCBI lineage: Eukaryota > Viridiplantae > Streptophyta > Magnoliopsida > Asparagales > Orchidaceae > Phalaenopsis > Phalaenopsis hybrid cultivar. Next base: position 316,738 of record JXCR01142996.1, on the reverse strand, counting down.
CAAAATGTTCAGAAGTCTGATGAAAAAGCCTGAATTCAGATTACCAGATCCAAGGAAATCCGAAGAGATTGATTAGAAAGATCAACCAAGTTATTACACATACTACATGTTGCTTGGGCACACTGTAGAGGAATGTTTCATCTTTAAGGAATGGATCAAGAAGAATCTTAAAGAAGGCAATATAACAATTTCAAAAGAGTATTTAAAAGAACCTGAAAAAGGTTCCATAAATTTTATTTCGGCTGGGCCAATCTCTCTGATTAATCCATATACCGAAGAAGATGGATGGAGTATGACTTTGAACAAGCTCAAGATGGTCTTAAACCAAATTCAGGATGCATCAAAACAATCTTTCGCATATTCTGGAAAAGATGGATGCAATGCAGTCTGGAGCAAATCATCCAAGAAAATATTGAACCAAAACTAGAATGCTTCAAAATAAGCCTCGATTAAGAATCCTCAGCCTACCAAACCCGAGACAAAGATTTGAACAAGAGATTTGTCGTCGTTAAAGAAATAAAAGAAGAAGAAGACCACTACAAAGATTGATAGCACAGGGGGTAAGATAGGAGTTGCCTCTACTAGATTAAAAGTTTCGGATTCGGTCAAGAAAATCATTGAACCCCTGACTTTGTATGATTATCTTTTAACCCCTCCCGGGTCTTATGAATACAATGATTGTGCTTTCAGCAATATTTTAACTGTCTTTGGTTATAACATAACTGATTTTGACTAATCTAGCGTTGATCTTGATTCTCAAAATGATCCTCAAATTGTACTTTAGCCAAATGAACTTGTTAACAAGACCAAAGAAGACATTGATGATACCGCTTACAACAACACCGGGAGTGAGGAACCAATTCTGGACCACCACAGTGCACCGCTTGCCATCAACTTAGATCTTCCAATAAAGAAGAAACACTGGAAGATTCGACAATGATATCTCAAGAAGAAATTACCGATGTGAACTTAAGAAGTGGGAGAGTATTACCCTTAAGAATAGCTCCAACAAATAAAAGAAAACAAATATATACTCGAGAAGAACTACCTCCACCTCCACCATTAGAAGAACCACATAACAAATAGAAAAATAGAGGACCATACAAAGTGGATTACAATGTGCTAGCTCATCTTAGGAAGTTGTCAACCAGATTAAGCATCTACGATGCTTTGATCCTATCAAAGGAGATGAGAGAGTTTCTAGTTAGAACCTTGCTCGACCTAGAGATTTGTTTAGCTCTGTTGGCCAGCACATCCTTGGATGAAGTTTGCTCGTTGAAGGAATAGTCTGGGGTAACCTTCACAGATGAAGATTTACTGCTTGATAACATCAACCACAATCATCCACTCTACATCTCCATTAACTTTGGTAGATTTGTGTTTTTTAGAGTTTTAGTAGATCCTGGAGCATCACTCAACTTGATGAGTCTATGGAATTAGCCTATTTGGATTTTTAAGCTTAGGAACTCATGACCGATAAAATGATCCTAAGAGGATTCAACAAAAAGGGAGAGAGAGCCCTTGGATCCATTATATTGCTTATGAAAATCATCTAAACTAAGCTTCTACCTCTACTAATCTTGAAAATCATCTAAACTTGGATGACGATGCCAATGAATTAATGGAATTGCCTTTTGGTTATTAATCGCCTTGTGTATAAAGGTTAATTTAGCAGGGGCATTTACCAAAACAAATACCAAAAAGATAAATTACAACTTTTTGAAAAATTATGGAATGTTAAAAGTTAAACTCCCAACTCAAAAGAGGGTCTCAGGTTTGGTACAGTCGGACCAGTCGATGATTCAGAATTTTGTATGGTTGTTACTAGAGTATCGGAAGGGGATTGCCTCGATCTGGTGGATGATTCTACTGATTAAGGATCATCTAATAGAAGATTCTCCACCGTAATTTTAACATGAAATTAAATTCACTATCATTGAATTGATGGACATTAACCTTAGGACTATAGAGAAACACCGACCTAAATTTCTAAATTCTCTATTGAAAGATGAAGGATCTTTACAACTGATCAAATTGCTAATAGAATTCAAAGATTGCTTCACATGGAGCTATGATGAGATGTTAGGACTGTCAGCAGAGGTTGCAGTTCATAAACTTGAGGTAGACAAAGATATGACCGCAATGAAACAAACTCTCAAAAATGTGCACCTCGAAATAGAGTAGCAATTTATCGCCAAGGTGAAGAAATTAGTAGACACTAACTTTCTATAAGAAGAGCAATACCTCACATGGTTGGCTAACATTGTCCTAGTTAAGACGAAAAATTGACAAATCTATGTTTGTGTCGACTTTAGAGATTTGTTCAAAGCGTGTACAAAAGACGAATTCCCATTACAGATACCAGAAATGATGGTGGGCATCACTTCTATAGATGAAATCTTCTCTTTCATGGATGGATCATCAGGACACAACCAAATCAAGATGGCTCCCAAAGAAGCAACACTTACAGCCTTCAAAACACCAATTGGGATTTTCTACTACACAGTAATGTCGTTCAGCCAAAAGAACCCTGAAGCAACATACCAACGTGCAATGACAAAGATTTTTTACGACCCCATTCACAATTAAATGAAATGTTTTATGGATGATTTGTTCCTCAAGAGTAAATAAAAAATAGACCATTTGTACAATTTGAGGATCATGTTTGAATGGTTACGACGAGATGAACTTAAAATGAATCCCTTAAAGTGCACATTTATCGTTACCTCTCGAAAGTTTCCATGATTCATTGTCCGTCATCGGAGAATCGACAACGACCTTGATAGGATTAAAGCAATCTTTGAAATGTCTCCACCTAAAATCTTAAAGCAACTACGTTCCTTCTAACGAAAGTTAGCATATCTGAGGCGCTTTAATTCTAATCTCTCAAGTAGGTGTCAGCCCTTCTCGGCATTAATTAAAAAGGATGCCAAATTCATTTGAGAAGAGAAATGTCAGCGGGCATTTGAGGACGTTAAAAAATATTTAATGACATCTTCTTTTTTGGTAGCCCCTATCCTAGAAAAACCTTTGATACTTTATACCACGACCTTAGATGACTCTCTTGGAGACCTCTTAGCCCAATTCAATGACTAGGGTAAATAAAACACACTCTACTACTTGAGTCGCCGCCTAATACCGACAGAGATAAGGTATCCATCTATTAAGAAGCATTGTCTAGCTTTGATTTTTGCTGCCGAAAAACTTAGACATTACATAATTTCTTATAATGTTACCCTAATTTCAAAAGTCAATCCATTGCAATATTTGATGATCCAACAAACCCTCTTCATACGTCTAGCAAGATGGTCAATAATTTTATTGCAATTTAATATAACTTTTATTCTGCTTTATGCTATTAAGGGAAAGATTATAGTAAACTTTCACACTACACACCCACTTGCAGCCAGGTTCCCTCTTAATGATGAACTAACAAATGAATAAATACTAAAATTGGAATTCTCCAGTGTACAATGCTGGGAGATGTACTTCGATAGAGCTTCGTTAGTCAAAAAAGATAAAGGATCAGGCACAGTTATACCAGGCAAAGCAACTATTGGATTGATCTTTACCATGCTAGAGAAGGGTATGCTGAGGTTCTCATACCAACTGACAGAGCCATGTACAAACAATGAAGCAAAATAACAAGCCTTAATCACTGGATTAGAGTTGGCAATCTCGATAGATAGAGCATATATTGCCATCTATGGTGACTCACAACCTGTCATCCAACAAGTCACTGGACCATATAAGATTTTGAAACCGAGATTAGCAGAATACCATCAGTACACGATGAACCTATTGGACCAAATCCCTAGTGTAACTTTTTACTGGATTCCTAGTGGAGATAATGCCCGTTCTAATGCTTTAGGAAAACTCCCAAAAGAAGTGGCAAGTCCCCCGGAGGATTCCATTGTTATCACAATACAAGAAAGATAAGTTTTGTCCCGGATCGACCTTGAAACTCTACACAAGCTCAGGAAAGAAGAAGAAATGATAATTATGGTTGTGGATATCAGTAAAGATTGGTGCAAGCCATTAACAAAATATTTGCATACTAGAAAGCTACCAAAGGACAAGTCTAAAGCACATCACATTACAAAAAGGGCTATGTCATACGCTCTAATAAGTGATGTCCTCTACAAGAGATCATTTGACCAGATGTGGTTATGATGTTTAAGCAAAACAGAAGCACAAAATAATATCAAAAAAGTACATGCCAAATTCTATGGCGCTCACCAGTCAGGGCCGAAGATGAAAATGAAAATCAAGAGAATTGGTTATTATTGGCCAGCAATGATGTCCGACAACATGGATACAGCTAGAAGATTTCACCATTGTCAGGTGCATGAGGTGGTCATACACCAACCCCTGAATGTTCTACACCCAACCATCGCCTCGTGGTCATCCAAAGGACATAGATTTATACTTGTCGCTACAAATTATTTCTCCAAATTGGCAAAGGCATTACTGTTATGAGAGGTTACAGCACAACACGTCCTTTAATTCCTCAAAAGCCAAATCATCTACCATTTCAGAGTACTGCGAAGAATAATTTCCGACAATGGGAAAGCCTTTAAAAGCACCAAAATCAACAATTTCGTCAAAAGGCACAAAAAAGATTGGAGATACTCTATAATTTACTATCTAAGAGCAAATGGCCTTGCTGAAGCCTTCAATAAATCATTGGTACAAATTTTAAAGAAGATACTAGGTGAAAACAAAAGAGGTTGGAACAACAAGTTACAAGCTTTGTGGGCTTTTCGGACAACATTCAGGACTCCCACTCAGTGCACACCCAACATGCTCGTGTACGGGTCTTAGGCCGTACTACCTTTAGAAGTTCAGACGCCTCCTCTCAGAGCTGTTGTCGCCAACAAACTTACAATGAAAGAAAATGAAAAACTCAGACTTGAAGAATTAGAGAGACTTGAGGGAAAATAACTTAAAGCACAACAACATTTGGAACTTTACCATGCAAGGATGGTAAAAGCTCAAAATAAATTGGTTCACCCAACGACATTCAAAGTTTGTGACCTTATCCTCGTGGTTAAAAGACCCATTTTTGCACACCGCAAAATACGTAGAAAATTTGAGCCAACTTAAGAGGGACCATTTGTCGTTGAAAAGGTCTATGCAGGAGAAGCCTACCGGTTAGTGGATTTTCGAGGCGAAATACCCATGCGGCGATCAATGGATGATATTTGAAGACATACTACACAATCTGACATTTCTTAACATCTCTTGTTTACAAAATTTGAAATTTAAATTATTCTGGGGTTATCTATTTAGCCAAATGTCTATGACTGGGTCCAAAGTTCTGTAATAAGAATAACGTTAATTTAATGAAAATTTTGAAATTACACACTTCAATGTTCTCCTTTTTAAACTTGATATTCTAATAAATTAAATGAAATATACCCATAAACAAATGATTTTCTCACAAACTGAAAACTTAAATTTTCTTTAATAAATAATTTATTTTGTTCTAGTTCACGCTAAGTTTCAGCTCACTAATATTTTTCTTGTCTTCTGCAGAGAAATGTCAGGCCAGAGGCTGATCTTTGCATTTAATGATGGCTGGAACCTCACACTCAACAAGGCACCATAAACTTCGACATGGACTTTAATAAAGTCGACATGGACTATGAAGGTCCTCTAATGGATGTGGTCAGCCTTCAGGAGAAAGAAGGGCTACCTTCACTGCTAAGTTTCGACACCAGAAATAGTTCCTAACTGAAGGGGAAAATGTGATAGTACAGCAAGACCAAATGGAGGGAACCGGCCACCTACCGTCTATGATAGCTACGCCGACCGAAGGCTTAGTCATTGCCAATGATGAAAGTCTTCCAGATGCACCACTATGGAGGACTCAGTGTAGAAACGCTAACCGCTGAAAGCATAGGGCTTTTTTACATGAAGAGAGGAGACGCAAGAAAGGGGCGGAGAGCTTCCTCACCCATATTCCTGAGGGGAATATCTATGATCCGAGCATGAGAGAGACCCCTTCCAGCATGCCTGCTGTAGACAATGAGTCAAAATTTGTTATAGAGCCGGAGATGCCACCAGCTTCAGATGTTCTCTATACGGGTTGCCCGACCTGCAATGCTGAGATACATGTACGTACATTAGCTACAGAGGCATATTCGTATAGTACCCAGACTACAATTTCCTCCATCTTGAGCACTACAATACTGTAGAGGAATATGTATCCTCTGATGATGGATTTCAGATTGCTGATTACCCGATCGATGTAGAACCATATGTCCCATTGGGTACAAAGCCATATATCCCATCAGACATAGAGTCATACATTCCACTGCAGACAGAAATAACACCACCTTGGATTCCCATCATTGTTGAAATGAGGGAACATCCTGGACAGCCACTAATCATTAGTACGGCACAATACTACAAGATGAGTAAGGTACGCAAAAGGGATTTTGAATTCATGAACATATTAGAAGGATTGGAGCTATACACCATGATCTTCTCTGGGAGCGATGAATGAAATATTCTCTACTACATTTTTTATTTGAGAGATAGATGTCGAGCAGGCCTAATAATGGAAAGAACCTATTCCAAGCCAAAAATGTGGATTGGCGGAAAAGGCAGGATCACCATACAGTGCGGCTACTATTACAACTTTACTAATGAGAGATAAGGAAATTCTCCTAGGATTTTGAGGCAGGATCAGGTGGACCCAATACCTCCCATGATAAAGTGGATGATCAAAAGAATGGTTTGATGGAGCATACTGCCAGCTGACTGTATTCCGAATAATTGTATTATCAATATATATAATGAAGGAGACTACATACCTCTGCACATTGACCATCATGACATTGTGAGGCCTTTCTGCACGGTCTCATTCATGAGCAAGGGCAACATCCTGTCTGGAAAAGAAATAGAAATTATCGGCCCACCAGAGATAGCTGGCCCCACCAGATACAAACACTCAAAGGAAGTGGATGATCAAAAGAATGGTCTGATGGAGCATACTGCCAACTGACTGTATTCCAAATAATTGTATTATCAACATATATAATGAAGGAGACTACATACCTCTGCACATTGACCATCATGACATTGTGAGGCCTTTCTGCACGGTCTCATTCATGAGCAAGGGCAACATCCTGTCTGGAAAAGAAATAGATGTTATCGGCCCACTAGAGACAGTTGGTCCCACCAGATACAAACACTCAAATTATTCATTTTTACTGCATTTCATCACAGCAGATATGATATATATTAGACAAGCTCGGCCTATGATATGTACTCAGCATGGGATATTTTTGGATGTACTTTGATGCAGTCAGCATAGTTGTACTTTTTTAGGCTTTGGCCTGCACTCAATCTATAACACTTATTGGAGCAGATTAATGAAATCTTCAGAATTTTGTTTGTTTATTTAATTGCCCTTCTTTTGCAATGGATAAAATCCATAGAACCAAACGTTGGTTCGGGACTACAATGAACAAAGAACAAAACAATTAAAACTTGATAGTAATAAAATTCAAATAAAATACACTTTTTTAAAAAAATCAATCAAAAAAAATTTTTAATTTGAAAACATATTTTGATGATTAAATTTGATAAAAACAACAAGAAAAGAAAATAAGTTTGTTGAGTTGATTCTCTCGATTTCGAGGTCTCTTGCTCTTTGATCCACAGCACGACTATCCTTGTTTGCACTAATTATCCCCACATCCTTGCAGAATTTCACATTCTGCATAAAACCTCACAAAAATATACACATCTTCATCACAAATGTCAATCCTTTCACATGAAATACATTTATGAGTTTGACACCACAAATTTTTTGCACTACATTTCTACTCACATGGACAATACCAAAACACTATCATCCTATCCTCAACCTTTTGAGATTGGTATAAGACCGCCCTCCATGGCTTGCAATTCTCTACCTACATCTTTGAGATTGGTGTAAGTCCCCCTCCATAGCTTCCAATTCTCTACCTACATCTTTGAGAGTAGTGTAAGTCCCCCCTCCACGGCTTCCATTTCTCTACCTACATCTTCAAGATTGGTGTAAGGCCCCCTCCACGACTTCCAATTCTCTACCTCCATCTTTGAGAATGGTGTATGGCCCCCTCCATGGCTTCCAATTCTATACATACATCCTTGAGATGGGTGTAAGACCCCCTCCACGGCTTCCAATTCTCTAGATACATCTTTGAGGTTGGTGTAAGGCCCGCTCCACAGCTTCTAATTCTCTACCTACATCTTCAAGATTGGTGTAAGGCCCCTTCTATGACGCCCAATTCTTTACTCACACTTTTTGACATAGGAATAAGACCCCCACCGTGGCATCCTACTCTCAATCTTTGAGGTCATCACCTGAATGCAGAGTCACATCCTCTATAAAAACCTAAACTCTGATAACTCGACACCCACTCTCCAATCCCTAGCAAGAGTTCATAATCCTCAATGTTGATATGATATTCACTTGCTAATTCCCCAGTGGAAACAAATAACGCACAAAATTCTACACCTCCTTCTAGGTCTGTTTGCCTTTTCTTTTAATTTACCTCAAATGTCCGTCAATTTGGTCCAAATTTCCCCAAATTTCATTCCTCAGCTCAAATTCACCTTTCATATGACTAATCTAAAACAAATCAAAGCCTAATTGGCCCTTTCTTTGAGCTCAATTTTAATCTATGTTAAACCCCCAATTTTTGGCCTATGACTTAATCCTACCAAATTGAACCCCATAGCCTACTCAATTTGCCCCAATTTGAATTTTAAACTCTTCACAACAATCCTACACATAAAAATTGACCTTCAATTAGCCTTGGGAAAGCCTTAATTTCTTTTAATTTTTGCCCCAAATCTAAAATTTCCCAAAATTCCCCCAAATTCGCCATGCCTCCAAATTCCACAAAATTGATTGCCCTAACACCAAAATTGACACCCAATTTATAATGAAAAACTATTTATGGTGTTCTTATAGACCATTCTCAATAATCAATTTGGACTTAGCCCAAGCCTAGCCTAATCTAGACCTAAGTCTAGCCCAACATACCCAAATTGACCAAAATCCCAAAATCCTTCATATTGAACCCCCAATTGAGCTCAAAATCATTTCAATCCTTCACCAAAAATCTTAATTACAATCATCTACACAATTTTAATTAATCAATTGGGCTTAAAGTCAAGGTTAGCATAAACCAAACCAAACTTTTAGCCACTTGGACCCAAATTGAACCCATGCACCAAAATTGACCTAGCCATGTAAATTAGTTAAGGCAAGACTTCTACAGCCAACTCTTAGATCCTAATGACAAAGCTAGAGTCACTTAACCCACTCTTGATGAGCCATTGAGCAATGGCCCCCTAAATCATGTTATTTTTCTTTGCTTTTTAAGTCAAAGATATCTTTGATAGAACCCATCACAAGCCCAAATTAATTATTGTGACAGATTCCTCTCATGTTCCTGAGCCACCTAAGCACCTCCCTTGCCATGGCCAACCACCCTAGTCAGTGGAGGAGCTAAAACCAAGAGCCCCAAGCCAAGTTCAAAACCTAATTTCACTCATCCCATGTGTCTAGCTCTGACTAGATTTAACACTGCAAAACCCTCCACTTATGCATCATTATGCACCCCTCAATTGGCCATCATAGCCAACCTAAGTTGTTTTATTTAAACCTCACTCTCATGGCCAAATAGAGGGTGCTGAAATTTTCCTAAGAAAAGCTTGCCTAATTCCTCTCATAGCCTCTTTGAGACCTCCTCAGTGCAAACCAACAACTTCCTTGCCCTAATTCCCATCATTGGAGCTAAATTTTTGAGTTTGATTCTAGCAGAAATAGGAAAAGTTTGGCCACACCTCCGCATTGCACCAAACCTCAACTAAACTTGCCCACACCTTCACTACAGTGAAATAAGACAAAGGCCCATCAAATCCCCCTCACAGAGAGCCTCTACCCTAGACCTAGATCAACACCTAATTTTTTTCTTGATCGAATTGGGGTCTAGGAATTTCACCATAGCTAGAGGCTTCATCCCTAACCTCCTTGGACCTCCACAAATGTGTCGAGCACCTCTGATTGAAGCTTCCCTTCTCAGAGAAAAGGTATAAACCTCACCACTATCTCGACTTAATTTTGATTCTACACTTGCATAGATCAAATTTAATGGCATGTTTATTGTACGGATATATTTGTTTCACTTAGATGAGTATATAGGATCAAACCCTAACAAGTTTGGTTGAGAAATGAATGAGATCTTAAGGTTTTAGAGTTAACAGTCACGGGTTTTGGCATCGGGGATGATGACAAGGAGCCATTCGATCGAGCGTGTATCAGATGGACAAACAAGATCGAGCTGGACAGCACCTTCATAAATGAACTGCAGGCCGAGTGAGCACCAAGGTAGACAGCGATGTCAAACCAGAGGACGTCGTGTGGAGCTTCAGAGCCGTTGTAGGTTGATGCGGCGCCATGTCACTTGAACAGAAAAATATAGATTTTTCTCTATTTATTTAAATGCCCATAACTTTGAAAAATCATATCTTTATGTAAAAAAATCACAAAAAGAAAAAAATAATCCTAGTGCTGAGTGACTAAAAAAGAATAATGTGAAAATGGTTTGAAATTTCTTTGATGTATATTTTATTTTTAATTTATTAAATATTATTCTAAGTATTTTGATTCTCCATGCATTCAAGTATTTCACCATGGCTTGATATTGTGGCATATTGTTGCCTCTATCTTGGGGGATGTTCCCTGATCTTTCCAAACTCAGAGGAGACCCCTAGAAAAAGATCTATATTTTTCAAGTTTATGCATCTTATTTATGAAATTAATTATGATATTTAGCATTGTGTTTAGAAAAATCTAAGAAAATTTTGATAGGTTCACTGTGACCAGAGAACCCTAGGAAAAATTTTTCATGAGCCAAGTCATTAAGAACGCACTTAATTTTTTATGATTTTCATAAAAAATTAAAAAACAAAGGAAACTAATATTGGTAAAATAAACATCTAATGGCTTGCTTTTAATTCTCCACAGTAATTTAAAGTTTAGAGGACACTACATAAGAATTTCAAAAATTTTGGTGTTCATTTGATAACTTAATTTAATTTTCCAAATTAAAGGTCTCTTTTAACACATAAAATAATCATAACAATTAAAATATAACTCAAAAATTTAATAAATTTGTTTTGGGACCTCTCTGTGATCAAAGGAATTTTCTAAAAATAAAATCGTAATTGNAAGAGTTTTATTTTTAAACATAATTTAAATATTTAAATAATTAAAAAATAATAAAAATCATAAAATTAAAAAAAATTCATGGAAATGTTATAAATTGTCTCCCAGACACTTAGGAGCAACTAGAATATTTTTCCTAATTTTCTAAGTGAATATATGGATTTTTTTTAAATTTATCACTAAAATAAGTCTAATAATTCAAAAAAAAATAAAAAAAATGTAAAATTTATTTCTCTGGGTTCCTTGATCTAGGAGAGATTTAAGAAAAATATAAAACTTAATTTTCCACGATTAAAATATTTTATAATTAATTAATACTTTCAAAAATAAAATAATTATAATAATTCAAATAAAACACAAAAAATCATAAAATTTGGTCCACATGGTACTCTAGTTGAAGTCTACCTACAATAAAAATTTCAAATGATTAAGCTTTGCTTTGGTCAAGTTATTGAATTTTCTTTGAAAAATCTTATTTTTGCATGTAAATAATTATATAAAGTAAATTAAATTTTGAAAAATCAAATTTTCTCCTCTGATGTCTTAATTGACTCATGAGTGAGGTAGGATAAAAATTCTAAAGTCATTTGAATTAAATTTGATGAATTATGAAGTGATAGAGCCTTAGGGGCAAAGGTATAATTTTAGAAATTTAGTCTTAATTAACATTTAAGCATAATTTAGGAAGAGGAAATGGGCAATCTTTGATCTTAATTAACATGTTTAGATGATTGAAACACAAGGAATTAGTTTGTAGAACCAATCTCATTTTTCTTAATTAAAGGATAAGTTTGCAATTTCCTAAATTATTAAAATTTGGAAGACTATTAAATTAAATGATACAAGAATTAGGGGTATGATTTTGGATGTTAATAACTCACTAATTTAATAGCCATATTTGGTGTTCAAATGTCATTCAAAAATTTTGATGATGAATTACTATCACTTAAAATTCAAATTCTTTCAAAAATTACTAATGTATCCACCAAGGTTTTCACCCACATAATTCGCAAATTAAATGACAAATGATAATCACACTTCTCTTAGGGATAATTGAAAAATCAATGTTCACTAAGTTTTGGAGTATTCATAAAATGAATTATTAAGCAATATAATAAGTTTAAATGAGTTCGAGACTTTTCACCATTTGGTGAGGGGGAAGCATGGACCTGCTTCTTCCTCCCAACCTTTTGGATACCTTAGAGATCGACTAAACTTATTATGTTTTGCATAATAAAGTCATCCTTAATTGAATTAATGAGGGTTCACCAAGATATGATTTAGGATTTGGTAGATCACCAGAACCTTATTTCCCCGCTTTACATAAAATTCTTTTAATTTATAAATACTCTTGCAAGCACTTTAAGTTTCAGTTGAAGATGATGGGAAGACCATCCAGGTAAGATTTTCTTGTAATTTATTTTACATGTATTTCTAGTTTCCCATACTTTACTTTTCAGTATGTTACTGTACTTACTCACCTACATTTATGGACAAAAACACAAACCCGCATGTTAAGCAACGATGTCACCTTGCATGAAAACCAAAACTGTCAGGATAGCCGCAAAACCAAAACCAAAACTAAAATCAACCTAGATAAAATTCACTATCACAACATTCAAAATATAAGATAACTCAAAATTTAATCACAAACATCATAAAATAACAATTGTAACTAAATTTAGATGTCTATATCGGATGATCGGGAATCCCTCTGAGGAGGTAACATGCGGTCACTAATGAAGCTTCTCACGGTCTAAATGAAAGTATGGAACTCATTAAGTTGAGTTTAGTAAATTCATTTAGACTAAGTGAATCAAATAGAAAATATTGGTACCGGTATGAGGGAACCGTAGGTTCCTAACTGTGTCGCTCTAATCAACTTTAATATGCCCAATAATATTTAAAGAACTACAACCATAGGGACATCTGATTTGGCATCAAAACTTGACACACTAGAAAACTTAAACTCATCACAACAAGGAGTTTGGAGCTAGCATGGTGGGCAGTATGGTCATCTTCAACAACAAAACCTATTTTGGTTGGTTCTCTATTATGGTTTTCATGGCTCCCTATTATGGCTTGCTGCTAAGCTGGTCGGGGAGGAAGGTTTCCTCTTCTTATTCTCTTTTGTTGGTTGTTTGGGTTGCTGGTGTTTCCTACCTATTGTATGGCTTTCCTCAGCTCTCTGTATTTTGGTTTTGCTGGTGTTCTGGTTTGTTTTTGGGTCTTCTTTCTCTTTTTTGTTTTGGTGTCATCTTTTTGACTGTGGTGTTGACCAGATTGATAGATGCTGCTGTTTTCTTATTTTGAGGTCTTCCTTGCTGTTTGTGTTTGATTAAGAAGTGCTTAGTTCTTACTTGGTTTACTGTTCCATTGATTTTGCTGCTTGTTTCTCAGATTTGTTGCTTGTCTCCTTCTACCTGTGCTCTAGATGGCTTCCAACATTGCTTTGGACAGAAATATCCAATGGGCTAAGGCCACCTATGCTGGGGTGGTTGGTCACCGAAGGAGAATTTACAAAATATGGATAAATTAATTTTTCCATAGAAGTTTCATGACACTTTAGCTGGAAAAAGGACTTCTCCCTATATTCACCCTCTTAGGTGTAAAGAAGGGGAACCTGCAGTTTATTTTTCTCCTCAAAAAGCTATTTCTTTAAATGAAGAGGTTAAGCTCACTTTGGTAGGTAAATTCTAGCTTGGCCACCTTAAAATGGATNGGTAGGTGTGACGGCTGGTTCTCAGCTACAGTTTTCATGGCTCCCTGTTTTGGCTTGCTGGTAGGCTGGTGGGGGAGGAAGGTTTCTTCTTCTTCTCTGCTGATTGTTTGGCTTACTGGTGTTCCTTCCTATAGTTTGATTTTCCTCAGCTCTCAGTATTTTTATTTTGCTGGTCTTCTAGTTTGTCCTTGGTCCTATTTCTCTGGTTGTTTTGGTGTCATCACTTGGTCTGTGGTGGTGACCAAACTGACGGTTGCTGCTAATTTTTTGTTATGAAGTCTTCCTTGTTGTAGTGTTTGGTGGGGAAGTGCTTAGTTTTTACTTGGTTTACCGTTTCATTGGTTTTGTTAGCTATTTCTCTGTTTGGTTGCTTGTCTCCTTTCTACCTCTGCTCTGGATGGCTTCTAACATTGCTTTAGACACAAATATCCAATGGGCTAAGGCCACCTATGCTGGGGTGGTTGGTCACCAAAAGGAGAATTTACAAAATATGGATAAGTTAATTTTTTCCACAAGAGTTTCATGACACTTTAGCTGGCAAAAGGACTTCTCCCTGTATTCACCCTCTTGGGTGTAAAGAAGGGGAGCCTGCAGTTTATTTTTCTCCTCAAGAGGTTATTTCTTTAAATGAAAAGGTTAAGCTCACTTTGGTAGGTAAATTCCAGCTTGACCATCCCAAGATGGAACTTGTAAGGAGCTTTTTTGAGTCCTTGAATTTTAATGGTGCTTGGCAATTGGGTTTACTAGATGATAGACATTTACTTATTCCATTGACAGAAGAAGAAGATTATGCTAGGCTCTTTGCCAAGCAATCTTTCATTATTGGGGGGACTACCATGAAACTAATGAAATGGACCCATGGATTTTATCCTAGCAAAGAACCTCTAGTGGTACTTCTTTGGTTCAAGCTTCCTGGTCTCCCTATTCTCTATTTTAAGTTGAATGCTCTTTTTAATATTGGGTCTGCTTTAGGCAGACCCCTTAAATTTAATGCTCGTACATATAACAAGCAAAGGCCAGCTCTTGCTAGAATACTCATTGAAAGAGATATCACCTTTCGTGAAGTTAAAAGAGTGTGGATAGGCTCTGAACATGATGGCTTTTGTCAGAAGGTGATCCTTGAACAAAGGCCTTATTATTGTTAACATTGCAAGATGTTTGGACACACTAAAGAAGGTGTTATAGGCTACATCCTCCAATTAAAAGAAAATAGTCTGGGGTTAATGATGATGGCCTACAGGAGGAGTCTCAGTGCTCTCCAAGCCCATTTGTTTCCAATGCTCCTCCTTCTCTTCCCAAGGGAGTGCTGAGAGAGGAGCTCAATTTTATTACTATAATTTCCCCCACAGTTAACTCCATTGAGGAGAAGTTACAAGATTCTTTCCAGGAAAAGAAATTGGAGACTCAGCATGTTATTGAGGAAGAGAAAGTTACTGCTTTGAACCACATTCTGGGGGAGGATTGGATTGTGCAGACCTCTAAAAGAAAGAAAAAACAGACCACAAAATCTTAAAGATTACAAAGAGAGGCTGCTTCTATTAGCAATAATCTAAAGGTTGGATCATCTACTGTACCCTCTAGAGGGATGACCAGATCTAGATCACAACCCTCACTCCATATCTCTCCTCCAAATGTTTAAATTCTCTCTTGCTTAGTATATGGCCTTTGGTCAATTTAAGTCTTTCAGAAGACTTTTATATTTTCTCCTTAGCTTCAGTTATAATGTTCCAAGATTTTGTCTCCCTCTCCTTTGGGTGATGGTAGACTTCTGCCAGTTTTTTTCTGTATCCTCTTCTAAGAAGATATGGGAACCTTTTATTCTCTTCCTTTGTTTCAATTCAACATGTTATTGGACTGTTTTTTTTTTGGGCTATTGTGATGACAGTCTTATGGTTTCCTTTTCTCTTATAAAATAGATGATTAATTTGATGTGTTGGAACATCAGGGGGATTTCAGATCCTAAATCCTTGATCAGAACTAAATAGTTGGTAAGGAAGCACAGGTTATTGTGTTTTCCTTTCTTGAACCTTTGGTTCAAAGAAACCCTTACAAATTTAGTAAACACTTCCAAAGTTTCAACTGTATTTACAATGTTGATAACAAATTTTGGATTTTCTTTAAAAGAAATCTTAATGTTCAGATCCTGGATGATCAGCCTCAACTGCTACATATCAAGCTTCTATGGGATTTTCTACATGTTGAGACTACCTTTATTTATGCTGGGAGTTCTTCTAGTGATAAAGCTACATTATGGCAGCAAATCCAGCATCTGAAATCTTATATTAATGGACCTTGGATCATAAGTGGAGATTTTAACAGTATAGCTAGATTAAATGAAAAATAGGGTGGGAAACCTGTGGATATCAACCAAATGTTCCTCTTCAATCAGAACATTAGGAATACTAATGTTGTTGAACTTCGACATCAGGGTCCTTTTGATACTTAGAGGAGAGGTAAACTGTTTGAGAGAATTGATAGGTTCCTAGTTAATCAGGCTTGACTTGATACCAACTTTGTGACTGTTGTCTCCCACCTTCCTTTTACTTGTTCTGATCATAGGCCTTTGTTAATTTCTATATCCCCTAATCTTGTTTTCTCATTACCAAGATTCAGATTCTTTAATGTATGGGTGGAGCATCCTAATTTTCTTCCCTTTATTAAGTTTTTTTGACAACCAGTTTCATCCTTTCCTCCTTGGATTAGATTATGAAAAATTCAGAAAAAGGTTGCTAAATTGCTGAAATCCTGGAATTGGAACTGTTTTTGCCACCTTACAACAAAAGTTGAAGAGGTTGAAGCTACTGTTAAACAGACTGAATTAAATAGATAGATGGGGCTCTCTGATGAACAAAATTTAATCTTAGCTAATGCTAGTCTTCTTCAAGCTATTCATTAGGAGGAGGAATTCTATAAAAAAAAGGTAGCCATTAAAAAGTTTATTGATGGGGATAGGAATACAAGGCTCTACCATGCATGTATTAAACAAAAAAGACACTCTAATACCATCCTAAAGATTATAAATCAAAATGGTAGTTGGATCCAGGGGGCTAATCTAATTCACAGGGATGCTATAAACCACTTTCAGACTCTTTTATCTGAACGTCATGAGGCCAGTCTTCAGAACTTTGATCCTAGACTGCCTAATGAAAAATTCTCTGAAATTCAATGCTTGGATTTAACATTTATTCCTTCTGAGGAAGAAATTTAGAAAGCTTTATGTTCTATTGATGGTGATAAAGTGGCTGGTGTAGATGGTTTTACTTCTACCTTCTACAAACAAACTAGGGAGGTAGTAAAATTTAATATTGTGGAAGTTGTTCAGGCCTTCTTCAGGGGGGAGGAAATGCCACATTACTTTGCTCAGTCCACCATAACTTTAATCCCCAAGGGGGATCAGAAATCTTGTTGGGATCATTTTAGACCCATATCTCTTACAACTGTGTTGTCGAAGGTTATTAGGAAACTTTTGGTTTTTTGGTAAAAACCTCATTTATCTTGGTTGATTTCTCCTAATCAATCTGCTTTTGTCACAGACGGATAAATTGCTGACAATGCTCTACTTACACAGGAGCTCTTTCTTGATAATGATAAACCTTGTAGGGGGGTAACCTTATTTATAAGCTTGATATTTCTAAATTGTATGATACTATCAATCGGAATTTTATTTTGGAGGTCCTTAAAATAAGGGGGTTTCAAAATTCCTCCTGTCAAATCAATCAGATGGTTTAAGAATAATTCTTATACCATTCTTCTTAATGGGATTTCTCAAGGGCATTTCCAAACTTTTAGGGAAATCAAACAAGGGGACCCCCTTTCTCCCTTCGTTTTCATTTTGGCTATGGATTACCTATCAAGGCTTCTTAACCAAAATTTTTATACCAGGGAATATAACGGATTTTCAAATAAAGCTAATTTTTCCATAAGTCATTTATGCTATGTTGTTGAGTTCATACTATTTTCTAAGGCCTCAAAACCTGTAGTGAAGAAGGTTGTCAGCTTGCTGAACTTGTTTCAACAGATTTCTGGTCTCTCTGAACTCCAAGAAATGTTAACTAATCTTTAGCAATAAACTTAATTCTGCTGCTAAAAACTAGGTAAAAGACTTTACTGGATTAAAATCTGCTACTAGCCTTTTGGTTTATCTTGGGGTACAATTAATTAAAGGCAGGAAGAAGCAAACACAATTTGAAGAGGTGGTATCTAAAATTTCCAAACAAATCTCTTGTTGGACTAACTCTTATATGTCACAAGAGGGACGATTAACCTTAATCAAAAGTATCCGGTCTTCTTTCCCTATGTATATTATTCAAATGCCGAAAATGAAAAAGGTAAACAGAAAACCTTGGAGGTGATGTTAAACATATTTTTTTGGGAAGGAAAACATAAAAAAGGCTCACTGGTTTAGTTGGGATAAGCTTTGCCTGCCTCTTGTTGCAGGGGGCTTGGTATGAAGTCTTTCCAACAACTTCATGATATCTTCTACTGTAAACTCTGGATCAAATTAAGAGAACAGGAATCTTTGTGGGCTTACTATATGAAGTTAAAATATTGCAAACACTCTCATCCAACCATTGTTTGCAGAAAAACAGGGGATTCTAAAATTTGGACTAAACTCTTGCATATCAGGAATGTGGCTGAAGGCCTTTTTATCTGGGATGTGGGAGAAGGAATAATTGATTTATGGTTAGATAACTGGCTACTTGATGATAAATTAGAGCCATCGTCCTCTCTGGGCTCAACTACTAACATCCCTATTCAATTATGCTGGAATGGTTATCATTGGAATAAAGATATGTTGACTTCTATGGTGAATCCTGAACATACACCTATCTCAGAGATGTGTGTAGAGAATTGGATGTCATGTCCCATTCAAGGGGGTCTTATACCAATCTCGAAAAAGTTGTTAATAGGATGATTTGTTCCATTCAAGGGACTTTCACACCTGTCTCAAAGATGTGTGTAAAGAATTGGTTATCATGTCCCATTTAAGGGGATCTTATACCAATGTCAAAATGTTGAGAATAGGATGTTGTGTTCCATTCAAAGGAGTCTTACACCTTTCTCGAAGATGTGTGTAGCATTAGGAAGGAAAGCCCAATGCCTCACGTCTGACCAAAAGAGTGACAGAGAGCTGTCTTTATATTGGGAAGGAAAGCTCCGTGGCCCATATCCAACCCAGAAGGTTGTGGAAAGGAAAAT
Organism: Phalaenopsis hybrid cultivar; assembly: GCA_002079205.1. Lineage (NCBI taxonomy): Eukaryota > Viridiplantae > Streptophyta > Magnoliopsida > Asparagales > Orchidaceae > Phalaenopsis > Phalaenopsis hybrid cultivar. The sequence goes on along the minus strand of JXCR01142996.1, from coordinate 297,581 downwards.
AGTGTTTCGGTACTGGCTCCGAGAATGACCAGAATGTAGTGCAGAAAGCTTGTGGTGTTGAACTCATAGATGTGTGTCATGTGAAAAGGTTGACATTGGTGAGGAAGATATGTGGAATTTTTTGAGGTTTTGTGTAGAATATGAAATTCCATGAGGATGTGAAGAGAATTAGTGCAAACAAGGATAGTCGTGTTGCACGAAAAAAAAGTAAGAGACCTCAAAATCAAGAGAAACAACTCAACATATTTATTTTCTTTTCTTGTTGTTTTTGTCACATCTAATTATCAAAATATGTTTTTAAAATTCAATTTTTGTTTTTTTGGTTGATTTTTTTAAAAGTGTATTTTATTTAAATTTTATTATTATCAAGTTTTGTTGTTTTTTTTCTTTCTTCATTGTAGTTTGGAACCAACGTATGGTTCTGTGGCTTTTATCCATCGCACAGAAGGGCAATTGAACAAACACAAAATCGATCGAGCCGACCTACTAAGCTGTGCTTTAGGACAAGAGTTCCCTTTGCATGTTCTTAGAGGTGCAACCCTCTCTTAGCTCAAAAGGCAGTAGCTCTTCCAACTCTGGGTCCGGCCAAAATCTCCAGAAGTCTGCCGAAAGAGAGATCGACGGTTATGCTTTCTTAATCTTTGGATAAGGCCAAATTTTGAAGGGATGCTTAGACGACTCTTGGGAAAGCTCATCCACAACTTTAAAAGAAGATTTTGACCAAAAATTGAGAAGAGTCTAGACGCTATGGAGGTTAGAGAGGTTCCATTAGTGTATAGAATTTCCAATAGAGTGCAACAATTGTGAGGAATTCTTCAAGAGATTGTAAGAGTGGAAGAAAAGTGAGAGATTTCTTCCTCCTTGTTACTTCAAGAAGAAATTTTGTGTGTTGTTAGGAAAGGAAGAGATTCAGAGGAACTTCGAGGAGTGTTCTTGGGGAGAAATTAAAGATAAGTTATTTACTTTTTGTACTTTGTATGACTTTGATTTTATATATGAATTCTGAGTTTTGTTGTGTTTTCCCTATGAGATCTGAGCAGTTTTTTCTATCTTTCTCCTTGTCTCGAGATCTGTCAAATGTTGATTTGAACTGGTGAAGCCATGAAAATATTTAAAAAATGTGATCTCTTTTCCTTCAATCTTAATTTACTTTCAATCTGGTCAATTGATTTGTTAAAATATGTTGTCTTTTCACTTCGATCTTAATTTACTTTCAATCTAGCCAATTGATTTGTTAAAATATGTTGATTTTTACAACTAAAGTGAAGATTACATCTAAGGGTTGGGTGCAAATAAATAGGGAAATAATATTATCAGATTCAGGGAGGTCAAAGCCCTTGGAAGTTGGGTGCAAATAAATAGGGAAATATTATTATCGGGTGTCAGGGAGGTCAAAGCCCTTGGAAGTTTGTGAGCAAATTAAATAGGGAAATAAAATTATCGGGCGTAGAATTGGAGATTTTAGAGTGACAAACTAAAATCTAATAGGGAAATAATATTATCGGGCGTAGAATTGGAGATTTTAGAGTGACAGAATAAAATCCCCAACTAAGGATTTAGGGAGGTCAAAGCCCTTGGAAGTTGGGTGCAAATAAATAGGGAAATAATATTATCGAAAATAGAGAAATAATACTATGGCGTAGAATTGAAGATTTTAGAGTGACAGACTAAAATCCCCAATTCGGTCCTATCGTTTGGCTGTGATTTAGGGAGGTCAAAGCCCTTGGAAGTTGGGTGCAAATAAATAGGGAAATAAAATTATCGGTATTTAGGGAGGTCAAAGCCCTTGGAAGTTGGGTGCAAATAAATAAATTATCGGGCATAGAATTGGAGATTTTAGAGTGACAGACTAAAATCCCCAATTTGGTCCTATATTTGGGTGCTGAAGTGTAGATGTTAGCCCTCAGGTGAGGGGAATGTGGGAGGTCCGAAGTGAGAGCCGGTATCCTCCTAGCCTAGCCGCAGATTTAGTAAACAAGCGTAGGATTAGTTAATGTTCTTTATGCCTGGACCTAAGGGTAAAGAATAAGTATGCTCCTATTTGACACAATATAAATTGAACTAATTCACTTTATCCCTTCACTATACTTGACAAGGAGAAGATGTTTTCTTATATATTGAATATCACAATTAAACCCTACTTTATATCATTAGTTATTTATTAGTTAGTAAACCCTACTTTATATCATTAGTTATTTATTAGTTATTAAAATTATCCTAAACCCTCTATAATTTCTTGACAAGGAGAAGGATGCTTTCTTATATATTGAATATCACAATTAAACCCTCTCTAGTATCATTAGTTATTTAATAGTTATTAAAATTATCTATTTATTTCAATTTCCTATTAGTGACAGATAAACAAATTGAACTTCGTTGTTGTGATTAAAGTATTGCTTTTCTAAAATCTTATTTCGCTGTTCTAAACCACTCCCTGTGGGATCGATCTCTAGGACTCCATTAGAGCTCTATATTACTTGAGCGATACATATACTTGCATTAATAAGTGTGACTTTACAATTATTGAATATTTATTACATCCAAATTTATCTTATTTTTTAAGCATATATAAAGTCGTCGGTCAACTGGATAAGAGAAAAAACATATAGTTGAAGGATTCCTCATTTTGGCAACAAAAATTACATCTTGCAGGTCCTTTTAAACCCTTGAGTTTAAGTATATCATCAGTGGGAATACTAAATGGAACAAGACATCCAGTTCTCTATACTTATCTTTGAGATTGGTAAAGACCCCCTTGAATGAGACAAGACATCCAGTTCTCTAAACACATCTTCGAGATATGTGTAAGACTCCATTGAATGAAACACAACATCTTATTCTCAACCTTTCAAGGTTGGTATTAGTCCCCATTGAATGGGACACGATATCCAATTCTCTACACACATCTTTAAGATAGGTGTAAGACTCCCTTGAATGGAACACATCATCCTATTCTCAACCTTCTGAGATTCGTATAAGACCCCCTTGACCGGGACACAACATCCTATTTTCAACACACATCTTTGAGATAGGTGTAAGACTCCCTTGAGTAGAACATAACATCCTATTTTCAACTTTTTGTGATTGGTATAAGACCACATTGAATGGGACATGGCATCCAATTCTCCATACACCTATTTGAGATGGGTGTAAGACTCCCTTGAATGGAACACAACATCCTATTCTCAACCTTTCGAGATTGGTATATAACTCACTTGAATGGGACATGACATCCAATCTCTACACACATCTTTGAGATAGGTGTAAGGCTCCCTTGAATGGAACACAACATCCTATTCTCAACTTTTCAAGATTGGTATAAGACCCCGTTGAATGGGACACGACATCCAATTCTCTACACATATCTCTGAGATTGGTATAAGACCCCCTTGAATGGGACACAACATCCAATTCTTTACACACATCTTTGAGATAGGTGTAAGACTCCCTTGAATGGAACACAATATCCTATTATTGCTACTACACTTAACAATAGACCTCTAGAAACATTGTCTAGTAATGTTGAAGTAAATCCTAAAGATCAAAATAAAGAGCAAATTAAAGCTATTCAAATAAGAAGTGGAAAAGAATTAGAAAACAAATTTCAACAAGAAGTTGAAATTGAAAAAGATGATGTGAAAAATGAAAAATTAGGTGAAGATTTTCATTTTGAGTCAGAAAGTCCTATTAAACAAATGAAAATCTCTGTAGAAAGACCACCACCTCCATTTTTACAAAGATTGAAGCAAAAGAACAATGACAACCAATTTTCAAAATTTTTAGAAATTATGAGGAAATTAACGATAAACATTCCATTTGTTGAAGCTTTGGAACAAATGTCAAGCTATGTGAATTTTATGAAGGATATACTTAATAAGAAAAGGATGTTTGTAGATAATGAGATTGTTGCACTTAGTGAAGAGTCTAGTGCTATAATACAGAAAAAACATCATGAAAAACTTAAGGATTCTGGAAGTTTTACAATTCCTTGTGCTATTGGCGAACGATTTTATGGAAAAGCTATCTATAATTAGAAAGCTAGTATTAATCTTATGTCGTTATCAATTTTTAGAAGGTTAAGCTTAAGAGATATTTCACCTACAGTTGTAACTCTTCAGTTGGCTGATCATTTAATTACCTATCCTAAAGGAGTTATAGAAGATGTGTTGGTAAATGTTGATAAATTTATCTTTCTTGTGGACTTTATTATATTAGATATGGAAAGAAATTCCTATCATTTTAGGAAAACCATTCCTAGGCACTAGAAGAGCTTTGATAAAAGTTTAGAAAGGAAAATTAACCATGAGAGTTAGTGATCAAGACGTTACATTTAATATTGCAAAATTACTGAGATACCCTACAAAAGAATAAGAGATTGAATGTTTTAGGTTAGATATTAACGAATATTTAAGCCATGAATATTTTAAGAAAACTTTTGAAAGAGAATTTGAAAAGAAATGTATGAAATATCAAGATGAAGATAAAATTCAAGATGAATTTATGGAAGTGAGTAAAGACAATTTGGATTATGTTTAGGAAAATTTAAAATGTTAGATCCTATAGAAAGTAATAAGAATTTGATTTCATCTATAAAGAAATCCCATCAACTAGAACTAAAAACACTTCCTACACATTTGATGTATGCATTTTTAGGAGATTTATCTACATTATTTGTTATAGTATCCTTAGAAATAATTGATATGTAAGAAAAACAGTTGTTGGAAACTTTAAAAAGATATAAGAAAGCCTTTGTATGGACATTATCTGATATTAAAGGAACCAGTCTTTCAATTTGTATGCATAGAATTTTTTTTGAAGATCAACATAAAACAAGAACTGCTCCTCAAAAGAGACTGATTCCTATGATGAAAGAAGTTGTGAAGAAATGAATTTTTAAAATGGTTAGATGCTGGAATAATATATCCTATTTCAGACAGTGCTTAGGTAAGTCCATTCAGTGTGTTCCAATACAAGGAGGCGTGATTGTAATGACAAATGAGGATAATGAATTAATATCAACAAGACAAGTCACTGGTTGGAGAATTTGCATAGATTATATAAAATTAAATTATGTCACTAAGAAAGATCATTTTTCTTTACCTTTTTCGGACAAGATGTTGGATAGGCTGGCTGAGCACAAATATTTTTGTTTTCTAGATGAATATACCAGGTATCATCAAATACCTATTGCTATAAAGAATAAGGAGAATACCACATTAACTATTCTTTATGGAACATTTGCTTTTTAGCAAATGCCCTTTGGATTTCGTAATGCACCTTCAACATTTCAAAGATGTATGATGTCAATTTTCATTGATTGGATTAAAAAAGGATTGAAGTCTTTAAGGACATTTTTTCTGTGTTTGGAACTTCATTCGAAATATGTTTAAATCATTTAGAGAAAGTTTTGGAATGTTATGAAAATACTAATCTCGTGTTGAACAAGGAAAAATGTCAATTCATGGTCGCAGGTGAAGTTGTGCTTGGACATAAAATTTTAGAAAATGACATGGAAGTAGATCCTGCATAGATAAAGGTTATATCAAACCTATCTCCACCTACTACATTAAGAGGAGTTAGGAGCTTTTAGGACATGCTGTATTTTATAAGAGATATATTAAGGACTTTTCAAAAATTACAAAACATTTATGCAAGCTTATGGAAAAAGATACAAAATTTAAATTTAACCAAGATTTCCTCAAAGCCTTTGAATCTTTTAAGGAAAAACTGATCACTTCTCTAATAATTATTTCACCTGATTAGGAGAAATCTTTTGAATTAATGTGTGATGCAATTGATTATGCTATAGGAGTTGTTTTAGGGCAAAGATATGATAAGATTTTTAAAGTAATATAATATGCTAGTAAGACTCTTAATGATGCTAAGATTAATCACACCACCATTGAAAGAGAGTTACTTGCCATTGTATATGCTTTTGATAAGTTTAGATCATATCTGATTGGTGTTAAATGTGTTGTGCTGTGCATACTGACCAATCGACTATTAAATATTTGATGCAAAAGAAGGATGCTAAACCAAGATTAATTAGATGGTTACTTGTGATGCAAGAGTTTAATTTTGTAATAGTCGATAAAAATGGGAATGCTAATCAAATTATTGATCATCTATAAAGGCTAGAATAGGAAGAAAATCTTGATTTGGAAAAGGAAATTAATGAAACTTTTTTTGATGAAAAATTTTGTGCTATAAAAGGATAGGAAAAACCTTGATATGATGATATTGTAAACTATATTATTAGTGGTATTTTACCATATAGACTAACAAAACAACAGGAAAAGAAATTGATTCATGATGCAAAATCTTATTTTTGGGATGATCCTTACTTGTATTTTGAGGTCATTTTGTAATGAGACGACGTGTGCCTTATAAAGAAACTCAGGAAATTATTCAAAAATGTCATGATTCTGAATTTGGATGTCATTTTGAGAATGATAGAACTATTTTAAAATTTTACAATGTAGATTTTATTGGCCTACTCTATTTAGAGATGTTAATATATATATATATATATATAAACATGTGATCTGTGTCAGAGAGAAGGTAATAATTCAAAAAGAAATCAAATGCCTCTAAATTTTATGTTGGAAATTTAAATTTTTGATGCATGGGGATTGGATTTTATGGCTAAATTTACACCTTATTCGAAAATATTTATATATTGATTGCAGTGGATTATTTCTCAAAATAGATTGAAGTAATCGCTTTACCTAGATGTGATGCTCAGAGTGTTTCAAAATTTTTAATTAAAAATATTTTTGCAAGATTTGGAAAGCCGAGTGGAGGATCTCATTTTAGAAATGCAACAATTGTAAGATTGGTAGAAAAATATAATATAATGCATAAAATTGTGACTGCTTATCATCCTCACACTAGTGGTTTAGCAGAACTATCTAATCTAGAAATTAAAAGAATTTTGGAGAAAAGAGTTAATCCTAACAAAATTGATTGGTCTCTTAGATTAGGTACGATATTATGAGCATATAGAATTGCTTATAAGACACCTAAAGGAATTTCCCTATATTGATTAATTTTTGGGAAGATTTGTCACTTGCCAGTTGAATTGAAGTATAAAGCTTATTGGGTGATAAAATAATTCTATTTCAATTTGGAAGATTGTAGTAAGAAAAGATTATTACAATTGAATAAGCTTAAGAAAATTAGGAATGAATCTTACAATTATGCGAGGATTTATAAGGAAAAGATGAAAGAATGACATGATTGGAAGAAAATGAAAAGAGAATTTGAACTTGAATAAGAAGTTTTATTATATAATATAAGATTGAAATTATTTTCTGGAAAATTGAAGTCTTGGTGGAAAGGGTCTTTCAGAGTTATAAAAGTCTATCTTTATGGAGTAGTTAATATTGAAGACCCCAAGACTGGAAGAATATTTAAAGTGTATGGGCATAGATTGAAAACATATTTTGATGGTCAAAGACTAGCTTTTAAAGAGACTGTAATATTGGGTCTCCTAGAATGAGATTGGGAATGTCGGGCTGACAACATTAAACTAAGGGCTTTGTGTCAGGCAACCCATATGAATCTTTGTTTAGTTTGTTTTTAATTTTTTTATTTGTTTGAAATATTTTACATTTATTTATGTTTAGGTATTTGTGAAGTCCGTGTGTATCGAAAAAATATTTAGAAACATCTTTATTTTCCTAATTTTATGAAAAATTTGAGAATTTATTGGATCAAAATCGAAAAAGAACAGTTTTTGGAACTGACACATGTTGTGCCGGATTGGCGCATCATGCGTCGAATTCCAGAGAGATGGTGCATGATGTGCTGTAGCAACCAAAATGACTAAAACATTTCAAAAGGTGATTTTTGGCGATTTCTTCTTCTTAAAACTCCTAAAAATCGAATTATATCTATTTTAAGGGAGAAAACCAAGGGAAAAACCACTAGATTTCAAATCTAATGGCTTCCAACTCCAAAAATTCTGCAAATTTGGAATTTTAAACCGGAGAAAGTTTGTCAGTTTTGATGCCCATAAATTGTATGATCAAGTTCTAGTGAAGAAGAGGATAATAAATTAAGAGGATTTGTGAAACAAGGATTTAACACACTAAATAATCGAGTAGAAAAGATTATTGCATAGAGATGTTGGGAAGTTCTTTGCTACACTAGTGTCGTTGTAGTTGTCCCTATGGTGAAAAAGTTTTATGCAAATTTTCATGGGATCAACCAAGGAAAAGTCTATGTGCAAGGCAAGTTTGTGCAGTTCACTCCTTCAAGAATAAATGAGATGTTCATAATTGAGAATGCACCTATCTGTCAGTATGCAAATTTTAACCCTACGAGAGACAATATGAATTAACTCTACAGATACCGTACGGATGAAGATGCAAATTGGGAGACAATAGATAATGGACATGTAAGTTTTTTGTCATCATTGTTAAATTGTACTTCTACGCCATGACACTTCTTCATTAAATTGAAATTACTGCCTACTATGAAGATCAGTAAGGTAATGAAGGAGAACGCTATTTTAAATTATTGCATTCAAACCGGAAAGTCTGTTGATATTGGAGCCATAATTGTAAAATCAGTTTTGGGTTTGATTGTGAATGGAGTTGTAACTAGACTTGGACATCCATCCACTATTTTTCTACTGTGCAGTCAATTGCAAGTACATTATAAAAGTTGAGAAAAAGTGCTTCTTCATTGGAAGTCGATGGATCTTGAAGTCTATTGCAACTGTATTGGAATGGGAGATGAAAATAATATGAATGTGCTAAAGGATCAAGGATCGCATAATTCATCTCTTTTTCAGCTCTACTATAATTCTAATGCACTTTTGAAGAAAATCAAGAAGATAGAGAAAGAAGTGCAGAATCTTATGTATGTGATTGAGAATATTTCTAAAATGTTGGATCATTTGGATGTGAGACTGAAGGAATGTTTGAACATAGTGGACGTATTGAAGTTGGTTTGGTACATATGTTCAAGAGAAATTCTTGGATTGGAGAGGATTCAACTAATGAGTTTCAGTATCGACCCTTCTACAACCTATACATGCACTACCAATCGATGAGATATATCCAGGAGGATGAGAGTGAAGAAGATGATTGAACTTAATTTAAGCACAAAATGTTTTTTTTAGTACTGCTTGTGTTAGTTTGTTGAGTTAGATTGCATTTCCTTTCTACTGTCACACTATCTATGTTTATGCTTTGTATGTTGGTTTGCTTTAGAACACTAAATTTTATGTTTGTCTGCTTGGAAACTGTTAGGTTGTAATAACACAGATTTTATATATAAATGTGAGTTTTGTCTTGTTTGTGAAAGTTTGGTATTAGAGTGATGTTTGTATATGCTTATAAATGTTCATTTGAGTTAATTAAAAGTTGACGTGAGGCACTACGGAGCAGATTTATATAGAAATCAAAATTTGGTGAATTTAGGCTTTGGTGCATGATGCGCCAATTTATAGAGCACTGGTGCATGAAGCGCCAAAGTCCCGAACATGCCAGATTGTCTAAGTAATTGCAAAATCGTACAGACAAGTCCTACCTCTAAACCTTTACTTATGGCTTCTTATTGAGGACGGTAGAGAAGATTTTGGTGGCAAAAAATCATAGATATCATCTTCTCTTGGTAAAAGCTTCACTTTAACTTGGGAATTTTTAATTTTCACCATGGATTTTTCTTATATTATGGAAGATCATAAATTTGATATTTTTGATGAAAAAGCTTGAAGAAAACTCATGGTGAAAAGTTTCTTACCAAATAATCTTACATGAGGAGTTAAATTTTTTATTTAGTAATTTATTTGGAATTTATTTAGATTTTTGTAGAATTTCCAAAGGCTCCCCAAGTTAAGAGAGGAAGGCCCTCCAAAGATTTTTATTCACGAATATTCATTAACTTCAAGGCCCAAAATACTTATAATACTCAAATGAAGACCAAGAGATTGATCTAAGAATGGGCGTTTGTAAAACCAGGTTGCAAGATCGAAAGGTTGATCCTTGCCAGAAACTGAGAAAGATTCTGCCACTTCACTACAATAGAGATTGTTCCCATGATTTAGGAGTTCTACGCTAACATTAGGTTCACTACTAGTGACCATATACTGGTTAGAAGTGCTTCCATATTGACTAGTCAGTCAAAGGTATGGGATCACTTTATTTCTGGTAGATTATTGCCAACGAATCATCTTGTGGATGTTACGAAAGATATAGCTGTGTTGAACTATTGCATTCAGAACATGTAAGAAATAGATGTTGGTGCACTCACAGTTCATCATGCTCAAAGTAATGCTGGTAGTTCTACAGCTAGTGGTTTGGGATACCCTTCTTTGATTTTCACTTTATGTGAGCAATCAAGAGTAGAGTCTCATAGATATGAAGAAAGATTACAAGCACAAAATCCTATTGGGAGGAGGCATATGATTCAGAGAGTTGAATCATTTGTTGAATCTAGAGGGGGAAGAAGGGATAGACTCTCTACATCATCTGTAGGGACATCTACTTCTTTCCCTGCATCATTAAAAAACATTATGGAGCAACTCATGATTTAACAAATGGACATAATTAATATTCTGGGTCAGTTGGGAGCGATTGGAGCAAGAAACGCTTATAATGATGAATATATGCAGAGGAGAGTTCAACATGATTTGGATTTTGAGAATGTCATGGTGAGACATCTTAAGGAAGAGCCTAATGTGGAATTTCCTCCTTACCCCAGTTTCACTCCCTATGCTCTTATTTAGGATGAAGATGAGGAAGAAGAAGAAGAAGAAGAAGAAGATGATGATGATGATGATGATGATGAATATGAAGAAGATGAATACTAATACTTTTATCAGTCTAGTACAGTTTGTTTTGTGTTTGCTTGTTAGTTGTGATTGAAATCTGTTGTACTTTCAGTTGAGAACTGTTATAGTAAAACATTTTATGTTTTATTGTGGACATAATTGTAATAGTAACTATTGACTTTTACTGTTTCTGTATTTTTAGTATTTTTAGTTTTGTTTTTGAGTTTTTAGTATTTCTATTCTTAGCAATTTCTTTAAAATATATTATGTTTTATTTAATGCTTTAAAGCTTTTATGTTTTTAAAGTCACTACCTGCACTATACCAGAACCAGGTTCAACAATAAGAAATCCTCTACATGTTAGTTTTTATTTTCATGCGTTTACTGTTATCTTTCATCTATTAAAGCTTTGTACTAAAACATTTTTAAAATTACATAAAAGCTTAAGTTTGGGGAAATAAAATTTTCTTTTAAAAAGAAGTAAACTAAATTTTATTTATCCTCAATTAACTATACTTTTAAAATTAATTTAACATACCTAGGGATATTAATATTTAACTTTAAATTACTATACTTATGTTTATAAATATTATGGAAAATTTAGGTAAAATTTTTAATAATGAAGGTCAATTATATTATTAAAGATATTTGGTATGATAGGATGAGACTATGCTTTTCTATTTAAAGTAAAGGAAATTGTATTTTTGAAATATTAAGAGTTTTAGAGTTTCATGTAAGAAGAAAGGAGTGAAAATTTATGAAAAATCATTAGCTAATATGAATTTATAAAGTGAAGAATGGCATGGAGTTTTAACTTTAAGAAGAGGATAGTGAAGTTTAAAATTGTTAAAGGCTATCAAGATATAATAATCCTTATTTGAAAAGAAAAAAGAATAAGAAAAGAAAGGATTGAAAAGATCCCAAAGCAAAAAAAAAAGAAAAGAAAAGAAAAGAAAAGAAAAAAAAAGAAAAATAAGTGAGTAGAAGCTTGATGAGATGCCTAATCAAAAATTGGCTACACTTGAATCAACTTAAGGAAGGAGCTTTATTACATTTTCTAAACTTGAATTGTAGTATTAGTAGCATTCTTTGTAAAGTCTTCATGAAGTTTTTTTTCATATGAATATTCTAAATGTCCTTATTATGATAATTTGCAATTCTTCTTATAATGTATAGAGATTCAAAAATCTTAAATTTGATTAGTAAGTATTCCTAGACTTACAATTTGATTCTAAGTTATTAAAGATTTTTATTAATTTTGTTATTCTATTTATAAACTAAAGTACATAAGTTATAAGTAAATCTCTATCCTAATTCATATGTTTTTATGTAGTAAAAGTGTCACTTAAGCACAAGTAACACTTAAGTTTGGGGGATTTGATACACCAAAATAATATACTATTTTAAGTACATATTTTATGCTTATTTTTGGTGATATTGCATTTTAAAGAAGGGTATTTTTGTATTTTTGTTGCAGGTATATCATTTTTAGGCATTTGGAGTAAAAATGACAAAAATGATAAAATTTAGAGCCAAAACAACCAATTTTGGGATTCTAGTGCTTGATGCGGCAAAATCCAGAGAGCTGGCGCATGATGCACGAGAGACGACTTATAGCGGATTAAGGTAGTTTAAGAAAAATTTTGTGCACATTTTTAAAGGGACACTTATTCGACACACTCATTGGAGAAATTCAATGCATCTAGACACTTTAGAAGGTTCTAATATGAAGGGATATGCCTCTTAGATCAAATGACACATATTTTGAATTCAAAAGAGTTGCCATTTGAAGGGAATTTTGGAGGGAATTATGAATTCCTTTTGAAAGGAGGCAGCCCAAAAAAGAAGAGGAAGACTTCAAGGAGTATAGGGGGCACCAAAAGGAGAGAAAGTGGGGGTGGTGTGAAAGGCAAGGAGAAGAGAAGATGATATTTTCTTCTAGGGTTGTAAGAGGTGAGGGAAGGTGAGAGATTTCTTCTTCATTGCACTTCTAAGAGAGATTTAAGTGTGCTTGTAAAGAGAGAAAAGCTTAGAGAGAACTTCGAGGGAATTGCTTGGGAAGGATTGTGAGATAAGTGCGTCTTTTCTTTCTTTTGTTTTGTAAACTTATTTTTATACATGAATTCCATGTTTTGTCGTATCCTTCTCACGAATTTTGAGTAGTCTTCTTTATGATTCTCCCTATTTTGAGATATGGTTTTGTGAAGAATTGATTTTTTTTCTATGGTTTTAAATGTTAATAATTTTAGATGATTTGAACTCTGATCTTTATCTACTTTTTGATCTTGCCAATTGAAATGTTCAAATGTGTTAAGAAAAATATGTTCCAAAAGAGCTTTGATTTCTACAACATGGAGAGAATCACATTCGATTTCATGGGAGAGTATGCCATTCATAGAATTGAGTGAAAATAAATAAAAAATATACTTTGTTGGATGCAAAATTAGAGATTTTAAGGTGACATATTAAAATCCCTGATTTGGTCCAGTTCATTGGAAACTGATGTGAGATTGTTAGCCCTTGGGGAGGTAGTAGTGGGAGCTCTGGAGTGGCAGCCCGTATCCACCCAACCTAACCACGAAATTAGGGACCAAACTCTGGATTAGTCAATGTTCTTTATTGGACTTGGAAGAGGGTAAACAATAGGATTGCTCCTATTTGGCACGAAATAGTTTCTATTTATATTTTAAATGATTTTAATCTCTTCAAAATCCATACACTCATTGTAAAGGGGAAGGATGCTTTCTTAAATTTGAATCTTCCACCAACAAAAAATTTTTTTAGTTTTCGTAATTTTACATTTGAAAGTTTAGTTTTTAGCTAGTTGACCAACAAAAATATAGTTGTGTAAAGTTTATAAAGTTGACTTTGCTTTACAATGGTGCTAAGAACTTGATGTGGTATTTTATGAATAATAATGTTAGCACTTAATGTTAGTATTCTACGCAAGTATATGTATCGTTATCAAGTAATATAAGACTTTCTGTTTAAGTCTTAAATATCGATCGGATGAGGAAGGTTTAAATTTGAAATGATAAATTAACTAGGAAATTCATAGAAGTAAAATGAAACCACTATCACTAATTTTGAATGTTTAAGTACTATCAAAGCTAAATTATTAACTATTAGCAGAATTTAAATGCAAAGTTGAAAAGAGTAACTACTAAACTATGTTTATGTGATGAAGTTTTCTAATATGAAAAAGCACATTTCCCACTACAATGAGCTTTTGGTGAAATGAGATGAGATAAATGGTTTAAATTTGTATTGTGCCAAACAGGAGCAATTTTAATTCTCTACCCTCATTCAGTGTGATAGTAAATCATTGGCTAATCTTAGGTTTATTCCCTAAATTCATGGCTAGGCTCTCACTTCCCTTCCCCCAAAGTCTAACTCTCGCATTAATTTTTAAACACTAAGATCGAATTGGGGATTTTTAGTCCGTCACCCTAGAAATCTCCAATTCTACACCAAACAAAGTATATTTCCCTATTTTTTTCACTTAATTCCATGAACAAAGTAATCCTTCATGGAACTAAATGTGATTCTCACTCTACTATAGAACTCATACTCCATTTCTCGGATCATATGTTTCACAACATATTTTAACAATTTAGTTGGTCAGATCAAAAGTAAATTAAGTGCAGAGTTGAAAAACCATCATAATTTATTTTAAATTTTAACATTGGCACATCCAAATTATCTTTTCATTTCATCATATCTCAGATTAGGGAGAAAGATAAAGGAAACTACTAGGACTTCATGAGAAAGATACAACAAAACACAAATTTCATATCTAAAAGAAAGTTTATACAACAATAATAAACAAACAACACTTATTTGAAACTCTATCTCAAAGCAAATTCCTTGTAGCCTCTCCTAAGAAATGTATGAAGAAGAAATCTCTCACTTCTCTTACACTCCAACACTTTTTAGAGAGTAATTCACACTTAAACGCACCACAAAAACTCAAAACTATAAAGAAAATAATTCACTAATGGTGTGGAATGGCGTGGAATGATGTAAAGTAGAAAGAAGAGATGCGAAGGGGAGATGGATCACTGAGAGGGGCACTTTTTTATCAATTTTGGCTCTTAATAGAGCCTAGGGTCGGTTCTCCACTAAGTGCATCAAAAAACTCTTCTACAAGCATCCAAATTTATTGAATCTTCTAGAAATATGGTTTGCATAGACACTATCACTGTCGGCACCCATTCTAGTGTCATCGGCACTAGAGGTCATTTAATTAAATTTGTCTTCTCTATCAAATAACACTGTCGGTGTCGGCGCCCAGTCTGGCGTCCTCGGCACTGAACAATATTTTAATAATTCTATTCTAACTTCAAATTTCATCCTTTTTGCTTCCTTTCTGCTCCAAGTCTTAAAAATCAACAACCTACAATAAAATATGAAAAATACCATCCATTAAAGTGCAATATCACAAAAAATGAGTATAAAATATGGGTCTAAAAATTCATATATTTTTGGTGTATCAAAATCCTCTAAACTTAAACGGTACTTGTCCTCAAGTAACTCTTTTACTACATCAAAATATGACTAATGACAAAGATTTTAACTTCTAGATTTCTATATTTAAGTCCACTGAATATAATAGCACAACTTAAGAAAAATTTAAAATAACTCCAATTAATTCTAAAGGTATAAAAATATCTAACAGTCAAGTCTAACATTTTTTATTCTCTATTATTTTCAAGGAAAATTGTCAATTATTCATATTAAAGCCACTTTAAATATTCATATGAAAAAGAACTTCATGAAACTTTACAAATAAAAATGCTAATACTTAAATATAAGATTAGAAAATGTAGCCAAGGTGAAGCCAATTTTAATTAGGCATCTCCTCAAGTTTCTCCTCACATCTTTTCTTTTTTTTCTTTTTCTTCTCTTTTTCAATATCATTTTCAATCCTTTTTCTTTTCTTTTCTTTTCTTTTTTTTATGTGAGGATTACTATATCTAGATAGCCTTTAATGATTTTGAACTTCACTATCCTCTTCTTAAACATAAAAACTTTTCACATTCCTTCACTTTATAAAATTATATTGGCTTTAAAGTTTTTTTCATAAAGTTTTAATCTTTTATTCTTACATGAATTTATAACATTTTTAATATTTCAAAAATACAAATTCCTTTACTTACAACAGAAAAGCATAGTCTTAGTCTCTTATACCAAATATCCTAATCTATAAAATTAACTTTTATTATTTTAAAAATATTTACTTAAGTTTACTATATATATATAAACATAAATATAGTTATCTAAAGTTACCCTCTCATACAAAAATTCATATTAAATTTTAAAATATTTTAAAAATATAGCTAATTGAGGACAAATAAAATTAAGTTTCATTTCTTTAAAAGGAAATTTTTCTTTCCCCCAAAACTTAAATTTTTAAAAGATTTTGCATGAAAAAATAAAAAATAAAGGGTAAAAGAAACAATTTAATACATCAGGAAAAGACATACCTGTTGAAGCTTTTGTTTTGAAACCTAACTTTGAAATGTTTCAGGTGCTAATAGAAAAAACTACAATACTTAAAACATTAAATAACACATAATACATATAAAGATTTACTGAGAAAGAGATAACTTCAAATACATCCAACAAAGTACTAAAAACTAATAACAATACTAAAAATGGTTCCCTACGTAAAAACAGTCTCACAAATCTACAGTTCACAGTTCAACATAAAATTTAAAATAAAATGTTACATATCTAAAGACAAATAGTCTCAACAATAATATACAACCAAACATAAACTAAACAAAAATCTAACTAAAGCATCACCAATCATCTTCATCATCTTCTTCTTCTTCAACATCCAAATTCTGCTGGTGATATGGGGTAAAAATAGGGTGAGCAGAAAACTGAACTGAGTGGTCACCCCTTATGTATCTGACCATTACATCATCATAAGCAACATCATATTCAAACTTCCTGTCTTATCAAATCACATTGTCAGCATTTCTGGCCTCCATATTTTTCATTCTACTATCCGTTCTCACGATATCTCCTTTTTGGATCATCATTTGCTCCATAAGTTCCTGGATAGTAGGGGTACTAGAAGTAGTACATGAAATAGAAGAAATATCCCTGGTCCTACTTTCAGATCTCCATCCAACATGAGATTCATGAGTCTTTATATTGACAAGCCCTATAAGTTTTAGAGGTTCAATCCTCTCCTCATCAGCTCTAAAATCAATTCCTTCTTATTCACATTCTGTGAAGATCAGCGTAGGGTGTGTTAAACCTCCAGTAGTCTCTCCAAAAGCAATAGATCGAGTGTTTCTATAAATTATAGAGCCAAAATCTATCCTTCTCATCTGCTGGATACAGAAGTTCAAGATGGCTCTATCTTTTGTAACCCCACTATGAAAATAAACTAGTGTCAGGCCTTAGATACTACATTTAACACAGAAAAAGGAAAGTTCACTTTAACACCATTCTTCACTTTCCAAGTTCCTCTACCATCAGTAAGAAAAGAAATAACCTCATCCAAGACCTCATTCGTAGCAAAAAAATGATTTGTACTGACAGGTATACACATCATCTAACTGATAAAATTCATTAATCTTTTTTGGAGTAAACTCCACCATTTTCCAATGAACAAACACATAGTTTTCATAAGGCTCCTTAAAATTGGCATAGAACTCCATCACTACACCAAAAATAGCCTCGGTAGTAAAGTAACAAAAATTCTCCCTCCGCCTAGTATTGATTAATCTCTCGACTTCCTCTCCCTGATTTTTAAATTCTCGACCCAGAATCACTTTTTTAGTTGTAGGTAGACTATTGAAGCAAATGTTGGCCTTGTAGTTAATGATACGTCTAAAATATAGAGTGTTTTTAGACACATTTTTATACCTATTTCGAAGATATTGCACTTTAGTGGAAGATATTTTTGTGTTTTTCTTTCAGATAAAAGGTGAAAAATGCTTAAAGGAGTGAAAATGGATCAAATTTAGAGAAAATAGGTGAAAAATGTGCAAAAGTGTTTTGTCGCCTAAGCAACAGATCTGACGCTTAAATAGAGAAGGCCAAACCTAAGAATCAGAGGCCCCACGCTTAGCGCTAGTGGCAGTTATTGGAAGAGTAAATTCAGTTTTTACAAATTTTGAAGAGGTTTTTGAGGCATTGGTTACAACCACCATGGACAAAAATTATTGCGAAAGGATGCATCTCTTGGGGAAATACATCAAATCAAGACATATTTTGAAGAGATACCAAGGCACCTTTTGAAGAATTATAAAAGAAAGAAGATTGGGACTTTGAAAAAGGTCCTGAAAGCACTGGGAAAGTTTTCAGAGTTCACAAATTGGGGAGTTAGTTAGATAGATTTTCAGGCATCACATATTTATCCTTTTTTTTTATATATTGAGTGTGTTATAAAAGAGAAGAGGTTCAAAGGCACTTCAAGAGTTTGGTGGAGGACTTGAGATAAGTTTTATCTTTTGTTTTAGTCTAATTTTGGTTTTAATTGAGACTTGTTGTTGGTTTGACAATAATTTCTTCTTTTAACTAAAGTGTGGTTTTACTTTCTCCATGGATTTTGGATAGTTTTCTTTATCTTTCTTCTTAAAATGATAAGTAATTAATTGTTGGATGGAAATTGTAGAGAGTATTGATCTTTAATGTTGGAAGAAGTTGTGTTAATTTAAATTTTTGTACTTCATTTACTTCTTGATTTGGCCAATCGAGATGTTAAAATTTGTTATGAGAACATGTAACAACCGGGATGGTATTGTCTTGGTCAACAATTGAAAAGAATCACATGAGGTTGTATGAATGAGATTGTAGTTCATATGATTGAGAGCAAATAAATAGAGAAATATTCATTAAGGGTGTAGTGTTAGAGGACTTTAAAGTGACAGGTTAAAGCCCCCAACTTGGTTTAGTATTTTTGGTTCTCATACAAGAGGTTAGCCCTTAGGTGGAGGGAATCAAGGGAACTCTAGAGTGAGAGCTAGTATCTTCCTTGCCTAGTAGGTCTTCAAAACTATTTAAACTTTTAAATTAGCCAATGTTCTTTATAACGTCTCTAGTAAGAGTAAAGAAATTATTGCTCTTATTTGGCACAACACAATATGCATACATCCACAACATAATTTCTATACTTATTACTGATTCATGATAAGGAGAAAGATATTTCCATATTTAGTGATTTTCTTCTATAAAAACTCAAGTTATCTTTTTAATTTTGTACTATTTTTGTCAAAATATTAAAATTACCAAAAATATTTAAACTTTCATTACTGCAAAAACATCTTTAGTTTAAATAATTATCCTTTTAAAAATAGAAAGTTTTCCAGAAAGTATTGCATATCTTCTTTGTGGGTTTGATATTTAGGTTTTAATCAAAAAGTCATATATTACGTGATAACGATACATATACTTACGTAGTATCCCAATACATATAAATTAAAAGTTAAATTCTTATTTTTCTGCAAGATCAAGTTTTTAATTTTGTTGCAAAATAAGAAAATATAAGTAAATGATATAATCAGAATTATTGTTACACTATTGCATATAAGCATTTATCGGGGATCAAGTTTTTGGAGCCGTTGTCAGGGAAGTGAAGCTAAAGTTGTAAAGAATCTATTGATTTAAAAGCAAATTTTTATTTTTAGAAAGTCTTATTTAAACTTTAAGTTACTATATTTTATTTTGCATATGTTTAGTTTTATTTTATTTTATGTTAGTGTATGCGTAGTTCATGTTCTGAAGGACTAGTGCCCTAAAATTTTGAATTAGACAGAACTGTTAGAAAAATCAGAAAAACTAGAAAAATTAAAATTTTGAAAAATCCAAAAAAATTGTAGAAATGGCAAATCAAAATGATGGAAATGCTGAAATTCATCAAGAGTTTAGACATTTAAGAGATTATGCCAACCCTACTGTACATGAACTTCATTGTAGTGTTCAAAAACCTACCTAGAGGCTAATTTATTTGAGCTTAAACCTGTATCCAAATGGTATCAAATAATCAGTTTGGGGATCACCAACTGAAGATCCAAATTTACATCTTTCCATATTTATAGAATTGTGCGCTACATTTAAATATGATAGTGTATGAGATGATGTCATAAGACGGTTATTTCTTTTCTCACCGAGGGATAAAACTAAGATGTGGTTGAATTCGTTAGCACCTGAATCTATCAGATCATGGGGTGATTTAGCACAAAAATTCCTTGCTAAATATTTTTCACCAACAAAAAATGCGAAGCTTAGAAATGATATTACATATTTTAATCAGTTTGAAGGGGAATCTATTTACAAAGCATTGGAAAGATTTAAATAACTCTTAATAAAGTGTCCACACAATGCATATACCAGATTGGTTAATAATTCAAACTTTTTATAATGGATTAGTTGGATCTCTTAGATCAAATATCGATGCCACTGTTGGTGGTTTATTGATGTCAAAACCATTTCATGATGCTTATGCTTTAATTAAAGGAATGGCTACCAATTATTTTCAATGGCTTTCTAGGAGGGTGAATCCTAAGTAAGTATCCAATATTAATGAAAATAATGCATTTACTATGTTAGCAAATCAAGTTGCTGCCATTTCAAAGACGTTAGAACAATTTAAAATGAAGTTTTCTCAATCAATTTCCATGATTAAAGGGAATTCATTAGGCCAAATGGTAGATTCTCAAGAATCATTAGAAACTTTGAATTTCATAAATAACAAGCAGAGTGAACCATATTCAAATTATTATAACACAGGTTGGGAAAACCATCCCAACTTTAACTGGAACAACAATTCGGGTGGTAATAATCGACAATGGGGGAACAACCAAGTAAACCCATTAGGAAACTGGAACAATCAAGGGAATAATAATTATAGATATACTTATCCTCCAGGTTTCAACAGTAATACACAATTTATGAAGAATTTGTCTTTAGAAGAAGTGGTGTTACAATTGGGAAATCAATTACAAAGTCAAGAAGATATAATGAGAAATATTGAGAATCAACTTGGGCAAATAGCAAACTCATTAAGTAATAGATCCCAAGGAACACTTCCTAGTAATACTTAATCAAATCCAAAAGACCAAAATAAAGAGCAAGTAAAAGCTATTCAAATTAGATGCAGAAGAGAGTTGGAAGGTAGGGTTCAAAAAGAAATTGAAGTTGAGAGAGAAAAATTGAAGAATCAAAAGAGAACACTCCAAAAGATTTTGAAAAACCTATTTCTCCACAAAAAACTTTATTTGGAAAAACCACCACCTCCATTTCCTCAGAGACTTTGCCAGCAGAAGTTAGATAAGCAATTTTAAAAATTTCAGGAAATATTTAAGAAGCGTACAATTAATATTTCATTTGCTGAAGCCTTAGAAAAAATGCTAAGCTATGTAAAGTTTATGAATGATATTCTCAACAGGAAAAGGACATTTGAAGTTAATGAGACTGTTGTACTTAGCGAGGAGTGCAGTGTTATAATTTAGTAATAGCTTCCTAAAAAGCTTAAAGATCCTGGTAGATTTCAAATTCCATGTGCAATAGGAGACTAAATTTATGGGAAAGCTTTATGTGATTTAGGTGCAAGCATTAATCTTATGTCATTATCAATATTTAAAAGATTGGGATTAGGAGGAATAACCCCTACTACTGTAACTCTGCAGTTAAAAGATCGTTCGATAACATACCCTAAAGGTGTTATAGAATATGTCCTAGTGAAAGTTGATCAATTTATCTTTCCTATTAATTTCATAGTGCTAGATATGGAAGAAGATAAAGAGATACCTATCATTTTGAGAAAACCTTTCCTAGCTACAGGAAGAGCAACGATAGATGTGTAGAAAGGGGAATTAACAATGCGCATCAACTATTAAACTGTTACTATCAATATTTCATTATCAATCAAATATCCTATAAAAGGTAAAGATGATGAATGTTATAGGATGAATGTTATAATATATATAAGTTAATTCCATTTGAAAACAACTCATGAAGAAAAATTTGAAGAAAAAGATTTGGAATACGAGCAAGAAGAGGAATTAGATTGATGTGAAGAACCTTTTAAGGAAGATTCAAACTATGTTCGAGAAATTTTTGAAATTTTGGACACAATAGACAAAGATAAATCATTTTGTCCATCAATTGAAAAACCTCAAGAACTTGAGTTGAAGTTACTCCCTGAACATTTAAAATATGCCTTTTTAGGAGATTCCTCTACTTTACCAGTAATAATTTCCTCAAAATTAATGATGGAAGAAGAAGAAAAGTTGATGAAAATTTTTAAAAATTTTAAGAAAGCCTTTGGATGGACAATTACAGATATTAAAGGAATTAGTCCTTCAATTTGTATGAATAGAATTCATATGGAAGCGAACTACAAACCCAGTGCTGATCCTCAAAGGAAACTAAATCCTGTTATGAAAGAAGTTGTTAAGAAAGAAATTTTAAAATGGTTAGATCCTGGAATTATCTACCCTATTTCAGATAGTGCATGGGTTAGTCCAATTCACTGTGTTCCTATTAAAGGAGGAGTAACTGTAATTATGAATGAACATAACGAATTAATGCCTGCTATACAAGTTACAGGGTGGTGAATAGGGCTGTAAATGAGCCGAGCCTGGGCGAGCTCAGTCTTGGCTCGTGTTCGGCTCGTTTGAAATCAGCTCGTGTTCGAAATCGGCTCGTGTTCGAAATGGCTCATGAACAGTGTGTTCGTGTTCGGCTCGAAAATGATAATCGTGTTCGTGTTCGGCTCGTGTTCGGCTCGAAATTAGCTCTTTATAATATTAAATTATTATAATAATTTATTTA